>JAUNZM010001521.1:0-418402 GCA_033459285.1 Clamator glandarius | reverse complement strand
TCATTAGTGTTTTCTATGGAAGCGGTTTCTCTGCAAGATGCAGAGAGAACAACTAACACAACGTTCTTGTGTTTGCAAATGAATAGAGACTTAATAGCTCCTAATAAGGTGCTTTAGGAAAAGTGAAATGCTGCATCTCCTGCTGAATCTCCTGCTTCTGCATCCCATACCCCATCTCCTGCTGCTGCATCTCCTGCTTCTGCATCACCTGCTGCATCAACTGCTGCTGAATATCTTGCATCTTTTGCTGCATCTGCAGTATATGTGCTGAACGCTATGAAATTTTGAAGTGACACTTTACTAGGTGATGATATACTTCAGAAGACTAGAATGAAACTTCTAGAAGTCGTACTTTGCAGTGAAAGTGCTATAAGAAAAGACATTCAGAAGCAGCAGCATTCCATACTACCATCTTCCCTGCAGCCAATGTTCACTATTCCAAAAGGGCGTTATTCGGCAAAGTAAAGTAACTGTTCTGTACCCTATACTAAAATTTTGTGTTAGTCGTGCTTTGCAGCTTGCAGTGAAAGCGTTTCCAGAGAAGATTCTAATGAGAGCCCTGCGGTATTTGTGCTGAACGCTCTGCTATTTTCAAGTGACGCTTTAATAGCCGTTCTGATGTTAAAGTACACAAGCATATACTCAAAATTCTACAAGTCTCGCTTAGCAGTGAAAGCGCTTTAAGAGAAGACATTCAGAAGCAGCAGCATTCCATGCTAGCATCTTCCCTGTGGGCGTTATTCAATTTCCCTGAAGCATTTTAATAGTGGCAGTTAAGTCATAATGAGATGAAGCAGGAGATGCAACACCAGAAGATGCAGCACCAAGATATGCAGCAGGAGATGCAGCAGTAAGAGGTGTAGCAGCAGCAGATGCAGCAGGAGATTCAGCAGCAGGAGATTCAGCAGCAGACAAATGATATTCAGGAGCAGACACGGCATAAGGAGATTCAGCAGCACGAGGTGGAGCAGGAGATGCAGAAGGAAACGCTGCAGTAGGAGCGGCAGCAGGTGGAGATGCATCAGGACATGCATATTCAGAAGGAGAAGCAGCAGGAGATACAGCAGCAGCAGGAGATGCAGAAGCAGATGCAGCAGGAAATGAAGATTCAGCAGGAGATGCTGTAGGAAAAGATTCTTCAACATATGCAGCAGCATGATATGATGCATCAACAGGAGATACAGCAGGTTATGGAGAAAGAGGACATGATGCAGCAGATGCAGCAGCAGGAGATTCAGCAGCAGGAGATGCAGCAGCATGAGATTCAGCAGGAGGAGAAGCAGCAGGAGATGCATATTCAGAAGGAGATACATCAGGAGATGTAGAAGGATATGTAACAGCATGAGATGCCACCGGAGATTCAGTAGGAGATTCAGCAGAAGGAGATGTAAGACCAGGAGATGCATCAGCAGGAGATGCAGCAGCAGAAAAGGCAGCAGTATATACAGAAGCAGGATATGCAGCAGGAGGAGATGCATTAGGAGGAGATAGAGCAGATAATGCAGCAGCAGGAGATGCAAAAGCAAGAGATGCAGCATCAGACCCATCAGCAGGAGATGCAGCAGCAGAAGTTGTAGCAGGAAATGTAGCAACAGGAGATGAAGCATTATCATGAGATGCATTAAGAAATGCAGCAGCAGGATAGGTAGCAGGAGTTTTGGCAGGAGATGAAGTAGCATCAGAGCAGCATCAGATGCAGCAGGAAATGCAGCAGTAGATTCTAGATCAGCAGATACTGCATCAGGAAATACTGTAGCAGATGAAGCAGGAGATGACATATCATGTGATGAAGCCACAGATGCATCAGCTGAAGATGAAGCAGGAGATGCAGCAGCACGAGGTGCATCAGCAGATGCATGAGGAAATGAGGCAGCAAATGTAGAAAGATATAACGGAGGAGATGCAGCAGGAGACATATCAGCAGGAAATGCAGCAGGAGATGCATCAAGAAATGAGATGCAGTAGGAGATGGAGAAGGAGTTGCAGCATCAGGAGATGCATCAGGGAATGCAGCAGCAGCAGAAGTAACAGGAGATGCAGCAGCATCATATGCACTAGGAGATGTAGCAGCAGGAGATGAAGAAGCAGGAGATGCTACAGGCGATTCAGCCAGAAGGAGATGCAGCAGCAGGAGGTGCAGAGTAGTAGATGAAGAGAAGAAGAAGCAGCAGAAGGAAATATAGCAGGAGATTCATCGGCAGTACATGCAGCAGGAGAGAAAGCAGCATCAGATGCAGCATCAGATGCAGCAGCAGGAGATGCAGCAGTAGATGAAGTGGCAGCATTCATAAAGGGCTGCAGCAGGAAATACAGATGAATATGCAGGAGCAGTTGATACAGCAGGAGATGCATCCGCAGGTGATGCAGAAGGACATGCAGTAGGTGACGCTCAAGGAGATGCAGCAGGAGATGCAGAACGAGATGAAGCAGCAAGATATGCAGAAAGAGGAGATGACGCAGGAGATACTTCAATAGAAGATGCAACATGAGATACAGCAGGAGATGCAGCAGTAGACGAAGCAAAAGGAGATGCAGAAATAGGAGATGCAGCAGCAGGACATGGATCAAGAGATGAAGCAGCAGGAGATTCATTAGGAGATGCAGTAGCAGGATATGAAACAGCAGGAGATATAGCAGCAAGAGATGCAGTAGGAGATGCAGCAGAAGGAGATGCAGCAGTGGGAGATGCAGCAGGAGATTCAGCAGGATATTCAGCAGATGAAGCATGAGGAGATTCAGTAGGAGGAGGTACAGCAGCACCAGATGCAGCAGTATATGCAGCAGAAGGAGATGAATAAGAGATGCAGCAGCAATTGATGTAGCAGGAGATGTTGGAGCCCGAGATGCAGAAGAAGTAGATGCAGGGGTAAGAGATGCAGTAGGACATGCATCAGCAAGAGATGCAGCAAAACATACATCAGCAGGAGACACATCAGCAGGATATGAGGCAGGAGATGCACCAGGAGCAGAAGCCGCAGCAGATGCAGCACCATTATGCAGCAGAAGATGCACAACCATATCCAGCAGAACATGCAGAACCATATGCAACATGAGATGAAGCAGCAGCAGATGAAGGAGCAGATGCATGAGATGTAGCATCACCCGAAGCAGAAGCAGATGCAGCAGCAAATGGTGCAGGATGAGATGCAGCAGGAATTGCATCAGGAGGAGATGCTGCTGGAAAATTCAGTAGGATATGCAACAGCAAGCGATTTGGAAACAGGAGATGCAGCATCAGGAGACTGAGCAGGAGATGCATCAGCAGGTAATGCATCAGCAGATTCTGCAGTAGGAAATTCTGTAGGAGATTCTGCAGCAGGAGATTCAGTAAAAATGCAGCAGGAGATTCAGTAGAAAATGCACCAGGAGATGCAGCAGGAGATATAGAAGGAGATTCAGCAGCAGGGGATGTAGTAGGAGATGCAGCAGGAGATATATCAGCAGGAATTGTAGCAGGAGATGCTGAAGGAGATTCTACAGAAGAAGATTCAGCAGGAGATGCAGCAGGAGATGGAATAGCAACATAGGCATCAGGAGTTATAGCAGCAAGTACAGCAGGAGATTCAGCAGGAGATGTAGCAGCAGGAGGTGCAGCCGCAGATGCCTTCAACAGGATATCCAGCTGAAATGCAGAAGCACTAGATACATCCGTAGAAGATTGAGCAGCAGATGCAGCAGGAAATGGAGATGATTCTGCAGATGCATCCGCAGAGGATGCAGCAGGAGATGAAGCAGCAGGCTATACAGCAGCAGGAGATGAAGCAGCAGATTCAGCAGCAGGAGATGCAGGAGGACATCAAGTAGAAGGAGATGCACCAGCAGCAAATGTAGCAGGAGATGCAGCAGAAGATGAAGCATCATTAAATGGAGCAGCAGATTAAGGAGTTGCAGCAGTACATGAAGCATCAGGAAATGGAGCAGCAGATTAAGCAGCAGCAGGAAATACAGCAGAATATGCAGCAGGAGGTAATGCAGCAGGGGATAGAGCAGCAGGTGATGCAGGTGCAGCTGCAGAGACAGCAGATGCAGCAGCAATAGATGCAGCAGCAGATGCATCATGAGATGCAGATTCAGTAAGAGATGTAGCAGCAGAAGATGCTGCAGAAGGAAATGGAGCAAGATATGCTGCAGGAGGAGATGCAGTAGGATATGAAGCAGGAGGTGCAGCAGCAGGAGATTGAGCAGGAGATGCAGCAGTAGATGAAGCAGCAGCATATGCAACAGCAGGTGCACCAGATGGAGCAAAAGGAGATGCAGCAGGGGATGAAGCAGCAGATGCAACGGGAAACGGTGCATCAGGAGATGCATCCGCAGGTGCATGAGCAGAGGATGCATCAGGAGATGAAGCAGCATTATATAAGGAGCAGGTGATGCCACAGGAGATGCAGCAGGCGATGGAACACCAGAAGATGCAGCACCAAGAGATGCAGCAGGAGATGCAGCAGCACATGCAGTATCAGATGCAGCAGGAGATTTAGCGGACGATTCAGCAGAAGATGCAACAGGAGATATAGAAGTAGATTCAGCAGCAGGAGATGTAGTAGGAGATGCAGCAGGAGATACATCAGCAGGAGTTGCAGGAGGAGATTCTGCAGAAGAAGATTCAGCAGGAGATACAGTAGGAGAGGCATCAGGACATGAAGTAGCAACATATGCATCAGAGGTTACAGGAGGAGATTCTGCAGGTGATGTAGCAGCAGGAGATGCAGCCGCAGATGCCTTCAGGAGGAAATGCAGAAGCACTAGATGCATCCGTAGTAGATTGAGCAGTAGATACAGCAGGAAATGGAGATACTTCTGCAGATGCATCTGCAGATGCATGATCAGAGGATGCATGAGCAGGAGATGCTGGAGGACACCAAGTGGCAGGAGATGTAGCAGCAGGAATTGTAGCAGGAGATGCAGCAGTACATGAATCAGCAGCAGATGCAGCAGCAGATTAAGGAGATGCAGTGGCCAGAAATGCAGTAGAAGATGCAGCAAGAGGAGATGCATCAGCAGGAGATGCAGGCAGCAGACGAAAGAGGAGATGCAGATTCAGCAGCAGATGAAGTACCAGGAGCTGCAGCAGCAGGAGATGTAGCAGGGGATGCATGTTCAGCAGTAGATTCAGCATTACATTCAGAAGGAGATGCAGCAGCAGGATATATAGCAGAAGGCGATTCTTCAGCAGGAGATACAGCACCAGGAGATAAAGCCACAAAAGATGCAGCAGAGGATGCAGAAGGAAATGCAGCAGAATATACCTCAAGAGATGCAGAAGAAGGAGATGCAAGAGTAGATGCTGCAGAATGAGTTGTATCAGGAGATGCAGCAGCAGGAGATGCAGGCAGCAGACGAAAGAGGAGATGCAGATTCTGCAGCAGATGAAGTAACAAGGAGATGCAGCAGCAGATGAAGTAGCAGGAGATGCAGCAGCAGATGCAATAGCAGGAGATGCAGCAATATGTGAAGCAGCACCAGATGCAGTAGCATATGCTGAAGATGCATTAGGAGGAGATTAAGCGGGAGATCCAGCAGGAAGAGATGGAGCAGGATATGCAGAAAAAGATAAAGCAGAAAGAGATGCACAGGAAATACAGCAGCAGGATATGCATCAGCAGGAAATGCAGAAAGACATGCACTAGCAGGACATGCAGCAGGAGATGCTGCTGGAGATGCAGCGGGACATGTATCAAGAGGATATGAACCATGATATACAGCATCAGGAGATGCAACAAAAGATGAAACAGGAGGAGATTCAGCCAGAGATGCAGCAGCAGGAGATGCAGAAGTAGATTTTGCTGCATCTCCTCTGCTGCCTCTCCTATTGCATCTCCTGTTGCTGCCTCTCCTGCTGCTGCCTCTCCTCCTGCTAAATCTCCTCCTGCTAAATCTCCTCCTGCTAAATCTCCTCCTGCATCAGCTGATGCATTTCCTGCATCTCCTGCGGCTGCATCTGCTGGTGCATCTCCTGCTTTTCTATCTTCTGCTGTATCTCCTGCTGAATCACATGGCACCTCTCCTGCTGCCTCATCTCCTGCTTCTGCATATCCTTTTGCATGTCTTGCTGCCACATCTCCTGCTTCTGCCTCTCCTACTCCTGCATCTCTGCTGATGCATCTCCTGCTGCTGCATCTTTTTCTCTGCAGATCCTGATGCCTCATCTCTTGCTGCAGAATCTCCTGCTGAATCTGCTGCTCATCTCCTGCGACTGTATCTCGTGCTGCATCTCCTGCTGCTGCATCTCCTGCTGCAGAACCTCCAGCTGCATCTTCTGCTTCTGCATCTCCTGCTACTGGGTCTGCTGCATCATCTCCTCCTGCCTCTTCGCCTACAGCATCTCCTTCTGTATCTCGTGCTACATCTCATGAAGCTGTACCTGCTGAAGCATCTCTTCCTGCTGAATCTCCTGATGAATAGGCATCTATTGATGCATCTACTGCTGCTTCATCTGCTGCTGCATCTCCTACTGAATCTCCTGTTGAATATCTTCCTGCACCTACAGAGGCTGCATCTCCAGCTGCTGCATTATCTACAGATGCATCTCCTGCGTAATCTCCTGCTGCTGCATCTCTTGCTTCTGCATCATCTCCTACTGCATCTCCTGCTGCTGAATCTCCTGCTTCATCTCCTGCTGAATCTAATCCTACCACATCTCCTGCTGCATCTCCTGCTGCTGCATAATCTGCTGCATCTCCTCTTGCTGCATCTCCTGCCGCTGCATTTACTGATGCATCTCCTGATACTGCATCTCCACCTGCTGCATCTCCACCTTTTGCACCTCCTGCTGCTCAACTCCTGCTGATGCATCTTCTGCTGATGCATAACCTGCTGCATCTCTGACTGCTGCATCTCCTGCTGCTGCATCACCTGCTGCATTATCTGCTGGTGCTGCATATGCTACTGCATCTGCTGCAGGATCTACTTCTTCTGCCTCTCATGCCACATCTCCGGCTGATGCATCTCCTGCTTCTGTATATCTTGCTCAATCTCCTCCTGCTGCATCTCTTGCATCTTTTGGTGCATCTGCTGTAGATTAATCTACTGCTGCATCTCCTCTTGCTTCATCTTCTGATTTTTTGATGTCCTTCTGCATCAACTGATGCTCCATCGGCTGCTGCTGCGTACACTGCTGCATCTGCTGCTGCTGAATTCACTTCTGCTGCATCTGCTGCTGCATCACTTTCTACTGAATCCCCTGCTGCATCTTCTGCTGCTGCATCCACTGGTACATCTCCTAATGCTGCATCTCCTGCTGCTGCACCTCCTGATGCATCTCCTGCTGCATCTCCTCCTGCTGCTTCTCCTACTGCTTCATCTCCTGCATCTGCTGCTGCATGTGCTGCTGCATCTCCTGCTGCATGTGCTGCTGCATCTCCTGCTTCTCTATGTCCTCCTCCTGGATCTCCACCTGCATCTATTGCTGCTGCATCCTCTGCTAAACCTCTTGCTGCTGCATCTCCTTCTGCAACTTCCTCTGATGCATCAGCTGATTCATTTGATGCATCTCCCCTGCTTCATCTCCTGCTGCTGAATCTCCTGCTCTTGCATACCCTGCTGTATCTACAGCTGCTTCTAAGCCTACTTCATCTACTGCTGCTGTATTACCTGCTGCTTCTGCTGCTGCATCTCCTGCTGCTATATCTTTTGCTTATCAATCTCCTGCTGCTGTATCTCTTACGGAATCTGCTTCTGAATCTGCTGCTGCACCTGCTGCGGCTGCATCTCCTGATGCTGTATCTCCTGTTACTGCATCTCCTAATGCATCTCCTGTAGCTTAATCTCCTGCTTTTGCATCTCCTGCTTTATCTCCTTCTGATGCCTATCTTGCTGCTGCATCTACTGCTGCTTCGTCTGCTTCTACATCTCCCGCTGCATTTCCTGCTGCTGCATCTCAGGGTACATCTCCTCTTGCTCAGTCTTTTGCTGCATATACCTGTTGCTACATCTCCTACTACTGCATCTCCTTCTGCATCTCCTGCTGCACCTCTTGCAGCTGCATTTCTTGCTCCAGCTCTTGCAGCTGCATCTCTTGCTCCATATCCTTCTGTTGCATCTTCAGATTCATCTTATAATGGTGCTTTCTTGCTGGATCTCCTGCTTCTGCATCTCCTGCTGCATCTCCTCTTGCTGAATTTCCTTCTGCTGCATTTCCTGCTCCTGCATCTGATACTTCTTCTCCTGCTGCTGCATCTGCTGATGCTGCATCTCCTGCTGCATCTGCTGCTGAATCTCCTGCTTCTGCATCTCATACCACATCTCCTGCTGCTGCATCTCCTGCTTCTGCATATTTCGCTGCATCTCCTGCTGCTGCATCACCTTCTGCTGAATCTCCTGCATCTTTTGCTGCATCTGCTGTAGATCCCGTTGCATCTGCTGCCCCATCCCCTGCTGCATCTCTTTCTGCTCCATCTGGTGCATCTGCTGTTGCATATGCTGCCGCTTCATCTACTGCTGCACCTCCTGCTAAATCTCCTGCTGCTGCATCTCCTTCTGAGGTTTCTGCTGAATCTTCTGCTGAATATGCATCCCCTGCTGCATCTCCTGCTTCATATCCTACTGCATCTCCTCCTGCAGCATATCTTGCTGCATTTCCTTCTGATGCATCTCCTGCTGCATCATCTGCTGCAGCATCTTCTGCTTCTACATCTCCTACTGAATCAGCATCTCCTGATGAATCTGCTGCTGCATCTATTGCTGCTGCATCTGCTGCCTCTGCATCTGCAGCTGCATCACTTTCTGCTGCATCACTTGCTGCTTTACCTCCTGCTGCATATTCTGCTGCATTTCCTGCTGCTGTTTAATCTGCTGCTCCAAATCCTGATGCTTCATGTACTGCTGCATCTCCTTAATCTTCTGCTCCATTTCCTGATGCTTCATGTACTGCTGCATCTTCTGCTACATTTGCTGCTGCTGCATCTCCTTCTACTTGATGTCCTCCTGCACCTCCTGCTGCTGCATCTGCTCATTCAACTCCTGCTGCTGTATAGTCTGCTGCTTCATCTCTTGCTGCATCCTCTGCGGAAGCATCTGCGGATGCATCTGCGGAAGCATCTCCATTTCCTACTGCATCTGCTGCTCAATCTTCTATGGATGCATCTAGTGCTTCTGCGTTTCAGCTGCATATCCTGTTGAAGGCATCTGCGTCTTCATCTCCTGGTGCTACATCTCCTGCTGAATCTCCTTCTGCTTCTCTTGCTGCTGATTCAGTTGCTGCTGAATCTCCTGATGAATCTTCTCTGTGCTTACTGCTGTAACTGCTGATGCATATGTTGCTATTTCATCTCCTACAGCATCTCCTGCTACAATTCCTGCTGATGTATCTCATGCTTCTATATCTCCTTCTGCTGCATCTGCTGCTGCATCTCCTGCTGCATCTCCGTCTGAATCTCTTGGTGCTGCATCTTCTGGTGTTGCATCTCCTTCTTCATCTCATTACGACTTAACAGCCACTATTGAGGTGCTTTAGGGAAATCGAATAATGCCCACATGGAAACTGCTAGCATGGAATGCTGCTGTTTCTGAATGTCTTCTCTTAAAGAGCTTTCACTATAAAGCAAAACTTGTAGAAGTTTCAGTCTAGGCTTGTACACTGTAACATCTAAATGGTTATTAAAGCATCACTTCAAAATCTTTAGCGCTTTCACTGCAAGGCAAGACTTGTTGAACTTTTAGTCTTGGCTTATGTACTGCAACATCAGAATGGCTATTAAAGTGTCGCTTCAAAATATCAGAGTGTTCAGCTCAAATAGCACAGGGAAGATGCTACGATCTAATACTGAAATTTGTTTAATTCTTCTCTGAATGTGCTTTCACTGCAAGGCAAGACTTGTAGAACTTTCAGTCTAGGCTCGTGTACTGCATCATCAGAATGGCTATTACAGCGTCACTGCAATATCTGAAAACATTTAGAAAACATACTGCAAGGGCGCTGCTACGATCAAATGCTAGCTTTCATTAGAATCTTCTCTTGAAGCGCTTTCACTGCAAGCTGCAAAGCACGTCTAACAAAACGTTTAGTATTGGTTACGGAATTGTGATTTAACTATTGAGGCGCTTTAGGAAAAGTGAGTAAAGCCCGTATGGAAGATGCTAGCATGGAATGCTGCTGCTTCTGAATGTCTTCTCTTATAGCACTTTGACTGCAAAGAAAGACTTGTAGAACTTTCAGTCTAGGCTCGTGTCCTGTAACATCAGAATGGGTAGTAAAGCCTCACTTCAAAATTTCAAATCGTTCAGAACAAGTACGGCAGGGAAGCTGCTATGATCACATGCTGGCTCTCGTTAGTCTTCTCTGGAAGCGCTTTCACTGCAAGCTGCAAAGCACGACTAACACAAAATTTTAGTATAGGATACAGAACAGTTACTTTACTTCACCTAATAACGCGCTTTAGGAACAGTGAACATCGGCTGCAGGGAAGATGGTAGTATGGAATGCTGCTGCTTCTGAATGTCTTCTCTTATAGCACTTTCACTGCAAAGTACAACTTCTAGAAGTTTCATTCTAGTCTTCTGAAGTATATCATCAGCTAGTAAAACGTTACTTCAAAATTTCAGAGCGTACAGCACAAGTACCGCAGGGAAGCTGCTACCATCAAATTTTGGCACTCTATAGAATCCTTTCATGAAGCGCTGTCACTGCCAGCTGCAAAGCACGAAGAACGCAATGTTTTCGCATAGGCTAGTTATTAGCGACTTAATAACGCCTAATAACGCTTTTTAGGAAAAGTGAATATCTCCAGCAGGGAAGATGTTAGCATGGAATGCTTCTGCGTCTGCATGTCTTCTCTTAGAGCGCAATCACTGCAAACCAAGATTTATCGAACTTTCCGTCTAGGCTAGTGTACGGTAACATCATCATGGCTAGTAAAGCTTCACCTGAAGATTTGAAAGCGTTTAGCAGAACTACCCCTGGGAAGTTGCTAGCATTAAATGGTGTCTCTCGTTAGATTCTCCTCTGGAAGCGCTTTCACTGCAAGCTGCAAACACGAACGTATTAGCATAGGCTAGTGAATAGGGACTTAACACTATCTATTACGGCGTTTTAGTAAAAATTCATATCTCTAGCAGGGAAGATGCTAGCATGAAATTTCTGCTAAACGCTTTCCAATCTTCAAGTGATGCCTTACTAGCCATGCCGATGTTACCGTTCACTAGCCTAGACTGAAAGTTCGATAAATCTTGGTTTGCAGTGATTGCGCTTTAAGAGAAGACATTCAGAAGCAGAAGCATTCCATGCTAACATCTTCCCTGCTGGAGATATTCACTTTTTCTAAAGCGTCTTATTAGGCGCTATTAAGTCTCTATTCATTTGCCAACACAAGAACGTTGCGTTAGTTGTTCTCTGCATCTTGCAGAGAAACCGCTTCCATAGAAGATGCTAACAAAAGCCAGCTTTTGATGGTAACACCTTTCCTGTGTTACTTGTGCCGAACGCTCTGAAATTTTGAAGTAACGCCTTCGTAGCCATTCTGGTCTTACAGTACACAAGACTAGACTGAAAATTCTACAAGTCGTGCTCTGCAGTGAAAGCGCTGTAAGAGAATACATCCACAAGCAGAAGCATTCCAGGCTAACATCTTCCCTGCTGGAGATATTCACTTTTCCTAAAAAGCGTTATTAGGCGTTAAGTCGCTAATAACTAGCCTACGCGAAAACGTTGCGTTTTTCATGCTTTGCGGCTGGAAGTGACAGCGCGTCATGAAAGGATCCTAACGAGAGCCAGAATTTGATGGTAGCAGCTTCCCTGCGGTACTTGAGCAGAAATCTCTAAAATCTTGCATGATGCCTCAATAGCCATGCAGATGTTACCGTTCACTAGCCTAGAGTGAAACTTCTACAAGACACGCTTTGCAGTGAAAGCGCTTTAAGAGAAGACATTCAGAAGCAGCAGCATTCCATGCTAGCGTCTTCCCTGTGGGCATTATTCGATTTCCCTAACGCGCCTCAATAGTGGCAGTTAAGTCATAATGAGATGAAGCAGGAGATGCAACACCAGAAGATGCAGCACCAAGAGATGCAGCAGGAGATGCAGCAGCACATGCAGTATCAGCAGATGCAGCAGCAGGAGATGAAGCAGCAGATGTAGCAGTAGGAGATGCAGCAGCAGGAGTTGAAGCAGCTGGATTTGAAGTAAAATATGCATCAGCAGGAAATGCAGCAGCAGGAGATTCAGACAGAGATGCAGCAAGAGATGCAGCAGCAGGAGATGAAGCAGCAGATGCAGCAGCAGGAGATGCAGAAGCAGATGCAGCAGGAAATGAAGATTCAGCAGAAGATGCAGTAGGAAGAGATTCTTCAACATCTGCAGCAGCAAGATATGATGCATCAACAGGAGATACAGCAGGTTATGGAGAAAGAGGAGATGATGCAGCAGACGCATCAGCAGGAGATTTAGCAGCAGGAGATGCAGCAGCAGGAGATTCAGCAGCAGGAGAAGCAGCAGGAGATGCATATTAAGAAGGAGATACGTCAGGAGAAGTAGTAGGATATGTAGCAGCATGAGATGCCGCCAGAGATTCAGGAGGAGATTCAGCAGAAAGCAATGCAAGAGTAGGAGATGCATCAGCAGGAGATGCATCAGCAGGAGATGCAGAAGGTAATAGAGCAGCAGGAGATTGAGAAGAAGGAGATGCAGAAAGAGATTCAGCAGCAGGAGATGCAGCAGCAGGAAAGGCAGCAGTATATAGAGAAGCAGGATATGCAGCAGGAGGAGATGCAGTAGGAGGAGATAGAGCAGGTAATGCAGCAGCAGGAGATGCAGCAGGAGATGCAAGAGCAAGAGATGCAGCATCAGACCCATCAGCAGGAGATACAGCAGCAGAAGATGCAGCAAGAAAAGCAGTAACAGGAGATGAAGCATTATCATGAGATGCATTAAGATATGCAGCAGCAAGATATGTAGCAGGAGTTTTTGCAAGAGATGAAGCAGCAGCAGAGCAGCAGCAGATGCAGCAGGAAATGCAGCAGTAGATTCTAGATCAGCAGATACTCCATCAGGAAATACTGCAGCAGATGTAGAAGGAGATGATATTTGAGGTGATGAAGCCACAGATGCATCAGTTGAAGATTAAGCAGGAGATGCAGCAGTACGAGGTGCATCAGCAGGTGCATGAGGAAATGTATAACGTAAAAATTCTATAAATGTATAAATTCTACAGCAAATATAGAAAGGTATAACGGAGGAGAAACAGCAGGAGACATTTCCCGAGGATATGCAGCATCAGGAGATGAAGCAGGAAATGCATTATCAGGGGATGTAGTAGGAGGAGATGCAGAAGAAGTTGCAGCATCAGGAGATTCAGCAGGATATTCAGCAGCAGGGGATGTCGTAGCAGGAGATGCAGAAGGAGTTGCAGAATCAGGGAATGCAGCAGCAGCAGAAGTAACAGGCGATGCAGCAGCATCATATGCACTAGAAGATGTAGCAGCAGGAGATGACGAAGCAGGAGATGCTACAGGCGATTCAGCTGGAGATGCAGGAGGAGGAGATGTAGCAGCAGGAGGTGCAGAGTAGTAGATGAAGAGAAGAAGATGCAGCAGAAGGAAATACAGAAGATTCATCGGCAGTACATGCAGCAGGTAAGAAAGCACCATCAGATGCAGCAGCAGATGCAGCAACAGGAGATGCACAATCAGGACATCTATCAGGAGAAGCAGCAGTAGATGAAGCAGCAGCAGATGCAGCAGCAAATTCAGCAGATGCAGCAGTAGGTGATTCATAAAGAGCTGCAGCAGGAAATGCAAATGAATATGCATCAGCAGGAGATACAGCAGGAGATGCATCTGCAGGTAATGCGGAAGGAGATGCAACAGGTGACGCTCAAGGAGATGCAGCAGGAGATGCAGAACGAGATGAAGCAGCAAGATATGCAGCAGAAGGAGATGACACAGGAGATGCCTCAATAGAAGATGCAACATGAGATACAGCAGGAGATGCAGCAGCAGATGAAGCAAAAGGAGATGCAGAAACAGGAGACGCAGCAGCAGGACATAGATCAAGAGATTAAGAAGCAGGAGATTCATTAGGATATGCAGTAACGGGATATGAAAGAGCAGGAGATATAGCAGAAGGAGATGCAGCCTGAGATGCAGCAGGATGAGATTTGGCAGCAGGGGATGTATCAGGAGATGCAGAGACAGCAGATAGAGCAGGAGATGCTGTAGCAGGAGATGCAGAAGGAGATGTAGCAGAAGGATATGCAGCAGCAGGAGATGCAGTAGCAGGAGATGCAGCAGGAGATGCAGCAGGAGGAGATGGAACAGGAAATGCAGCAGGAGGAGGTACAGCAGCACCAGATGCAGCAGTATATGCAGCAGAAGGAGATGAATAAGAGATGCAGCAGCAAATGATGCAGCAGGAGATGGAGAAGAAGTAGATGCAGAAGCAGGAGATGCAGCAGGACATGCATCAGCAGGAGATACAGCAAAACATACATCAGCAGGAGACACAGTAGAAGGATATGAGGCAGGAAATGCAGTAGCAGCAGAAGCAGCAGCAGATGCAGCACCATATGCAGCAGAAGATACAGAAACATATGCAGAAGAACATGCAGAACCATATGCAGCAGGAGATACAGCAGCAGATGAAGCAGGAGATGCAGCTGGAGATGTAGCATCACTAGAAGCAGCAGCAGATGCAGCAGCAAAGGGTGCAGCTTGAGATGCAGCAAGAATTGAATCACCAGGAGATGCTGCTGGAAATTCAGTAGGATATGCAACAGCAAGAGATTTGGCAACAGCAGATGCAGCAGGATATGCAGCAGCAGATGCAGCTGCATGAGGTGTATCAGCAGGAGATGTAGCAGGAGATGCATATTCAGCAGGTGATGCACCAGGATATGCAGCAGGAGATTCATGAGAAGGAAATGCAGCAGGAAATCAGCCGGAGATGCAGCAGCAGGAGATACAGGAAAAGAAGATGCAGCCGCACCAGATTCAGCATCAGATTCAGCAGGAGTTGCAGCAGCAGGAGATGAAGAGGCAGGAGATTCAGGAGCAGGAGATGCATCAGCAGGAAATGCATCAGCAGATTGTGCATCAGGAAATTCTGCAGCAGGAGATTCAGTAGAAAAGGCAGCAGGAGATTCTGTAGAAAATGCAGCAGGAGATGCAGCAGGAGATACATCAGCAGCAATTGTAGCAGGAGATGCTGGACGAGATTCTGCAGAAGAAGATTCAGCAGGAGATGAAGCAGGAGATGAAATAGCAACATAGGCATCCTCAGTTACAGCAGGAAGTGCAGCAGGAGATTCAGCAGGAGATGTAGCAGCAGGAGATGCAGCCGCAGATGCCTTCAACAGGATATGCAGCTGAAATGCAGAAGCACAATATGCATTCGTAGAAGATTGAGGAGCAGATGCAGCAGGAAATGGAGATAATTCTGCAGATGCATCCGCAGATGCATCCGCAGAGGATGCAGCAGGAGATGAAGCAGCAGGCTATACAGCAGCAGGAGATGAAGCAGCAGATGCAGCAGCAGGAGATGCAGGAGGAAATCAAGTAGAAGGAGATGCAGCAGCAGCAAATGTAGCAGGAGATGCAGCAGAAGATGAAGCATCAGGAAATGGAGCAGCAGATTAAGGAGATGCAGCAATACATGAAGCATCAGGAAATGGAGCAGCAGATTAAGGAGATGCAGCAATACATGAAGCATCAGGAAATGGAGCAGCAGATTAAGCAGCAGCAGGAAATACAGCAGAATATGCAGCAGGAGGTAATGCAGCAGGTGATGCAGCAGCAGGTGATCTCCTGCTCCATTTTCTTGTACATCTGCTGCTGCTGCTGTAACTTCTGCTGCTGCATCTCCTGCTGATGCGTCTGCTGTTGCATCTCCTGCTGCATCTCCTGCTCCTGCATCATCTATTGATTCATCTGCTGCTGCTTCATCTACTGCTGCTGCAGCTCCTACTGAATCTGCTGTTGAATATCTTCCTGCATCTGCAGCGGCTGCATCTCCTGCTGCTGCATCATCTACTGCTGCATCTCCTGCGTAATCTCCTGCTGCTGCATCTCTTGCTTCTGCATCATCTCCTGATTCATCTCCTACTGCTGCATCGGCAGTATTTTTTGCTGCATCTGCTGCTGCTTCATATACTGCTACATCTCCTACTACTTCATCTCCTTTTGCTTCTCATTCTGCATCTCCTGATGCTACAGCTCCATCTGCATCATCTCCTACTGCATCTCCTGATGCTGAATCTATTGCTGCATTTCCTGATTCCTCTCCTACTGCTGCGTCTGCAGTATTTTCTGCTGCATCACCTGCTGAACCTCCTGCTGCTGAATCTCCTTCTGCAACTTCCTCTGATGCATCAGCAGATTCATCTGATGGTGCATGTCCCCTGCTTCATCTCCTGCTGCTGAATCTCCTGCTCTTGCATACCCTGCTGCTTCTACAGCTGCTTCATACCCTACTTCATCTACTGCTGCTGCATTACCTGCTGCTTCTGGTGCTGCATCTCCTCCTGAATTTCCTGCTGCTGCATCTCCTGCTGCTATATCTCATGCTACTGCATCTCCTAATGCATCTCCTGTAGCTTAATATCCTGCTTTTGCATCTCCTGCCTTATCTCCTTCTGATGTCCATCTTGCTGCTGCATCTACTGCTGCTTCGTCTGCTTCTGCATCTCCCGCTGCATTTCCTGCTGCTGCATCTCAGAGTACATCTCCTCTTGCTCAGTCGCTTGCTGCATATCCTGCTGCTACATCTCCTGCTACTGCATCTCCTTCTGCATCTCCTGATGCATCTCTTGCAGCTGTATCTCCTGCTCCATATCCTTCTGTTGCATCTACGGATTCATCTTATGATGGTGCTTTCTTGCTGGATCTCCTGCTTCTGAATCTCCTGCTGCTGCAAACTCTGCTGCATCTCCTGCTGCTGCATTTCCAGCTGCAGCTGCTGCTGCTGTATCTCCTGCGGCTGAAGCTGCTGATGCATTTCCTGATGCATTTTCTACTGCTGCATCTCCTTCTGCTGCAACTCTTGCTGCATCTTTTTTGCTTCATTTCCTACTCCTGCATTTCCTGCTCCTTCATCTGATACTTCATCTCCTGCTGCTGCATCTGCAGAAACTGCATCTCCTGCTGAATCTGCTGCTGAATCTCCTGCTTCTGCATCTCATACCACATCTCCTGCTGCTGCATCTCCTGCTTCTGCATATCTCGCTGCATCTCCTGCTGCTGCATCACCTGCTGCATCACCTGCTGCTGAATCTCCTGCATCTTTTGCTGCATCTGTAGTAGATTCGTCTACTGGTGCATCTATCGCTGCTGCATCTCATGCTGATGGATGTCCTCGTGCATCTCCTGATGCTGCATCTGCTGCTGCATCTCCTAGAGCTGCATCTCCTGTGGCATCTCCTACTGCTGAATCTCGTGCCGCTCCATTCTCTACTGCATCTACTGCTGCTGCATAGCCTGCTGCAGAATCTCCCAATGCATCTCCTCTTCCTTAGTCTCCTGATGCTTCCTATCCTGCTTCATCACTTTTTGCTGCATCTATTACTCCTGCATCTACTGCTGCTTAGCCTGCTGCTGTATCTCCTGCTCCATCTCCTGGATGCTGGGGCATCTCCTGCTGCATCTTCTTCTGCATCTCCTGCTGCTCCAGCTGCTCCAGCTTCATCATCAGGATATCCTGAAGGAGATGCAGCAACAGGAGATGCTACAGCAGGAGATGCAACCACAGCACTGCGGCAGCAGATTCAGCTGCAGGAGATGCAGCCGTAGGAGATGCAGAAGGATTTTCAGCAGGAGATGCAGCAGGAGATGCAGTAGGAAGTGCTGCAAAAGGAAGTGTAGCAGCAGAAGATGTAGGAGGATATGCAGCAGCAGTAGATGAAACAGACCATAAAGCAGCAGGATATGCAGAAGCAGGAGAATCAGCAGCAGGGGATGCAGCAGCAGATTCCGCAGCAACTTCAGCAGGAAATGTAGCAACAGTAGATGCAGAAGCAGGAGGTGCAGCAGAAGATGCATCAGCATGAGATGAATCAGAAGATACAGAAGCAGGATATGTAGGAGGAGATGCATCAGCAGGAAATGTGCCAGCAGAGGCAGCAGCAGAAGATGCAGCGGGAGATATAGAAAAATATGAGGAAGTAGGAGCAGCCCCTAATACTTGATTTCCTCCTGCATATACTGATGCTGCATGTGATGCTTCATCTCCTGCTTCTATATTTCCTGCTGCTACATCTCCTGATGCATCCTCTGCTCATGCATCTGCGCATGCATCTCCTGATGCACCATTTCCCGTTGCATCTGCTCCTCCATCCCCTGCTGCATCTCTTTCTGCTCCATCTGGTGCATCTGCTGTTGCATATGCTGCTGCTTCATCTACTGCTGCATCTCCTGCAAAATCTCCTGCTGCTGCATCTCCTTCTGAAGTTTCTGCTGAATCTACTGCTGAATATGCATCCCCTGCTGCATCTCCTGCTGCTGCATCTCCTGCTTCACATCCTACTGCATCTCCTCCTGCAGCATATCTTGCTGCATTTCCTTATGCTGCATCTTCTGCTGCATCATCTCCTACTGCATATTCTGCAGCATTTCCTGCTGCTGCTTAATCTGCTGCTCCATTTTCTGATGCTTCATCTTCTGCTGCATCTCCTGCTACATTTGCTGCTGCTGCATTTCCTGCTGAATCTCCTCCTACTGCATTTCCTGTTCCATCTCCTCCTGCTACATCTCCTGCTGCATCTCCTGTTACTGCATCTCCTGCTGCTGCATGTCCTTCTGCTACATCTCCTTCTGCATCTCTTGCTACAGCATCTCCTGCTCTATCTGCTACTTCTGCATGTCCTGATGCATTCCCTGCTGCCAAATCTCATCCTGCTGCATCTCATGCTGCATCTCCTTCTGCTATATCTCCTGCTATTTCATATCCTGCTACTGCATCTCCAAATGAATCTCCTGCTGCTTCATCTATTGATCCATGTCCTGCTGCTGCATCTCCTGTTTCTGCATCTCCTTTTGCTTCGTCTGCTGCTGCATTTTTTGCTGTACCTCATGTTGCACCTTGTATTGTAGCATCTCCTGCGTCATCTCCTTCTGCTGCATATCTTGCTGCTTCATCTCGTTCTGCATCTCCCGCTATATATCCTTGAGTGTCACCTTGCTGCTGTATCTGCTGCTGCTTCATCTACTGCTGCATCTCCTGCCAAATCTCCTGCTGCTGCTTCTTTTTCTGATGTTCCTGCTGAATCTACTGCTGAATATGCATCCCCTGCTGCATCTCTTGCTGCTGCATCTCCTGCTTCATATCCTGCTGCATCTCCTCCAGCAGCATATCACACTGCATTTCCTTCTGCTAAATCTCCTGCTGCATCATCTACTGCAGCATCTTCTGCTGCTACATCTCTTACTGAATCAGAATCTCCTGATGCATCTGCTGCTGCATCTATTGCTGCTGCATCTGCTGCCTCTGCAGCTGCTTCTGCATCACCTGCTGCATTACATGATGCTGCATATTCTTCTGCATTTCCTGCTGCTGCATCTCCTTAATTTGCTGCTCCATTTTCTGCTGCTTCATGTACTGCTTCATCTCCTGCTACATTTGCTGCTGCTTCATCTCCTTCTACTTGATATCCTTCTGCATTTCCTGCTGCTGAATCTGCTGCTTCATCTCCTGCTGTGTATAGCCTGCTGCTTCATATCCTGCTGCTTCATCTCCTGCTCTTGCATCTCCTTCTGCTGAATCACCTCCTGAATCTCTGGTGGCATCTCATGCTGCTACATATCCTGCTACATCTCTTGACATATGCCCTTCTGAATATGCATCTCCTGCTGCTGCATCTCCTGCTGCTGCATCTCCTGCTGCTGCATCTCCTGCTGCTGCATCTCCTGCTCTTGGCACTGCTGCATCATCTCCTCTTTCTCCATCAATTGTTGTATCTCCTGTTCCTGCATTATACCTTGCTGCTACATATGTTGAAGAATCTCTTCCTACTGCCTCTTCTGCTGAATCTTCATTTCCTGCTGCATCTGCTTCTGCATCTCCTGCTGCTTCTTTGTCTCATGCTGCAACAGTTGCTGCTGCATCAGTTGCTGCTGAATCTCCTAATCAATCTCCTGTGGCATCTCATGTTTCTACATATCATGCTGAATCTCCTGCTGCTGAATCTCCTGCTGTAACAGCTGCTGCTGCATCTCCTACTTCTGCATCACATTCTGCATGTGCTGCTGCAGCATCTCCTTCTGCTGCATCTCCTATAGCTTCATCTGCTGGTGCTGCACCTGCTGCAACATCTGCTTCTGCATCTCCTACTGCTGCACCTCCTGCTGTGTCTCTTTCTGAATCTCTTAGCGCTGCATTTCCTGCTGATGCATATTCTGCATCTGTTCCTTTTGTATTTCCTGGTGCTGCATCCTCTGGTGTAGCATCTCCTGCTGCATTTCCTGCGGCATAACCTGCTCCTGTATCTCCTGCTGCTACAACTCCTGATGCATCCTCTGCTCATGCATCTGCGGATGCATCTCCTGATGCACCATTTCCCGTTGCATCTGCTGCTCCATCCCCTGCTGCATCTCTTTCTGCTCCATCTGGTGCATCTGCTGTTGCATATGCTGCTGCTTCATCTACTGCTGTATCTCCTGCTAAATCTCCTGCTGCTGCATCTCCTGCTTCATATCCTACTGCATCACCTGTTACAGCATATCTTGGTGCATTTCCTTCTGCTGTATCTCCTGCTGCATATCCTCCTTCTGTATCTTTGGATTAATCTCGTGCTGATGCATCTTCTGCTGCATCTTCTGCTTCTGCATCTACTGTTGCTACATTTCCTGCTGAAGTTGCTGCTGAATCTGCTGCTGCATCCCTTGCTGCTGATTCTCCTGCTTCTGCATATCCTGCTGCCTTATGGTCTGTTTCATCTACTGCTGCTGCATATCTTCCTACATCTTCTGCTGCTACACTTTCATTTTGCGGCATTTGCTACTGCATCTCAAGTTCTATTTCCTTCTGCTGTATCTCCTGCTGAAAATCCTTCTGCATCTCCTACGGCTGCATCTCCTGCAGCTGAATCTGCTGCCGCAGTGCTGTGGTTGCATCTCCTGCTGCTGCATCTCCTGTTGCATCTCCTCCTGCTGCGTCTCCTGCTACAGCATCTCCTGCTATATCTGCTGAATTTTCTGCTGCATCTGCTGCTACTTCATCTACTGCTGCATCTCCTGATAGATCTGTTGCATCTCCTGCTACTGCATCTGCTGTTGCTGCATCTGATGCTGCTGCATCTGATGCTGCAACTGATGCTGCCTCTGATGCTACTTTCTCTCTTGCTGCATTTACTGCGGCTGCATCTCCTGCTACTTTTCATTTTGCTGCATCTTCTTCACTTCATCTACTACTCTGTACCTCCTGCTGCTGCATCTCCTCCTTCTGCATCTGCGGCTGAATCACCTGTAGCATCTCCTGCTTCTTCATCTCCTGCTGTTACATCTCCTTGTGCATATGATGCTGCTGCATCTCCTGTTACTTCTGCTGCTGCTGCATTCCCTGCTGCATCTCCTGATGCTGCAGCTCCTTCTGCATCTCCTTCTGTGTCTCCTGCTACTACATCCTCTGCTACTGCATTTCCTGCTGCATCTCCTGATGCTGCAACTCCTTCTGCATCTTCTGCTGATGCATCTCCTGTGAAATCTTGCTGCATTGCCTGCTTCATCTGCTGATGCATCTGCTGCTGCTCTATGTCCTGCTACATCTCGTCATGCTGCAGATCCTGCTGCATCTGCTGAAGATTCTCTTCCTATTGCTTCTCCTGCTCAATCCGCATTTCCTGCTGCATCTGCTTCTGCATCTCCTGCTGATGCATCTCTTGTTGAATT
Source organism: Clamator glandarius (assembly GCA_033459285.1). Taxonomy (NCBI): domain Eukaryota; kingdom Metazoa; phylum Chordata; class Aves; order Cuculiformes; family Cuculidae; genus Clamator; species Clamator glandarius. Next base: position 396,598 of record JAUNZM010001521.1, on the reverse strand, counting down.
ATCTGCTGCTGCATCTGCTTCTACATGTACATTATAACTTTCTACATTTGCTGCCTCATCTCCTGATGCATCTGCTGATGCCCTTCCTGCTGCTGCATCTCCTCCTTCATCTTCAGCTGATGCATCTCTGGCTTCATCACCTGATATCTCATCTTTTGCTGCATCTGCCTCAGCATTTCCTGCTGCAGCATCTCCTATCACGAATCTGCTGCAGTCTCTCCTGCTTCTGAATCTCTTGCTGAATCTGCATCTACTGATTCATCTGCTGCTGCATCTCCACCTGCTGTATCTGATGCTTCATCTCCTGCTGCATTTCCTGTTGCTGAATCTCCTTCTGCATCTCCTGCTGCTGTGCCTGCTGCTGCATAACCTGCTGAATCACCTGATGCTGGATCAGCTGCAATTGCATTTCCTGCTACTTCAACTCCTGCTCTTGCATCTCGATCTGCTCTATCTCCTCCTGTATCTCCCACGGCATCTCATGCTGCTACATATCCCGCTACATCTCCCTCTGAATACGCATCTCCTGATGCATGTCCTGCTACATCTCCTGATGCATATCCTGCTGAATATGTATATCCTGCTTCATCTCCTGCTGAATATGTATATCCTGCTGCATCTCCTGCTGGTGCATCCACTCTTGCTCTGTCTTCTCCTCTATCTCTTGCTTCATCTGCTGCTGCAACTCCTGCTGCTGCATCTCCTTCTGCATCTGCAGTGGCATCTCCTTCTGCATCTGCTGCTGCTGTATCTCCTTCTGCTGTATCTCTTGTTGCATCTCCTGCTGCATCTCCTGCAGCTGCATTTCCTCCTGCTAAATCTCCTCCTGAAGCTCCTGCCACCTCTCCTGCTTCATCTGCTGCTGCTGTATCTCCTACTGCTGAATCTCCTGATGCATCTCCTGCTGCTGAATTTCCTGCTGCTGCATCTCCTCCTGCATCTCCTGCTGCATTTCTTGGTGCTACATATCCTGCTGCTGCAACTCCTGCTGCATCTCCTGCTGAATCTCCTGCTATAGAATCTCCTGCTGCATCTACTGCTGAAACTCCTGCTTTAGAATCTCCTGCTGCATCTCCTGCAGCTGCATTTCCTCCTGCTAAATCTCCTCCTGAAGCTCCTGCCACCTCTCCTGCTTCATCTGCTGCTGCTGTATCTCCTACTGCTGAATCTCCTGATGCATCTCCTGCTGCTGAATTTCCTGCTGCTGCATCTCCTCCTGCATCTCCTGCTGCATTTCTTGGTGCTACATATCCTGCTGCTGCAACTCCTGCTGCATCTCCTGCTGAATCTCCTGCTATAGAATCTCCTGCTGCATCTACTGCTGAAACTCCTGCTTTAGAATCTCCTGCTGCATCTCCTGCAGCTGCATTTCCTCCTGCTAAATCTCCTCCTGAAGCTCCTGCCACCTCTCCTGCTTCATCTGCTGCTGCTGTATCTCCTACTGCTGAATCTCCTGATGCATCTCCTGCTGCTGAATTTCCTGCTGCTGCATCTCCTCCTGCATCTCCTGCTGCATTTCTTGGTGCTACATATCCTGCTGCTGCAACTCCTGCTGCATCTCCTGCTGAAACTCCTGCTTTAGAATCTCCTGCTGCATCTCCTGCTGCATAACCTCCTGCTAAGTCTCCTGCTGCTGCATCTCCTCCTGATACATCTGCTGCAGCATCTTCTGCTGCTACATCACCTGCTGCTCATCTCCTGCTGCTTCATCTCTTGCTGCTGCATCTCCTGCTGCTGAATCTCATGCTGAATCTCCTGCTGCATCTCCTGCTACTGCATCCTGTGCTTCTTTATATACTGCTGTATTTCCTGCTGCTATATCTCTAGCTGCATCTTGTGCCGCATCTCCTGCTGCTGTATTACCTGCTGCATCACATCCTGCTGTGTCTCCTGCTGCTGCATGTCCTCCTGCAACATCTGCTGTAGCATCTTCTGCTGTTGCATCTCCTCCTGCTTTTCCTGCTGCATCTGCTTCTACATCTGCTGATGCATCTCCTACTGCTGCATCTGCTTCATCTCCTGCTTCATCTACTTCTCCTGCATATCCTGAATATATTTCCTGCTGCATCTTCTATGGTATTTCTTGCTACATCTGCCTCACCTCCTCTTGCATCTCCTGCTGCATCTGCTGATGCATCTCCTTCTGCTGCATCTCCTGCTTCATCTTCAGCTGATGCATCTGTAGCTTCATCTCCTGATATTGCATCTCCTTCTGCATCTACTGGGCATCTCCTGCGGCTGCATCTCCTGCTGCATTTCCTGCTGCATCTACTGCTGCTCTGCTGCTGCTTCATCTGCTGCTGCATCTCCAGCTACATATCCTGCTGCTGCACATCCTGCTGCTGCATCCTATAATGCATCCTATGATAATGCTACATCTCTTGCTACTGCATCTCCTGCTGCAATTCCTGCTGCTATATATCTTGCTGCATCTTCTGCTGCTGCATCTCCTGCTGCTGTATCTGCTGCTACTGCATGTCTTGCTGCATCTCTTCCTGATGCTTCTCCTGCTTCATATCCTTCTGCATTTCCTGCTGCATCTCCTCCTCCTGCATCTTCTGTTGCATCTCCTACTGCGGCTTCTCCTGCTGCATCTATTTCTGCCCATCTCGTTCAGCATCTCCTGCTCTGGCCCCTCCTACTGTGAATCTGCTGCAGATTCTTCTGCTGATGAATCTCCTCCTGAATCTGCATCTCCTGCTGTATCTCCTGCCGCATCTCCTGCCGCCGAATCTCCTGCCGCATCTCCTGCCGCCGAATCTCCTGCTTCTGTTTCTGCTTCTGCATCTCCTGCTGCATCTTCTGCGTCTGCATCTCCTGCTTCTGTTTCTGCTGCATCATCACCTCCTGCCTCGCCTCCTACTGCATCTCCTGCTCAATCTCCTGCTCATCTCCTGCTGCTGTATCAGCTGAAGCATCTTTTCCTGCTGCATCTACTGCTTAATCTGCATCTCTTACTGCATCTGCTTCTGTATCTCATTTTGCTGCATTTCCTGCAGAATTTGCTGCTGAATCTGCTGCTGCATCCCCTGCTGTTGCATCTCCTGCTTTATCTACTGCTGCATATGCTGCTACTGCATTTCCTGATGAATCTGCTGCTGAATCTTTTGTGGTGGCATCTCCTGCTCTTGCATCTCCTGCTGCTGAATCTCTGCCTGAATCTCCTGCGACATCTCATGCTGCTACATAACCTGTTACATCTCCTGATGCATCTCCTCCTGATGCATCTGCTTCAGCATCTCCTGCTGCATCTCCTGCTACTTCCTCTCCTGCTGCAGTGTCTAACGCTCTATCTCCTGCTGCAACTGCTGCTGCGGCATCTGCTGCTGCTGCAGCTCCTAGTACATCTTCTGCTGATGCATCTTCTGCTTCATCTCCAGCTGCTGCATCTCCTGCTGCATCTCCTGCCGAATCAAATCCTACCACAACTCCTGCTGATGCATCTCCTCCTACTGCATCTCCGACTGCTGCATCTCCTGCATCTGCTGCTGCATCTGCTGCTGCAGCATCTCCTACGGAATCCCCTCCTTAATTGCTGATGCATCTCCTGATGCTGAATCTCCACCTGCTGCATCTCCTGCTGCTGAATCTCCTGCTGATGCATCTCCTGCTGATGCTTAACCTGCTGCATCTCTGACTGCTGCATCTCCTGCTGCTGCATCTGCTGGTGCTGTATATGCTACTGCATCTGCTGCAGGATCTCCTTTTTTCGCCTCTCATGACACATCTCCCGCTGATGCATCTCCTGTGTCTTTTGGTGCATCTGCTGTAGATTAATCTACTGCTGCATCTCCTGTTATTTCACCTTCTGATTTTTGATGTCCTCCTGCATCACCTGATGCTCCAGCTGCTGCTGCTGCATACACTGCTGCATCTCCTGCTACTGCATCTCCTGCTGAATGTGCTTAGGTATCTGCTGCGGCATCTGCTGATTCTTCATCTCCTGCTGCTAAATCTCCTGCTTCTGCATCATCTGATGAATGTGCTGCTGAATATGCTGCTGCATCTCCTGCTGCACCGCCTGCTGAATATGCATCTTCTGCTGCTGTACCCCTACTTCTGCATCCTCTCTTTTATCTACTACTGCTGCATGTCCTGCTACATCTTCTGCTGCTGAATTTACTTCTGCTGCATCTGCTACTGCATCTGCTGCTACTGAATCCCCTGCTGAATTCCTGCTGCATTTCATGCTGCTGCACCTACTGCTGCTGCATCTCCTGCTGCATCACCTGCTATTGAATCCCCTGCTGCATCTCCTAATACTTCATCTCCTGATGCTTGCATCTCCTGATGCATCTCCTGCTGAATCTCCTCCTGCTGCTTCGCCTGCTGCTTCATCTCCTGCATCTGCTGCTGCATCTACTGCTACATCTCCTGCTGCTCTATCTCCTCCTCTTGGATCTCCTCCAACATCTATTGCTGCTGCATTCTCTGATGAACCTCCTGCTGCTGCACCTCCGTCGGCGACTACCTCTGATGATCAGATGAATCCGCTGATGCATATCCTCTGATTCATCTCCTGATGCTGAATCTCCTGCTGTTGCCTACCCTGCTGCATCTACTGCTACTTCATACCCTACTTCATCTACTGCTGCTGCATTACCTGCTGTTTCTCCTGCTGCTGCTTTTCCTACTGAAATTCCTGCTGCTGCATCTCCTGGTGCTCTGTCTTTTGCTTATGAATCTCCTGCCAATGCATCTCTTACAGAATCTGCTTCTGAATCTGCTGCTGCATCTACTGCTGCTGCATCTCCTGATGCTACATTTCCTGCTACTGCATCTCCTAATGCATCTCCTGTATCATAATCTCCTGCTTTTGCATCTCCTGTTTTATCCCCTTCTGATGCCTATCTTGCTGCTGCATCTACTGCTGCTTCGTCTGCTTCTACATCTCCCTCTGCATCTCCTGGTGTTGCATCTCAAGGTACATCTCCTCTTGCGCAGTCTCCTGCTGCATATCCTGCTGCTACATCTCCTGCTACTGCAACTCCTATTGCGTCTCCTGATGCATCTCTTGCAGCTGCATCTCCTGCTACATCTCTTGCGGCTGCATTTCCTGCTCTATCTCCTGCTGCTAATCTTCTCCTAATCGATCTCCTTAAGCATCTCTTTCTGCTACATCTTCCGCGTTTCCTGAGGCATCTCTTTCTGCTGCATTTCCTGCTGAATCACTTACTGCTGTATCTGCAGCATTTGCTGCTACATCTACTGCTGCTTCACATACTGCTGCATCTCCTACTATATATCCTGCTGCTGCATCTGCTGCTGCTGCTTCTCATTCTCTGCATCTTATTCTCTGCATCTTATTCTCTGCATCTCCTGATACTGCTTCAACTGCTGTTGCATCTCCTGCTGCTTCACCTCCTGCTGTTGCATCTGCTACTGTAAATCTTGCTGCTGCAAATCTTGCTGCTGCATCTCCTGCTCCATATCTTTCTGATACATCTGCGGATTCATCTCATGATGGTGCTTTCTTGCTGGATCTCCTGCTTCTGCATCCTGCTGCTGCAAACTCTGCTGCATCTCCTGCTGCTGCATTTCCAGCTGCAGCTGCTGCTGCTGAATCTCCTGCGGCTGCTGATGCATTTCCTGATGCATTTTCTGCTGCTGCACCTTTTTCTGCTGCAACTCCTGCTCCATCTCCCCTTGCTGCATTTCCTACTGCTTCATTTCCTGCTCCTGCATCTGATACTTCATCTCCAGCTGCTGAATCTACTGGTGCTGCATCTCCTGCTGCATCTGCTGCTGAATCTCCTGCTTCTGCATCTCATACCACATCTCCTGCTGATTCATCTCCTGCTTCTGCATATCCTGCTGCATCTCCTGCTGGTGCATCACCTGCTGCCCAATCTCCTGCATCTTTTGCTGCATCTGCTGTAGATTCACCTACTGGTGCATCTCCTACTGCTGCATCTCCTGCTGATGGATGTCCTCGTACATCTCCAGATGCTGCATCTGCTGCTGCATCTCCTGCAGCTGCATCTTCTGTGGTGTCTCTCAATGCTGAATCTCGTACTGCTGCATTCTCTGCTGCATCTACTGCTGCTGCATAGCCTGCTGCGGTATCTCCTAATGCATCTGATGCTGAATCTCCTGCTTCTGCATCTCACACCACATCTCCTGCTGATTCATCTCCTGCTTCTGCATATCCTGCTTCATCTATTGCTGCATCACCTGCTGCCGAATCTCCTGCATCTTTTGCTGCATTTGCTGTAGACTCACCTACTGTGGCATCTCCTGCTGCTGCATCTCCCGTTGATGGATGTTGCATCAAGAGATGAATCAGGAGGAGATGCAGGAGGAGAGGCAGCAGGAGGATATTCAGGAGGAGTGGAAGCAGAAGGAGATGCAGCAGAAGATGCAGAAGGAAATGCAGCAGGGTAAACCTCAAGAGATGCAGATGAAGGAGATCCAAGAGTAGATGCAGCAGAAGGAGTTGTAGCAGGAGATGCAGCAGCAGACGAAAGAGGAAATGTAGATTCAGCAGCAGATGATGTAGCAGGAGTTGCAGCAGCAGATGCAATAACAGGAGATGCAACAATAAGTGAAGCAGCACCAGATGCAGCAGCATATGCTGAAGATGTAGGAGAAGGAGATTAAGGAGCAGATCCAGCAGGAAGAGATGCAGCAGGATATGCAGAAAAAGATAAAGCAGAAAGAGATGCACAGGAAATACAGCAGCAGGATATGCATCAGCAGGAAATGCAGCAGGACATGCACTAGCAGAAGATGCTGCAGGAGATATAGCAGGAGATGCAGCCGGAGATGTAGCACCATGATATACAGCAGCAGGAGATGCAACAAAAGATGAAACAGGAGGAGATACAGTAGGAGAGGCAGCAGAAGAGATGCAGCAGTGGATGCAGCAGCAGATGCAGGAGCAGCTGAAGCAAGAGCAGGAGATGCAGAAGCAGATGAAAGAAAAGATGTAGATTCAGTAGAAGATGCAGTAGCTGGACATACTGCTGCAAATGCAGGTGCAGGAGATGCCACAGGATGTGCAGCAGCAGGAGATGCAGAAACAGGAGATGCATCAGCACGAAATGCAGCAGGAGATTCAGCAGCAGACACAGTAGGAGAAGATGCAGAAGCAGGAAATGCAGCAGAAGACACAGAAGCAGAAGATGCAGCAGGCGATACCACAAGAGGTGCAGAAGATGTAGATGCAGGAGGAGATGCAACAGAAGGAGATGCAGCAGAAGGAGATGTAGGTGCAGGAGATTCAGTAGTAGGATAATGCAGCAGGAGATGCAGGCAGCAGATGAAAGGGGAGATTCAGATTGAGAAGGAGATGAAGTAGCAGGAGATGCAGCATCAGGAGGTGCAGCAGGAGATGCATCAACAAATGAAGCAGGAGGAGAGGCAGCAGAAGGAGATGCTGAAGTGGATGCAGCATTAGATGCAGTAGCAGCAGATGCAACAGCAGTAGATACAGCAGCTAATGAAACAGGAGATGTAGATTCAACAAGAGATGCAGTAGATGGAGATGCCAAAGGTAATGAACAAGAATGAGATGCAGAAGCAGGGAATACAGCAGGAAGAGATGCAGCAGGAGATGCAGCAGTAAAGGAAATGGCAGGAGACGTAGCAGCAGGTGATTCAGCAGGAGTAAATGCATCTGGTTATGCAGCAGCAGGATATTCAGCAGCAGGTGATTCAGCAGCAGTAGATGCAGCAGGGGATGCAGCAGCAGGATATTCAGCAGCAGGAAATGCAGCATGATATGAAGAAGCAAGATATGCAGCAGCAGGAAATGCTGCAGCAGATGCAGTAGCAGGTGATGCAGCAGCAGGAAATTCAGAAGGAGATGCAGCAAGAGATTTAGCAGGTGATGCAGCAGCAGAAGCAATTAAAGATGCAGCTGGACGATACAGTAGCCCCAGATCCAGCAGGAGATGCAGAACCAGATGCAATTGGATATGCAGCAAGATGCAGCAGCAGATACTGCTTGAGATGCAGCAGTAGGAGATGAAGCAGCAAGAAATTAAGAAGCAGGAGATGCAGCATCAGCAGATTTAGCAGATGCAGCAGCAGATGCAGAAGGCATTGAAACAGAATGAGATGCAGCACGAGGAGATGCAGCAGGAAGAGATGCAGGAGCCGGAGGTGCAGAAGAGACGCAGAAACAGGAAATGCAGCAGCAGCACATGCAGCAGCAGCAGCAGATGCATTAGCAACGCAGTATGAGATGAAGCAAACAGAGATGCAGAAGCAGATGAAGAAGAACGAGATGCAGCAGGCCGAAATGCAGAAGTGGGGGATGCAGCTGCAGGTGATGGAAAGGTGGATGCAGCAGGGTCTGCTGTAGCAGATGCAGCAGCAAATGCATATTTAGCAGTAGACTGAGCAGGAGATGCAGCATCAGAGACGTAGCAGGAGATTCAGCAAGAAATGCAGCAGCAGTGATGCAGCAGCAGGAAATGCAGCAGGAGATGCAGCAGAAGGAGATGCAGTAGAAGGAGAATCAGCATATGATACAGCTGCAGGAAATTCAGCAGCAGATGCAGCAGCAGATTCAGCCTCAGGAGATGTAGCCGCATAGGCAGATTCAGCAGGAGGTGCAGGAGCAGAAAATACAGCAGGAGACGGTACTGGATATGCAATAGCAGGAGATGCAGCAGCACATGCACCAGCTGGAGATGCAGCAGGAGATGCTGTAGGCCCTGAAATTTTGAAGTGATGCTTTAATAGCCATTCTGATGTAACAGAATACAAGACTAGACTGAAAGTTCTACACGTATTGCTTTGCAGTAAAAGAGCTATAAGAGAAAAGATTCAGCAACAGCAGCATTTCATGCTAGCATCGTACCTACTGGAGTTGCTCACTTTTTCTAGAGCACCTTGATAGGCGCAATAAAGACACAATTCAGTACCCTATACTAAAACGGTCCATAAATTTTTCTTTGCTGCTTGTATTGAAATCGTTTCCACAGAAGACTCTAAGAAGAGCCAGCATTTGATCGTAACAGCTTCCTTGTGTTACTTGTACTGAAAGCTCTGAAATTTTGAAGCGACGCTTTAATAGCCATACGAATGTTGCAGTACACAAGCCTAGACTGAAAACTCTACAAGTCTTCTTTTGCAGTGAAAGCACTATAAGAGAGCACATTCAGAAGCATCAGAATTCCATTCTAGCATCTTCCATCAGGGAATTACTCACTTTTCCTAAAGAGCCTTCATAGGCGAAGAAAAGTCACAATTCAGTACCCTATACTAAAACGGTCCATAAGTCTTGCTTAGCCACTTGCAGTGAAAGCGTTTCCATAGAAGACTCTGACTAAAGCCAGCATTTGATGGTAGCAACTTCTCTACGTTACTCGTTCTGAACGATCTGAAAATATTGAAGTGACGCCTTAATAGCAATTCTGAAGTTACAGTATACAAGCCCAGACTGAAATTTCTACAAGTCTTGCTTTGTAATAAAAGCGCTATAAGGGAGGACATTCACAAGTAGCAGCATTCCATCCTAGCAACTTCCCTGCGTGTGTAATTTAAATTTCCTAAAAAGGGTTAATAGACGCAGTTAAGTCGCTATTCAGTACCCTATACTAAAACGGTCCTCAAGTCCTGCTTTGCTGCTTGCAGTGAAATCTCTCCACAAAAGTCTCTTACGAGAGCCAGCATTTAATCGTAGCATGTTTCCCTCAGGTGCGTGTGTTAAATGCTCTGAAATTTTGAAGTGACGCTTTAATAGCAATGCTGATGTGACAGTACGCAAGTCTACACTGAAAGCTCTACAAGTCTTGCTTTACAGAAAAAGCACTCTAAGAGAAGACCTTCAGAAGAAGCAGCTTTCCATGCTAGTGTCTTCCCTGCGGGCATATTTCTATTTTCCTAAAGCGCCGTAGTAGGCGCAGTTAAGTCACAATTCAGTACTCTACACTAAATTGTACTGTTAGTAGTGCTTTCCACGTTGCAATGAAAGAGTTTCCACAGAAGACTCTAATGAGAGCCAGTATTTGATCGTAGCAGCTTCCCCGCGGTTCTTGTGCTGAACGATCTGAAAATATTGAAGTGAGACCTTAATAGCAATTCCGATGTTACAGTATACAAGACTAGACTGAAAGGTCTACACGTCTTGCTTTACAGAAAAAGCACTCTAAGAGAAGACATTCCGGATTTCCAGAATTCCATGCTAGCATCTTCCCTTCAGGAGTTAGTCACTTTTCCTGAAGCGCCTTCATAGGCGAAGTTAAGTCACAATTCAGTACCCTGTGCGAAAACGGTCCGTAAGAAATGCTTTGCAGCTTGCAGTGAATGCTCTTTCACAGAAGACTCTTAATGAGAGCTAGCATTTGATCGTAACAGCTTCCCTGCCGTACTTGTTCTGAACGCTCTGAAATTTTGAAGTGACGCTGTAATAGCCATTCTGATGTTGCAGTATACAAGCCTAGACTGAAAGTTCTACATATCTTGCTTTGCAGTGAAAGCGCTCTAAGAGAAGACATTCAGAAGAGGCAGCGTTCCATGCTAGCATCTTCCCTCCTGCAGTAGCTCACTTTTTTGCCATAATTCGTGAATATTAAGACTCTATTTATTCTCTTACACTAAAACGTCCTGTTAGTCATGCTTTCCACCTTGCAGTGAAAGCACATCTACAGAAGACTCTAACAAGAGCCAGCTTTTTATGGTAACACCTTTCCTGTGTAACTTGTGCCGAACGCTCTGAAATTTTGAAGTAACGCCTTCCAAGCCATTCTGGTCTTACAGTACACAAGACTAGACTGAAAGTTCTACAAGTTGTGCTCTGCAGTGAAAGCGCTGTAAGAGAATACATCCACAAGCAGAAGCATTCCATGCTAGCATCTTCCCTGCTGGAGATATGATTTTTTACTAAAACGCTGTAATAGATGGTGTTAAGTCCCTATTCACTAGCCTATGCTAATATGTTCTTTTAGTCGTGTTTGAAGCTTGCAGTAAAAGCAGCTTTCCAGAGAAGATTCTAACGAGAGACACCATTTGATGCTAGCAACTTCCCAGGGGAACGCTTTCAAAAAAGTGCTGAAAGCTTTCAAATCTTCAAGTGAAGCTTTACTAGCCATGCTGACGTTACCGTTCACTAGCCTAGACGGAAAGTTCTATAAATCTTGGTTTGCAGTGATTGCACTCTAAGAGAATACATCCACAAGCAGAAGAATTCCATGCTAACATCTTCCCTGCTGGAGATATTCACTTTTCCTAAAAAGCATTATTAGGCGTTATTAAGTCGCTAATAACTAGCCTGTGTGAAAAAGTTGCGTTTTTCATGCTTTGTGGCTGGCAGTGACAGCACTTCATGAAAGGATTCTATAGAGAGCCAAAATTTGATGGTAGCAGCTTCCCTGCGGTACTTGTGCTGAACGATCTCAAATCTTGAAATGAGGCTTTAAATAGCCATTCTGATCTTACTGTTCATAAGCCTTGAGTGAAAGTTCTACAAGTTGTCTTTTGCAGTAACAGTGCTATAAGAGAAAACATTAATAAGCGGTGTAGTTTCAGGCCAGCATCTGCACTGCCTGAAATACTTACTTTTCCATAAGCGCGTTAACAGGCGCAGTTAAGTCACAATTCATTACCCTAAACTAAAATGTGTTAGTCGTGCTTCACAGCTTGCAGCGAAAGCGCTCTAAGAGAAGACTCTAACGAGAACCAGCATTTGATGGTAGAAGCTTCCTTGCGGTACTTGTGCTGAACGCTCTGAAATTTTGAAGTGACACTTTACTAGGTGATGATATACTTCAGAAGACTAGAATGAAACTTCTAGAAGTCGTATTTTGCAGTGAAAGTGCTATAAGAGAAGACATTCAGAAGCAGCAGCATTCCATACTACCATCTTCCCTGCAGCTGATGTTCACTATTCCGAAAGCGCATTATTCGGCGAAGTAAATAACTGTTCTGTATCCTGCACTAAAACTTTGTGTTAGATGTGCTTTGCAGCTTGCAGTGAAAGCGCTTCCAGAGAAGACTAACGAGAGCCAGCATGTGATTGTAGCAGCTTCCCTGCCATACTTGTTCTGAACAATTTGAAATTTTGAAGTCACAGAATCACAGAATCACAGAATCACAGAATCACAGAATGACCAGGTTGGAAGAGACCCACTGGATCGTCAAGTCCAACCATTCCCACCAGTCCCTAAATCATGCTCCTAAGCACCTCATCTACCCTAACCTTAAACACCTCTGGGACAGTGACTCAACCACCTCCCTTGGCAGACTGTTCCAATGCCTAACCACCCTCTCTGTGAAGAATTTCTTCCTAATCTCAAGCCTAAATCTCCCCTGGTGGAGCTTGAGGCCATTCCCTCTCGTCCTGTCCCCTGTCACTTGGGAGAAGAGGCCAGCTCCCTCCTCTCCACAACCTCCCTTCAGGTAGTTGTAGAGAGTAATAAGGTCTCCCCTCAGCCTCCTCTTCTCCAGGCTGAACAACCCCAGCTCTCTCAGCCGCTCCTCATAAGATTTGTTCTCCAGCCCCTTCACCAGCTTTGTTGCCCTTCTCTGGACTCGCTCCAGAGCCACAACCTCCTTCTTGTGGTGAGGGGCCCAGAACTGAACACAGTACTCGAGGTGCGGTCTCACCAGTGCCAAGTACAGGGGGAGAATAACCTCCCTGGACCTGCTGGTCACGCCGTTCCTGATACAAGCCAGGATGGCATTGGCCTTTTTGGCCACCTGGGCACACTGCTGGCTCATGTTCAGTCGGTTGTCAACCAGCACCCCCAGGTCCTTCTCCTCCTGGCAGCTTTCCAGCCAGGTTTCTCCTAGTGACGCTTTAATACCCATTCTGATGTTACAAGACACGAGCCTAGACAGAAAGTTCTACAAGTCTTTCTTTGCAGTCAAAGCGCTATAAGAGAAGACATTAAGAAGCAGCAGCATTCCATGCTAGCATCTTCCATACGGGCTTTACTCACTTTTCCTAAAGCTCCTCCATAGGCGCAGTTAAATCACAATTCCATAATCAATACTAAACGTTTTGTTAGACGTGCCTTGCAGCTTGCAGTGAAAGCGCTTCAAGAGAAGATTCTAACGAGAGCTAGCTTTTGATCGTTGCGGTACTTTTTCTAAATGTTTTCAAATTTTGCAGTGACGCTGTAATAGCCATTCTGATGATGCAGTACACGAGCCTAGACTGAAAGTTCTACAAGTCTTGCCTTGCAGTGAAAGCGCATCCAGAGAAGAATTATACCAATTTCAATATTTGATCGTAGCATCTTCCCTGCGGTATTTGCGCGGAACGCTCTGATATTTTGAAGAGACGCTTTAATAGCCATTTTGATGTTGCAGTGTACAAGCCTAGACTGAAACTTCTACAAGTTTTGCTTTGCAGTGAAAGCGCTCTAAGAGAAGACATTCAGTAGCAGCTGTATTCCACGCTAGCATCTTCACTGTGTCAGTTACTCACTTATCAGAAAGCACCTTCATAAGTCACAATTCAGTACCCTACAATAAACGTTCTGTTAGTCATGCTTTGCAGCTTTCAGTGAAAGTGTTTCCAGAGAAGACTCTAACGAGAGCCCGCATTTCATCATAGCTTCTTCCCTGCGGTACTTGTGCTGAACGTTCTGATATTTTCAAATGACGCTTTAATAGCCGTTCTGATGTTACAGTACACAAGCGTATACTAAAACTTCTAAAAGTATCGCTTTGCAGTGAAAGCACTTTAAGAGCAGAGATTCAGAAGCAGCAGCATTCCATGCTAGCATCTTCCCTCTGGGCGTTATTAGATTTCCAAAAATTGCCTCAATAGTGGAAGATAAGTCATAATAAGATGAAGCAAGAGATGCAACACCAGAAGATGCAGCACCAAGAGATGCAGCAGGAGATGCAGCAGCACATGCAGTATCAGCAGATGCAGCAGCAGGAGATGAAGCAGCAGATGCAGCAGCAGGAGATGCAGCAGCAGGAAATACAACAGGAATAGATGCAGAAGGTAATGCAGCAGCAGGACTTGAAGCAGAATATGCATCAGCAGGAAATGCAACACCAAGATATTCAGATGGAGATGCAGCAAGAGGTGCAGCAGCAGGAGATGCAGAAGCAGATGTTGCAGCAGGTGCAGAACCAGCATATACAGAACCAGGAGATGCAGAACGAGTGGCAGCATCAGGAGATGGAGGAGGAAATGCAGCTACAGAGGATTTTGTAGCAGGCAATGCAGAAGGAGTTGTAGAATCAGGAGATGCAGCAGGGAATGCAGCAGCAGCAGAAGTAACAGGAAATGCAGCAGCATCATATGCACTAGGAGATGTAGCAGCAGGAGATGAAGAAGCAGGAGATGCTACAGGCAATTCAGCCGGAGGTGCAGATGGAGGAGATGCAGCAGCAGGAAGTGCAGAGTAGTAGATGAAGTGAAGAAGATGCAGCAGAAGGAAATATAGCAGGAGATTCATCGGCAGTACAAGGAGCAAGAGAGAAAGCAGCATCAGAGGCAGCATCAGATGCAGCAGCAGGAGATCTATCAGGAGATGCAGCAGTAGATGAAGCAGCAGCAGATGCAGCAGCAAATTCAGCAGGTGCCGCAGTACTAGATTCATAAAGAGCTGCAGCAGGAAATGCAGATGAACATGCAGGAGCAGGAGATACAGCAGGAGATGCATCTGCAGGTGATGCAGAAGGAGATGCAGCACTTGACGCTCAAGGAGATGCAGCAGGAGATGCAGAACGAGATGAAGCAGCAAGATATGCAGCAGAAGGAGATGACTCAGGAGATGCTTCAATAGAAGGTGCAACATGAGATAAAGCAGGAGATGCAGCAGCAGACGAAGTAAAAGGAGATGCAGAAAGAGGAGATGCAGCAGCACGACATGGATCAAGAGATGAATCAGCAGGAGATGCATTAGGAGATGCAGTAGCAGGATATGAAACAGCAGGAGATGCAGCATGAGATGAAGGAGGATGAGATGAAGCAGCAGGGGATGTACCAGGAGATGTAGAAGCAGCAGATAGAGCAGGAGATGCTATAGCAGGAGATGCAGAAGGAGATGTAGCAGCAGGAGATGCAGCAGCAGGAGATGCAGCAGCAGGAAATGCAGCAGGATATTGAGCAGGAGATACAGCAGGAGGAGATGCAAAAGGAAATGCAGTAGGAGGAGATGGAACAGGAGATGCAGTAGGAGGAGATTCAGCAGGAGATGCAGCAGGAGAAGATGCAAAAGGAAATGCAGCAGGAGGAGGTAGAGCAGCACCAGATGCAGCAGTGTATGCAGCAGAAGGGGATGAATAAGAGATGCAGCAGCAATTGATGCAGCAAGAGATGCTGGAGCCGGAGATGCAGAAGAAGTAGATGCAGAAGCAGGAGATGTAGCAGGAGGAGATTCAGCAGGAGATGCAGCAAAACATACATCAGCAGGACACACAGAAGCAGGATATGAGCAGGAGATGCACCAGCAGCAGAAGCAGCAGGAGATGCAGAACCATATGCAGCAGGTGATACAGCATCACTAGAAGTAGAAGCAGATGCAGCAGGAAATGATGCAGGATGAGATGCAGCAAGAATTGCATCAGAAGGAGGTGCTGCTGGAAATTCAGTAGGATATGCAACAGCAAGAGATTTGGCAACAGCAGATGCAGCAGGATATACAGCAGCAGATGCAGCTGCATGAGGTGTATCAGCAGGAGATGTAGCAGGAGATGCATATTCAGCAGGTGATGCACCAGGATATGCAGCAGGAGATTCAACAGAAGGATATGCAGCAGGAAATCAGCCGCAGATGCAGCAGCAGGAGATGCAGGAAAAGAATATGCAGGCACACCAGTTGCAGCAGCAGATTCAGCAGGAGTTGCAGCAGCAGGAAATGAAGAGGCAGGAGATTCAGCAGCAGGAGATGCAGCAGGAGATGCATCAGCAGGAAAAGCATCAGCAGATTGTGCAGCAGAAAATTCCATAGGAGATTCTGCAGCAGGAGATTCAGTAGAAAAGGCAGCAGGAGATTCAGTAGAAAATGCAGCAGGAAATGCAGCAGGAGATATAGGAGGAGATTCGGCAGCAGAGGATGTAGTAGGAGATGCAGCAGGAGATACATCAGCAGGAATTGTAGCAGGAGATGCAGCAGGAGATTCTGCAGAAGAAGATTCAGCAGGAGATGCAGCAGGAGATGAAATAGCAACATAGGCATCAGCAGTTACAGCAGGAAGTGCAGCAGGAGATTCAGCAGGAGATGTAGCAGCAGGAGATGAAGCCGCAGATGCCTTCAACAGGATATGCAGCTGAAATGCAGAAGCACTAGATGCATCCGTAGAAGATTGAGCAGCAGATGCAGCAGGACATGGAGATGCTTCTGCAGATGCATCCGCAGAGGATGCAGCAGGAGATGAAGCAGCAGGAGATGCAGGAGGACATGAAGTAGAAGGAGATGCAGTAGCAGCAAATGGAGAAGGAGATGCAGCAGTACATGAAGCAGCAGGAAATGGAGAGTAGATAAAAGAGATGCAGGAGCAGGAAACGCAGCACAATATGCAGCAGGAGGTAATGCCGCAGGTAGTGCAGCAGCAGGTGATGCAGCTGCAGAGGCAGCAGATGCAGCAGCAATATATGCAGCAGCAGATGCATCATGAGATAATGATTCAGTAGGAGATGTAGCAGCAGAAGATGCTGCAGCAGATGATGCAGCAGGAGATGCAGCAGAAGGAAATGCAGCAAGATATGCTGCAGGAGGAGATGCAGTAGGATATGAAGCAGGAGATGCAGCACCAGAAGATGCAGCAGGAGATGTAGTAGCACATGCAGTGTCAGCAGATGCAGCAGCAGGATATGATGCAGCAGATTCAGCAGCAGGAAATGCAGCAGCATGAAATACAAAAGGAATAGATGCAGAATGTAATGCAGCAGCAAGAATTTAAGCAGAATATGTATCAGCGGGAAATACAGCACCAAGAGATTTAGACGGAGATGCAGAAGGAGATGCAGCAGGAGATGAAGCAGAAGATGCAGCAGCAGGAAATGCAGCAGCAGATGCAGCAACAGGAGATGCAGCAGAAAGAGATGCTGCAGCAGCACATGGAGAACGTGATGCAGCAGTAGGAGATGAAGGAGCAGCAAATGCAGCAGGAGATTGAGCAGCAGGAGATTTAGCAGAAGGAGATTCAGCAGCAGACAAAGGATATTCAGCAGCAGACACGGCATCTGGAGATTTAGCAGCAGGAGTTGCAGTAGGAGATGCAGAAGCAAACGCAGCAGTAGGAGTTGCAGCAGGTGGAGATGCAGCAGGAGAAGCATATTCAGAAGGAGATGCAGCAGAAGATTCAGCATGATATGTAGAAGCATGAGATGCCACAGGAGATTCAGCAGCAACTGATGCACCAGCAGGAGAAGCAGCAGGAGATGCAGGAGCAGCAGGAGATGCAGAAGCAGATACAGCAGGAAATGAAGATTCAGCAGAAGATGCAGTAGGAATAGATTCTTCAGCATAAACAGTAGCATGATATGATGCAGAAACTGGAGATACAGCAGGATATGGAGAAAGAGGAGATGATGCAGCAGACGCAGCAGCAGGAGATTCAGCAGGAGGGGATGCAGCAGCAGGAGATTCAGCAGACGGAGATGCAAGAGCAGGAGATGAAGGAGCAGTAGATGCAGAAGCAGATGCAGTAGATGCAGATTTAGCAGGAGATGCATCAGCAGGAGATGTAGAAGCAGATGCAGCAGGAGGAGATGCAAGAGCAGGACATGCAGCCAGAGTCGACGCAGAAGGTAATAGAGCAGCAAGAGATTCAGAAGAAGGAGATGCAGAAGGAGATTCAGTAGCAGGAGATGTAGCAGCAGGAAAGGCAGCAATACATACAGAAGCAGGATATGCAGCAGGAGGAGATGCAGTAGGAGGAGATAGAGCAGGAAATGCAGCAAAAGTAGGTGCAACAGGACATGCAGTAGCAAGAGATGAAGCATTATCATGAGATGCATTAGTAGGTGCAGCAGCAGGATATGTAGCAGGAGATTTGGCAGGAGATTTGGCAGGAGCAGATACAGCAGCGTATGCAGCAGGAGATGACATATGAGGTGATGAAGCCACAGATGCATCAGCTGTAAATGAAGCAGGAGATGCAGCAGCACGAAGTGCATCAGCAGGTGCATAAGGAAATGCGGCAGCAAATGGAGAAAGGTATAACTTAAGTGATGCAAGAAATGAGATGCAGAAGGAGATGCAGAAGGAATTGCAGCATCAGGAGATACAGCAGGAAATGCAGCAGAAGTAACAGGAGATGCAGCAGCATCATATGCACTAGGAGATGTAGCAGCAGGAGATGAAGAAGCAGGACATGCTACAGGCGATTCAGCCGGAGGTGCAGATGGAGGAGATGCAGCAGCAGGAAGTGCAGAGTAGTAGATGAAGTGAAGAAGATGCAGCAGAAGGAAATATAGCAGGAGACTCATCGGCAGTACAAGGAGCAAGAGAGAAAGCAGCATCAGAGGCAGCATCAGATGCAGCAGCAGGAGATGGAGCAGCAGATCTATCAGGAGATGCAGCAGTATATGAAGCAGCAGCAGATGCAGCAGCAGATTCAGCAGATGCCGCAGTACTAGATTCATAAAGAGCTGCAGCAGGAAATGCAGATGAACATGCAGGAGCAGGAGATACAGCAGGAGATGCATCTGCAGGTGATGCAGAAGGAGATGCAGCACATGACGCTCAAGGAGATGCAGCAGGAGATGCAGAACGAGATGAAGCAGCAAGATATGCAGCAGAAGGAGATGACTCAGGAGATGCTTCAATAGAAGGTGCAACATGAGATAAAGCAGGAGATGCAGCAGCAGACGAAGTAAAAGGAGATGCAGAAAGAGGAGATGCAGCAGCACGACATGGATCAAGAGATGAATCAGCAGGAGATGCATTAGGAGATGCAGTAGCAGGATATGAAACAGCAGGAGATATAGCAGCAGGAGATGCAGCACGAGATGCAGGAGGATGAGATGAAGCAGCAGGGGATGTACCAGGAGATTCAGAAGCAGCAGATAGAGCAGGAGATGCTATAGCAGGAGATGCAGAAGGAGATGTAGCAGAAGGAGATGCAGCAGGAAGAGATGGGACAGGAGATGCAGTAGGAGGAGATTCAGCAGGAGATTCAGCAGGAGGAGATTCAGCAGGATATGCAGCAGGAGATGGAACAGGAGATGCAGCAGGTGGAGATTCAGCAGGAGATGCAGCAGGTGGAGATTCAGCAGGAGATGCAGCAGGAGGATATTCAGCAGGAGATGCAGCAGGAGAAGGTACAGCAGCACCAGATACAGCAGTGTATGCAGCAGAAGGAGATGAGTAAGAGATGCAGCAGCAATTGATGCAGCAGGAGATGCTGGAGCCGGAGATGCAGAAGAAGTAAATGCAGAAGCAGGAGATGTAGTAGTAGGAGATTCAGCAGGAGATGCAGCAAAACATACATCAGCAGGAGACACAGCAGCAGGATATGAGCAGGAGATGCACCAGCAGCAGAAGCAGCAGGAGATGCATCACCATATGCAGCAGAAGATGCAGAACCATATGCAGCAGGTGATACAGCATCACTAGAAGCAGAAGCAGATGCAGCAGGAAATGATGCAGGATGAGATGCAGCAAGAATTGCATCAGAAGGAGGTGCTGCTGGAAATTCAGTAGGATATGCAACAGCAAGAAATTTGGCAACAGCAGATGCAGCAGGATATACAGCAGCAGATGCAGCTGCATGAGGTATATCAGCTGGAGATGTAGCAGGAGATGCATATTCAGCAGGTGATGCACCAGGATATGCAGCAGGAGATTCAAGAGAAGGAAATGCAGCAGGAAATCAGCCGGAGATGCAGCAGCAGGAGATGCAGGAAAAGAATATGCAGGCACACCAGTTGCAGCAGCAGATTCAGCAGGAGTTGCAGCAGCAGGAGATGAAGAGGCAGGAGATTCAGCAGCAGGAGATGCATCAGCAGGAAAAGCATCAGCAGATTGTGCAGCAGAAAATTCCATAGGAGATTCTGCAGCAGGAGATTCAGTAGAAAATGCAGCAGAAGATATAGGAGGAGATTCAGCAGCAGAGGATGTAGTAGGAGATGCAGCAGGAGATACATCAGCAGGAATTGTAGCGGGAGATGCAGCAGGAGATTCTGCAGAAGACGATTCAGCAGGAAGTGCAGCAGGAGATTCAGCAGTAGATATAGCAGCAGGAGATGCAGCAGCAGATGCCTTCAACAGTATATGCAGCTGAAATGCAGAATCATTAGATGCATCCATAGAAGATTGAGCAGCAGATGCAGCAGGAAATGGAGATGCTTCTACAGATGCATCTGCAGATGCTTCCGCAGAGGATGCAACAGGAGATGTAGAAGCAGGCTATACAGCAGCAGGAGATGAAGCAGCAGGAGATGCAGGAGGACATCAAGTAGAAGGAGATGCAGCAGCACAAATATAGCAGGAGATGCAGCAGTACATGAAGCAGCAGTAAATGGAGCAGCAGATTAAGGAGATTAAGCAGTAGGTAATGCAGCAGAATATGCAGCAGGATGTAATGCCACAGGTGATGCAGCAGCAGTTGATGCAGCTGCAGAGGCAGTAGATGCAGCAGCAATAGATGCAGTAGCAGATGCACCAGGAGATGCAGATTCATTAGGAGATGTAGCAGCAAAAGATGCTGCAGCAGATTCTGCAGCAGGAGATGCAGCAGTACATGAAGCAGCAGGAAATGGAGCAGCAGATTAAGGAGATGCAGCAGCAGGTAATGCAGCAGAATATGCAGCAGGATGTAATGCAGCAGGTGATGCAGCAGCAGGTGATGCAGCTGCAGAGGCAGCAGATGCAGCAGCAATAGATGCAGCAGCAGATGCATCAAGAAATGCTGATTCAGTAGGATATGTAGCAGCAGAAGATGCTGCATCAGATGTTTCAACAGGAGATGCAGCAGAAGGAAATGCAGCAAGATATGCTGCAGGAGGAGATGCAGTAGGATATGAATTAGAAGATGCAGCAGCAGGAGATGCAGCAGGGGATGCATATTCAGCAGAAACTTCAGAAGGAGATGCAGCAGCAGGAATTTTAGAAACAGATGCAGCAGTAGATGAAGCAGCAGCTTTTCAACAGCAGATGCACCAGATGGAGCAGAAAGAGATGTAGGAGGGCATGGAGCAGCAGATGCAACGGGAAATGGTGAACATGCATTCCCTGCTGCTGCATTACCTGCTGCATCTCCTCCTGCAGCATATCTTGCTGCATTTCCTTCTGCTGCATCTCCTACTACATCTCCTGCTGCTGAATCTCCTTCTATATCTCCTGCTGTATTTCCTACTGAATCTTCCGCTGAATCTCCTGCTGCAGAATTTCCTACGGCATTTCCTGCTGCAGGAATCTCCCTCTACATTTCCTGCTGATGCATCTCCTGCCTCTTAATCTACTTCTGCTGCATCTCCTGCATCTGCTGTGGCTGCATCTTCTTCTACTGCATCTCCTGCTACTGCACTTCCTTCTGCATCTCCTGCTGCTACATCTCCTTCTGCATCTCCTGCTTCGGCATCTCCTACTACTTCATCTCATGCTGCATCTCATGTTATGCACATCGTGCTGCTGCATCTGCTGCAGCATCTCCTGCTGCTGCAGTTCCTGCTGCATCTCATCCTGCATCACCTGCTGCTGCATTTGCTGCTGCTTCTGGTGTTGCTACATCTCCTGCTGCTGCATCTCATTCTGCTGCATCTCCTGCTGCATTTGCTTCTGCATCTGTACTTCATCTCCAGCTTCATCTTCTGCTGCTGCATCTTTTTCTGTATCTTCTGCTGTTCCATATCCTGCTGCATCTACTCTGCTACATCTCCTGAATCTGCTGTTGTATCTGCTGCTACTTCATGTACTGCTGCATCTCCTGCTACATCTCCTACTGCTGCAGCTCCTGCTGCATCTCCTGCTGCATTTGTTTCTATATTTCTACTCCATTTCCTGCTACATCTTATGCTGCTGCATTTCCTGAATCTGCTGTTGTATCTGCTGCTATTTCATGTACTCCTGCATCTTCTGCTGCCGTATCTCCTGCTACATACTCTGCTGATGCATCCGCGGATGCATCTACTGATGCTACATATCCTGCTACATCTGCTGCTGAATTACCTGCTACTGAATCACCTGTTGCTGCATCTCCTACTGCATATGCTGCTGAATGTATTTGCGGCTGCACCTCCTGCTGCTGCATTTCCTGCTACTGCATTTCCTGCTGCTGCATCTCCTGCTGCATTTCCTGTTGCATTTCCTGCTGCAATTGATGCTGCATCTACTGCTACTTCATCTACTGCTGCATCTCCTACATCTCCTGCTGCCTCATACTTTTCTCTATGTCCTGCTGCATCTACTGCTGCTGCCTCTGCGTGTGCATCTGCTGCTGATCTATCTCCTGCTCCATCACTTCCTGCTGCATCACCTGCTGCATCCCCTACTGCTGCATCTGCAGCATATGCTGCTTCATCTGGTGCTGCTTCACCTACTGCTGCAACCCCTGCAAAATTTCCTGCTGCTGCATCTGCTGCTGCAGCATCTCCTACTTAATCTCCTGAAGCACCTCCTGCTGCATTTTCTCCTGGTGCATCTCCTGCTGCATTTCATGCTGGTGCATCTCCTGCCTCATATCCTGCTGCTGTGTCTCCTGCTGATGTATGTTTTGATGTATCTCCTGCTGATGTATCTACTCCTGCATCTACTTCTTCTGCATCTACTTCTTCAGCATCTCTGGCTCCAGCATCTCCTGCTTCGTAAATTGCTGCTGCATCTCTTATGCATCTCCTTCAGCTGCATCTGCTGCTGCATCTCCTGCTGCTGTACCTTATCCTGCTTCATCTCCTGTTCCACCTCCTCCTGCTGCATCTCCTGTTTAATCTCTTCCTGCTGCATCTCCTGCTGTTGCATCTCCGTCTGCTGAAACTGCTTCTGCTTCATACACTTGTGTATCTACTGCTGTTGCATCTCCTGCTTTATCTTCTTCTGCCACATTTCCTGTTGTATCTTTTTCCGCCGCATCTCTTGCTGCATCTTCTTCTGCTGCATCTCTTTCTGCTGCATCTACTGCCGTTTCGTCTGCTGCTGCATCTCCAGTGGCAGCACCTCATGATGCATCACGTCTTGCTCTATCTCCTGCTGCATCTCCTGCTGCATCTCTTTTGGCTGCATCTCCTTCTCCATTTCCTGCTGGTGAATATTCTGATCGATTACCTTATGCATCTCTTTCTGCTGCATCTTTTGAGTTTCCTGATGCATCTCTTCCTGTTACATCTCCTGCTCCTTCATCTACTGCTGCATCTTCTCCTACACTTGTGCTGGTGTATCTACTGCTGCTGCATCTGCGATTGCATCTCCTTCTGCGGCACCTGCTGCTGCATCTGCTGATGCTGTATCTCTTGCTGCATCTCCTTCTGCTGCTTTTAATTCTCTGCATCTTCTCTGCATCTCCTTCTATTGGTACCCCTGCTTCTGCATCTCCTGCTGCATCTCATGCTGCTCCACCACCTGCTGCTGCATCTCCTGCTGCATCTCTTGCTGATGCATCTCCTGCAGCTGCATCTCCTGGTGCATCTGCTGCTGATTCATTTACTGCTGCATCTCCTGCTATATCTCCTGCTTCTGCATCTCCTGCTTCTCGATCTCCTCATGCATCTCCTGGTGCATCTGCTGCTCCATATTCTTCTGATGCATCTGTGGATTCATCTCATGATGCTGGTTCTCGTTCTGCTTAATCTCCTGCTGCTGCAATCCCTGCTGCATCTACTGCTGCTGCATACCCTACTTCATCTACTTCCACTGCATCTCCTGCTGCAGCATCATCTATTGCTGCATGTCCTGCATAACCTCCTGCTGCTGCATCTTTTCCTTCTGCATCATCTACTGCTGCATCTTTTCCTTCTGCATCATCTACTGCTGCATCTCCTGATGAATCTCCTAGTGCTGCATCTGCAGCATTTTCTGCTGTATTTGCTACTGCTTCATATATTGCTGCATCTCCTTCTGCTGCATCTCCTGCATCTGCTGCTTCATCTCCTGCTGCATCACCTGCTACTGAGTCTCCTGCTGCATTCCTGCTGCATCTCTTGCTGCTGCACCTCCATCTGTGGCATCTCCTGCTGCGTCTCTTGCTGCTGAACCTCCTACTGTATCTCGTGCTGAGTCAGCTGCTCCAGAATCCTTGCAGCGTTGCAGATACATCTCCTGCTGATGCATTTCCTGCTTCATCTCCTGATGCTGCATCTCCTGATACATTTCCTGCTGAACCTAATCCTACCACATCTCCTGCTGCTGCATCACCTGCTGCATCTCCTCTAGCTGAGTCTCTTGCTGCTGCATATCCTGCTGCTGCATCTCCTGCTTCTGGGTGTCGTCCTGCATCACCTGATGCTGCATCTGGTGTTGCATGTCCTGCTGCAGCATCTCCTACTGCTGAATCTGCTGCTGCTGCATACACTGCTGCATCTACCGCTGCATCTTCTGCTGCTGTACTTCCTGCTGCAGCGTCTGCTGTTGCATTACCTGATGAATCTCTTGCTGCTGCGTCTCCTAAGGCATTTCCTGCTGTTTAATCTCCTGATGCTGCATCTTCTGTTTCATCTCCTTCTGATGCATATATTTCTCCTGCTGCTTCTGCTGCTTCCTCTGCTGCTGCATCTTCTGCTGCATCATCTGATTCTGAATTTTCTGCTGCATCTCCTCACAATATCCTGCTGCATACACTGCTACTGCATCACATCCTTCTGCACAAAATGCTGCATCTCCTGCGGGATATCTTCCGGCTGCACTTCCTGCTCCATCTTTAGCTGCTGCATCTCCTGCTGAATGTGCCTCTGTATCTGCAGTGGCATCTGCTGAGTCTTCGTCTCCTGCTGCTGAATCTCCTGCTGAATGTGCTACTGAATATTCTGCTGCATCTCCTGCTGCACCACTGGCTGAATATGCATCTCCTGCTGCATCTCGGTCTGATGCATCTCCTGCTGTTGTATCCCCTGCTTCTGCATCCTCTGTTTCATCTACTACTGCTGCAAGTCCTTCTACATCTTCTGCTGCTGAATTTACTTCTGCTGCATCTGCTGCTGCATCTCCTGCTTCATCACCTGCTACTGAATCCCCTGCTGCATTCCTGCTGCATCTCCTGCTGCTGAATCACGTGCTGCTGCACCTCCTGCTGTTGAATATCCTGATGCAACTAAGGCTGCTGCATCACCTGCTACTGAATCCCCTGCTTCATTCCTCCTGCATCTCCTGATGATGCATATCCTGATGCAGCTCCTGTTACTGCATCTCCTGATGCTGCATATCCTGCTGAGTCATCTCCTGCTGCATCTCCTGCTGCAGTATTTCCTGCATCTGCTGCTGCATCTGCTGCTGCATCTCCCCTTGCTGCATTTCCTGCTGCTGCATCTCCTCTCTTGCATCTGCTTCTTTGTCTCCTGTTCCTGCATCTGCTAATGCTGCATCTCCTGCTGCAACTGCCGCTGCATGTGTGCTTCTGCATCTCATGCCACAAGTCCTGATGATGCATCTCCTGCTACCGAATCTCCTGCATCTGCTTCTGCATCTGCTGTAGATTCACTTACTGTTGCATCTCCTGCTGCTGCACCTCCTGCTGCTGCATCTCCTGCTGCATCTCCTGCTGCTTCATTTCCTGATGCATCTCCTGCTGCTGAATCTAATCCTACTACATCTCCTGCAGCATCAACTGCTGATGCATCTCCTGCTGCTGAATCTCATGGTGCATGGCCTCTCAATATCCTGCTGCATATCCTGCTGCTACATCACCTGCTACTGCATCTCGTTCTCCATCTCCTGCTGCATCTCCTACTGCTGCATCTTCTGCTGAACGTGCTTCTGTATCTGCAGTGGCATCTGCTGAGTCTTCATCTCTTGCTGCTGAATCTCCTGATACTGCATCTCCTGCTGAAGGTGCTGCTGAATATGCTGCTGCATCTCCTGCTGCACCTCCGGCTGAATATGCATCTCTTGCTGCATCTCGTGCTGATGAATCTCCTGTTGCTGTATCCCCTGTATCCTCCTGCTGCATCTCCTGCTGCATGCTTTGTTTCATCTACTACTGCTGCAAGTCCTTCTACATCTTCTGCTGCTGAATCTCTTTCGGCTGCATCTGCTGTTGCATCTCCTAGTGCATCACCTGCTACTGAATCCTCTGCTGCATACCTGCTGCAACTCCTGCTGCTGCAACCCTGCTGCACCTTTGGCTGAATATGCATCTCCTGCTGCATCTCGTTCTGCTGCATCTCCTACTGCTGTATCCCCTGCTTCTGCATCCTCTGTTTCATCTACTGCTGCTGCACATCCTGCTACATCTTCTGCTGCTGAATCTCCTTCGGCTGCATCTGCTGTTGCTGCATCTCCTGATGCTGCATCTCCTGCTGAATCTCCTCCTGCTCTACTCCTGCTGTATCTCCTTCTGCTGCATCTCCTGCATCTCCTCCTGCCTCTGCTGCTACATCTCCTGGTGCTGTATCTCATCCTGCTGGATCTCCTCCTGCATATATTGCTGCTGTCTCTTCTCCTGAACCTCCTTCTGCTACACCTCTGTCTGCAACTACCTCTGATGCATCAGCGGATTCAACTCATGATGCTGCTCTCCTGCTTCATCTCCTGCTGCTGAATCTCCTGCTGGTGCATAACCTGATGCACCTCATGCTGCTTCATACCCTACTTCAACTACTGCTGCTGCATCTAATGCTGCTGCACCTTCTCCTGAATCACCTGCTGCATCGCCTGCTGCATCTCTTCTGTCTGCATCTCCTACTCTATCTCCTGCTGATGCATCTCCTCCTGCTGCATCTCTTCCTGCTGCATCTCCTGCTGTAGCATCTGCAGTATTTGCTGCTACATCTGCTGCTGCTTCACATAATGCTGCATATCCTGCTACATATCCAGCTGCTGCATCTACTTCTGCTCCATGTGCTGCATCATCTCCTGCTGCTGCATCTCCTGATAGAACTCCTGCTGCTGTATCTCTGGCATCTACTTCGGCATCTGCTGCTGCATCTGCTGCTGATTCATCTACTGCTGCATCTCCTGCTACATCTCCTTCTTCTGCATCTACTGCTGCTGGATCTCCTCCTGCATCTCCTGCTTCTGCATCTGCTGCTTCATATCCTTCTGATGCATCTGTGTATTCATCTCATGATGCTACTGGATCTCCTTTTGCTGAATCTCCTGCTGCTGCCTCCACTTCTTCATCTACTGCTGCTGCATATCTTTCTGCATGTGCTGCTGCTGCATGTCTTGCTGCTGCGTCTGCTGATGCATATCTAGAATTATCTTCTGATGCTGCATATCCTGCAGCTTCATAGCCTGCATAATCTCTTGCTGCTACATATGCTGGTGCTGCATCTGCTGCTTCGTCTCCTGCTGCTGCATTTGCACGTGCTGCATTTGCTGCTGAACCTGCTGCTGCATCTCCTGCTGCTGAATATCTTAGTGCGTCTTCTTCTACTACAACACCTGCTGCCGTATCTCCAGCTTACTCTCCTGCTGCAGAATATCCTGCTGCATCTCCTGCGTCTACATTACCTGCTGCATCTTCTCCTGCTGCAACTCCTGCTGCTGCATCTGCTGGTGCTGCACCTGCTGCAACATCTGCTTCTGCATCTCCTGCTGCTGCATATCCTGCTGCATCTCCGTTTGAATCTCTTGGTGCTGCATTTCCTGCTAATGAATCTGCTGGTTCTGCACCTGCTTCAACACCTGCTTCTGCATCTCTTGCTGCTTCATCTCCTGCTGCTGCATCTCCTGCTGCATCTCCATCTGAATCTCTTGGTGCTGCATTTCCTGCTGATACATATTCTTCTTCAACTCCTGCTGCTGCATTACCTTCTGCATCTATTCCTGTTGTTTTTCCTGCTGCTGCATCTGCTGATACTGCATGTGCTGCTGCATCTCCTGCTGCATCTCTTGGTGCTGCATCTTCTGGTGTTGCATCTCTTGCTGCATCTCCTGCTGCATCACCTGCTTCTGTATCTCCTGCTGCTACATCTCCTGATGCATCCTCTGCTCATGCATCTGCGGATGCATCTCCTGATGCACCATTTCCCATTGCATCTGCTCCTCTATCCCCTGCTGCATCTCTTTCTGCTCCATCTGGTGCATCTGCTGTTGCATCTGCTGCTGCTTCATCTACTGCTGCATCTCCTGCTAACTCTCCTGCTGCTGCATCTCCTTCTGAAGTTTCTGCTGAATCTACTGCTGAATATGCACCCCCTGCTGCATCTCCTGCTGCGGCATCTTCTGCTTCATATCCTACTGCATCTCCTCCTGCAGCATATCTTGCTGCATTCCCTTCTGCTGCATCTCCTGATTCTGCAACTCCTTCTGCATCTCCTTCTGCATCTCATTTCTTGATGCATCTCCTGCTGCATTTCCTGCTGATGCATCTCCTCCGTTATACCTTTCTACATTTGCTGCCTCATTTTCTCATGCACCTGCTGATGCACCTCGTGCTGCTGCATCTCCTGCATCATCTTCAGCTGATGCATCTGTGGTTTTATCACCTCATATGTCATCTCCTGCGGCATCTGCTGCAGTATTTCCTGCTGCAGTATCTGCTGATCCTGCATCTACTGCTGCATTTCCTGCTGCATCTGCTGCTGCTCTGCTGCTGCTTCATCTCCTGCCAAATCTCCTGCTACTTATCCTGCTGCTGCACCTCTTAATGCATCTCATGATAATGCTTCATCTCCTGCTACTGCATCTCCTGATGCATCTCCTGCTGCTTCGTTTCCTGCTGCATCTTCTGCTGCTGCATCTCCTGCTGATGGGTCTGATGCTGCATCTCTTGCTCTTGCATCTCCTGCTGCATCTCTTGCTGCTGCATTACCTGCTCTATCTCCTCCTACTGCATCTTCTCCTGCTGCATAACCTGCTTCTCTATATACTGCTGCCTTTCCTGCTGCTGCATCTGCTGCTGCTGAATCTCTTTCTGCATCTCCTTCTTCTGAATCTCCCGCTGCTCTATTACCTTCTGCATCGACTCCTGCTGCATGTCCTGCTGATGCATCTCCTGCTAAATCTGCATCTCCTGCTGCATCTGTTACTGCTCTGCTGCTACTTCATCTTCTGCTAAATCTCCTTCTACATATCCTGTTGCTGCACATCTTAAAGCATCTCATGATAATGCTTCACCTCTTGCTACTGCATCTCCTGCTGCATCTACTGCTTCTGCATATCTTGCTGCATCTTCTGCTGCTGCATATCCTGCTGCTGCATGTCTTGCTCCATCTCCTCCTGATGCTTCTCCTGCTGTTTTTCCTTCTGAATTTTCTGCCGCATCTCCTGCTCCAGCATCTTCTACTGCATCTGCTGCTGCTACATATCATGCTGCTGCACGTCTTAATGCATCTCATGATAATGCTTCATCTCTTGCCACTGCATCTCCTGCTGCACCTACTGCTTCTGCATTTTTTTCTGCATTTCCTGCTGCGGCATATTCTGCTGTAGCATCTGCTGCTTCTGCATGTCTTGCAGCACCTCCTCCTGATGCTTCTTCTGCTGTTTTTCCTTCTGAATATTCTACTGCATCTCCACCTGCTCCTTATTCTGCTGTATCTACTTCTGCCGCACCTCCTGCTGCACCTCCTGCTGCTGCAGTACCTGCTGTATCTTTTGCTGTATCTCTTGCTGTATCTGCTATTGCTGCATATCCTGCTGCGGAATCTGCTGCTGCTGCATCCTCTGCTGTACCTTTTACTGATTCATCTCCTGCTTCATCTTCTCTTTCCGCATCTACTGCTACATCCTCTGCTTCTGCATCTTCTGCTGCTGCGTCTGCGGCATTATCTCCTCTTGCCTCTCCCCCTACCGCATCTCCTGCTGAATCTCCCGCAGCATCTCCTGATGCTGTATCATCTGAATCATCTCTTCCTGCTGCATCTCCTGCTGAATCTGCAGCCACTGCTGCATCTGCTACTGCATCTCCTTCTTTTGCATCTCAAGAGGCATCTTCTGCTGCATCGGCTGCTGCATCCCGTGCTGCTGCATCTGCTGCGGCATCTTCTGCTGCTTATCCTGCTGCAGAATTTCCTGCTGCAGAAAGTCCTGCTGAATTTCCTGCTGAATCTGCAGTTGGACCTGTTGCGGCTGCATCTCCTGCTGCTTCATCTCCTGATCTTGCATCTCCTACTGCTGAATCTCCTTCTGAATCTGCTGCAGCATCTCGTGTTGCTACATATCCTGCTACATCTCCCGATGCATCTGCTTCTGAATATGCATCTCCTGTTGCATCCCCTACTGCTGCATCTTCTACTGCTGCATGTCCTGCTACATGTCCTGCTGCACCACCTGCTATTCAATCCCCTGCTGCATCTCCTAATGATGCATGGCCTGATGCTGCATCTCTTGATGCATCTCCTGCTGCTGCATCTCCTGATCTGCTGCTGCATGTGCTGCTGCATGTCCTGCTACATCTTCTGCTGCTGAATTTACTTCTGCTGCATATGCTGCCGCATCACCTACTACTGAATCCCCTGCAGCATTTCTTTTGCATTTACTGCTGATGCACCTCCTGCTGCTGTATCCCCTGGTGCATCTCCTCCTGCTGCATCTCCTGCTCTGCACCTCCATCTTCTGTATCTATTGCTGCGTTTCCTGTGGCTGCATCTCCCTCTGCCTCATCTGCTGGTACTTAATTTGCTGCTACATCTGCTGCTGCATCTCATGCTGCTGCATCTTATGCTGCATCTCATGCTGCTGTATTTCCTGCAGCTGCATTTCCTCCTGCATCTCGTGCTGCATCTCCTGCTGCTGCAACTCCTGCTTCTACAAGTCCTGCTGCATGTCCTGCTGCATCTCCTGCTGAATCTCCTGCTAATGAATCTCCTGCTGCATTTCCTGCTGCATTTCTCATGATGCATCTCTTGCTGCATACCTCCTGTTACATCTACTGCTGCTGCATCTCCTCCTGATACATCTGTTGCCGCATCTCCTGCTGCTGAATCTCCTCCTGCTACACCTCCTGTTGCTAGATTTCCTCCTGCATCTACTGCTGATGAGTCTGATGCTGCATCTCTTGCTCTTGCATCTCCTGCAGCCTCTTCTGTTGCTGCATTACATGCTATAGCTCTTTCTACTGCATCTCCTCCTGCTGCATATCCTGCTTCTGTATATACTGCTGCATTTCCTGCTGCTGCATTTCCTGCTGCTGAATCTCTTTCTGCATCTCCTTCTTCTGAATCTCTTGCTGCTCTATTACTTTCTGCATCAACTCCTGCTGAATATCCTGCTGCTGCATCTCCTCCTGCTCATCTGCTGCAGCATCTCCTGCTTATGTGTCTCCTGCTAAATCTGCATAGCCTGCTGCATATGCTGCAGCTGCATCTCCTGCTGCTTCATCTCCTGCTCTTGTATCTCCTTCTGCTTAATCTCCTCCGGAATATCATGTGGCATCTCATGATGCTACATATCCTGCTACATATCCTGCTGCATCTCCTTCTGAATATGCATCTCCTGATACATCTCCACCTGCTGCCGCTCCTACTGCTGCGTTTGCTTCTGCATCTGCTGCAGCGCCTCCTGCTGCTGACTCTCCTGATGCCATGTCTGCTGCTGAATATCCGTGTCTGCTGCTGAATCTCCTGCTGCTGAATCTCCTGCTGCATCTCCTACTGCTGCATCACCTTCTGCACGTGCTGCTGCAGCATCTCCTTGTGCTGCTGCATCTCCATCTGCTGCTTCTTCTGCAGCTGCATCTCCTGCTTCATCTCCTGATGATGCATCTCCTGCTGAATCTTCTTCTGTATCTGCTGCTGCTGCATCTCCTGCATCATCTGCTGCTTCTGCTGCTGCTTCACCTCCTGCTGCTGCATCTTCTGCTGATGTATATTATGCTGCATCTCCTACGGCTGCATCTCCTGCTGCATTTCTTGCTGCTCTATTGCCTGCTGCAGCTCTTTCTGCCAGATCTTGTGTTGCTGCATCTCCTCCTGCTGCATCTCCTATTGCATGTCCTACTGCTGCATCTCTTGCTTCTGCCTTTCGTGATCCTGCATCATATGCTGAAGCTCCTGTGGAATCTCCTCATGCATATCCTTATGCTGCATCTTCTCCTGATCTACCATCTGCTGCTGCATCTCCTGCATATCCTGCTGCTACATCTCCTGCTGCACCTTCTGCTACTACATCTCCTCCTGCTGCATCAAGTGCTCCTGCATATCCTGCTGCTACATCTGCTTCTCTACCTCTTTTTGCTTCATAACATACTGCATCTTCTGCTGCATCTGCTGCTGCTGCATCCCCTGCTGCATCTACAGCTGCATCTACTGCTGCTGCATTTTCTGCTGAATCAGGTGCTTAATCTGGTGCTGCATCTGTCACGATGGCATCTCCTGCTCTTGCAACTCCCGCTGCTAAATCTCCTCCTGAATCTCCTGCAGCATCTCATGCTGCTACATCTCCTGATGCATCTCTTTCTGAATAGCCATCTCCCGATGCATCTCCTTCTCCTGCATCTCCTGCTGCTGCACCTGCTGCAGCATCTCCTGCTGCATATCCTTCTACTGCATCTCCTGCTGCATTTCCTGCTGAATATGCCTCCCCTGCTGCATCTCCTGCTGCAGTGTCTAGCACTCTATCTTCTGCTGCATCTCTTACTACATCTCCTGCTGCTGCATCTTCTGCTTCATCTCCAGCTGCTACATCTCCTGCTGCTGTGTCTTCTGCTGAATCTACTGCTGCATCTGCTGCTGCTGCATCTGCTGCTGCATATCATGCTGCTTCATCTCATGCTGCATCTCCTGTAGCTGTCCTTCCTGCCGCTGCCTCTCCTCCTGCTAAATCTCCTTTTGCATCTACTGATGCATTTCCTGCATCTCCTGATGCTGCATCTCCTGCTTCTGCATATCCTTTTGCATGTCTTGCTGTTTCATCTCCTGTTTCTGCCTCTCCTACTCCTGCATCTCTGCTGCTGAATCTCCTGCTTCTGCATTTCCTGCTCCTGCTTCTCCTGATGCATCTGCTGCTGCATCTCCTGCAGCATCTTCTATTGCTTGAACTCCAGATGCTGCATCTCCTACTGCATCTGCTGGTACTGCATCTTATCCTGCTGCACCTCCTGCTCCATTTTCTTGTGCATCTGCTGCTTCATGTGCTGCTGTATCTTCTGCTGATGCATCTTTTGCTGATGCGTCTGCTGTTACATCTCCTGCTGCTGCATCTCCTGCTGAATGTGCTGCTAAATATGCTGCTGCATCTCCTGCTGCACTTCCTGCTTAATATGCAACTCCTGCTGCATCTCCTGCTGCTGTATCCCCTGCTTCTTGATTCTCGGTTTCATCTACTACTGCTGCATGTGCTGCTACATTTTCTGCTACTGAATTTACTTCTGCTGCATCTGCTGCTACATCTTCTGTTGCTGAATTTACTTCTGCTGTATCTGCTGCTGCATCACCTGTTTCTGAATCCCCTGCTGCATTCCTGTTGCATCTCCTACTGCTGCACCTCCTGCTTCTGTATCTCAGGTGAATCTCCTACTGCTGCATCTCCTGCTGCATCACCTGCTATTGAATGCCCTGCTGCATCTCCTAATGCTACATCTCCTGATGCTGCATCTCTTGATGCATCTCCTGCTGCTCCATCTCCTGATGTGTCTCCTGCTGAATCTCCACCTGGTACTTCTCCTGCTGCTTCATCTCCTGATCTGCTGCTGCATGTGCTGCTACATCTCCTGCTGCTCTAGTTCCTCCTCCTAGATCTCTTCCTGCTACATCCTCTGCTGAATTTCCTCATGCTTCATCTCTGTCTGCAACTACATCTGATGCATCGGCGGATTCATCTGATGATGCATCTCCCCTGATTCACCTCCTGCTGCTGAATCTCCTGCTGTTGTGTACTCTGCTTCATCTACTTCTGCTTCATACCTTACTTCATCTTCTGCTGCTGCATTACCTGCTGTTTCTCCTGCTGCTGCTTCTCCTCCTGAATTTTCTGCTGTTGCACCTCCTGATACTATATCTTATGCTTATGAATCTGCACTGCATCTCTTACTGAATCTGCTGCTGCATCTACTGGGGCTGCATCTCCTGATGCTGCATCTCCTAATGCATCTCCTGTAGCTTAATCTCCTGCTTTTACATCTCCTGCTTTATATCCTTCTGATGCATATCTTGCTGCTGCATCTCCTGCTGCATCACTTGCTATTGAATCTCCTGTTGCGTCTCCTAATGCTGCATGGCCTGATGCTGCATCTCTTGATGCATCTCCTGGTGCTTCATCTCCTGCTGCATCTCCTGCTGAATCTCCTCTTGCTGCTTCTCCTGCTGTTTCATCTCCTGATCTGCTGCTGCATGTCCTGCTACATCTTCTGCTGCTGAATTTCCTGCTGCTGCATCTCTGTCTTCTGTATCTACTACTGCATTTCCTGCTGCATCTCCCTCTGCCTCATCTGCTGGTACTTAATTTGCTGTGGCATCTGCTGCTGCATCGCATGCTGCTGCATCTCCTCTTGTATGTCCTGCTGCATTTCTTGGTGCTGAATTTTCTGCTAATGAATCTCCTGATGAATCTCCTGCTGCATTTCCTGCTGCATTTCTCATGATGCATCTCTTGCTGCATGACCTCCTGCTACGTCTCCTGCTGCTGTATCGCTTCCTGATACATTTACTGCAGCATCTCCTGCTGCTACATCACCTGCTGCTGCATCTGCTGCTGTATCACCTGCTGCATAATCTCCAGCTGTAACTCCTGCTGCCGCAATGCCTGCTGTATATACTCCTGCATTTCCTGCTGCTTCATCTCCTGCTGCTGAATCTATTTTACATCTTCTGCTTCTGCATCTTCTGCTGCTGTTTTACCTGCTGCATCACCTCCTGCTGTGTCTCCTCCTGTAGCATCTGCTGCAGCATCTGCTTCTGCATCTCCTGCATTTGCGGCTACATCTTCTGATTCATCTACTACTGCATCTCCTGCTACATTTCCTGCTGCTGCATCTCCTGCTGGTGGATCTCATCCTGAATCTCCTGCTGATGAATCTGATGCTGCATCTCTTTCTGCTACATCTCCTGCTGCATATCCTGCTTCTGTATATACTGCTGCATTTCCTGCTGCTGCATCTCCTGCTGCTGAATCTCTGCATCTCCTTCTTCTGAATCTCCTGCTGCTCTATTACTTTCTGCATCAACTTCTGCTGCGGGTCTTGCTGCCGCATCTCCTCCTGCTGCATCTGCTTCTGCATCTCCTGCTGATGCATATCCTGCTCTTGCATCTCCTTCTGCTGAATATCCTCCTGAATCTCCTGCAGCATCTCATGCTGCTACATATCTTGCTACACCTCCTGCTGCATCTCCTGAATATGCATCTCCACCTGCTGCCACACCTACTGCTACTTTTGCTTCTGCATCTGCTGCAGCATCTCCTACTGCTGAATCTCCTAATGCCGTGTCTGCTGCTAATTATCCTGTGTCTACTGCTGAATCTCCTGCTGCATCTGCTGCAGCTGCATCTCCTGCTCCGCATCATCTACTGCACGTGCTGTCGTGGCATCTTTTTCTGCTGCATCTCCTACTGCATCTGCTGCTGCATCTCCTGCAGCTGCATCTCGTGCTTCATCTCCTGCTGCATTTCCTGCTGATGCATCTCCTGCTGAATCTCCTTCTATATCTGCTGCTGCTGCATCTCCTGCATCATCTGCTGCTTTAGCTCATGCTTCATCTCCTGTTGCTGCATCTTCTGATGATATATATCCTGCTGCATCTCCTACGGCTGCAGCTCTGATGCATTTCTTGCTGCTCTATCACCTGCTGCATCTCCTGCTGGATCTTTTTCTGCTAGATCTCCTGTTGCTGCAGCTCCTCCTGCTGCATTTCCTGCTGAATTTACTGCTTCTTCTCCTGCTTCTGCATCTCCTATTGCATCTCCTACTGCTGTATCTCTTGCTTCTGCCTTTCGTGATCCTGCATCACATGCTGAAGCTCCTGTGGAATCTCCGAATGCATATTCTTATGCTGCATCTTCTCCTGCTCTATCACCTGCTGCTGCATCTCCTGCTGCACCTGCTGCTACTGCATCTCCTCCTGCTGCATCTCGTGCTCCTGCATATCCTGCTGCTACATCTACTTCTGCATCTCTTTTTGCTTCGTATCGTACTGCATCTGCTGCTGCATCTGCTGCTGCTGCATCCCCTGCTGCATCTACTGCTGCTTCATTTCCTGCTGAATCTGCTGCTGAATCTGGTGCTGCATCTGTTGCGATGGCATCTCGTTGCTCTTGCATCTCCTGCTGCTGAATCTCCTGATGCATCTCCTTCTGAATAGTCATCTCCTGATGCATCTCCTACTGCTGCATCTACTGCGGCGTCTCTTGCTGCATCTGCTGCTACTGCATCTCCTGCTACATCTCCTGCTGAATATGCCTACCCTGCTGCATCTTCTGCTGCTGCATCTTCTGTTGCAGTGTCTAACGCTCTATCTCCTGCTGCATCTGCTTCTGCTGTATCTCCTACTACGTCTCCTGCTGCTGCATTTTCTGCTTCATATCCAGCTCCTGCATCTCCTGCTGTTGTGTCTACTGCTGCATCTGCTGCTGCATCTCATGCTGTTGCATCTTATGCTGCATCTCCTGTAGCTGCCTCTCCTGCTTCTGCCTCTCCTCCTGCTAAATCTCCTCCTGCATCTGCTGATGCATTTCCTACATCTCTTGCTCCTGCATCTCCTGCTTCTGCATATCCTTTTGCATGTCTTGCTGCTACATCTCTTGCTTTTGCATATCCTTTTTCATGTCTTGCTGCTAAATCTCTTGCTTCTGCCTCTCCTACTCTATACATCTCTGCTGCTGCATCTACTTCTACATTTCCTGCTGCTGCTTCTCCTGATGCATCTGCTGCTGCATCTCCTGCAGCATTTTCTATTGCTTGAACTCCAGATGCTGCATCTCCTATAGCATCTGCTGGTACTGCATCTTATCCTGCCACACCTCCTGCTCCATTTTCTTGTGCATCTGATGCTTCATGTACTGCTGTATCTTCTGCTGCTGCATCTCCTGCTGATGCGTCTGCTGTTGCATCTCCTGCTACATCTCTTGCTGCTGCGTCTTCTTCTCTGCAGATCCTGCTGCTTCATTCCCTGCTGCAGAATCTCCTGCTGAATCTGCTGCTCATCTCCTGTGGCTCTATCTCCTGCTTCATCTCCTGCTGCTTCGTCTCCTGCTACTTTGTCTGCTGCATGATCTACTTTTGCCTTTCCTGCTTCATTTCCGGCTTCTTCATCTCCTGCTCCTGAATCTTCTGCTTCTGTATCTCTTGCTAAAGCTCTTGCTTCATCTTCTGCTTCATATCCTGCTGCTGCTGCATCTCATGCTGCTTCATCTGCTGCTGATCCAACTCCTACTGAATCTGCTCTTGAATATGCTCCTGCATCTGCTGTGGCTGTATCTCCTGCTACATCTCCATCTGCTGTATCATCTACTGATGCATCTCCTGCGTAATCGCCTACTGCTGAATCTCTTGCTTCTGCGTAATCTACTGCTGCATCTCCTGATGAATCTCCTACTGATGCATGTGCAGTATTTTCTGCTGCATCTGCTGCTGCTTCATATACTGCTTCATTTCCTACTTCTGCATCTCCTCCTATATCTCCTTCTGTAACTCCACCTGCTGCATCTCCTGCTGCTGAATCTCTTGCAGCATCTCATGCTGCGTCACCTGCTACTGAATCCCTGCTGCATTCCAGATGCATCTCCTGCTTCTGCATCACCTGCTGCTGTTTCTCCTTCTGCATCCTCTGCTGAATCTAATCCTACCAGATCTCCTGCTGCATCTCCTGCTGCTGCATATCTTGCTGCATCTCCTGCTACTGCATCTCCTGATGCATCTCCTGCTGCTGCATCTCCTACTGCTGTATCCCCTGCTTCTTCATCCTCGGTCTCATCTACTACTGCTGCATGTGCTGCTACACCTTCTGCTGCTGAATTTAATTCTGCTGCGTCTGCTGCTGCATCACCTGCTGCTGAGTCCTCTGCTGTATCCCTGTTGCATCTCCTGCTGCTGCACCTCCTGCTAATGTATCCCCTGGTGCATCTCCTACTACTGCATCTCCTGTTGCATCTCCTGCTGCATCACCTGCTATTGAATCCCCTGCTGCATCTCCTAATGCTACATCTCTTGATGCTGCATCTCTTGATGCATCTCCTGCTGCAGTATCTCCTGATGCATCTACTGCTGCTTCATGCTCTACTTCATCTACTGCTGCTGCATCACCTGCTGTTTCTCCTGCTGCTGCGTCTTCTACTGAATTTCCTGCTGCTGCATCTCCTGGTGCTATATCTTTTGCTTATGAATCTCCTACCACTGCATCTCTTACTGAATCTGCTTCTGAATCTGCTCCTGCATCTTCTGCTTCTGCATCTCCTAATGCATCTCCTGTAGCTTAATCTCCTGCTTTTGCATCTCCTGCTTTATCTCCTTCTGATATATATCTTGCTGCTGCATCTACTGCTGCTTCATCTGCTTCTACAATTCGGGCTGAATCTCCTGCTGCTGCATCTCAGGGTACATCTCCTCTCGCTCAGTCTCCTGCTTCATAACCTGGTGCTACATCTCCTGCTACTGCATCTCCTGC
This sequence comes from Clamator glandarius, assembly GCA_033459285.1. Taxonomy (NCBI): domain Eukaryota; kingdom Metazoa; phylum Chordata; class Aves; order Cuculiformes; family Cuculidae; genus Clamator; species Clamator glandarius. The sequence continues at coordinate 358,110 of JAUNZM010001521.1, read as the reverse complement.
TTCGTCTCCTTTTGCTGCATATATTGCTGCTGCATCTACTGCTGCTTTGTCTGATGCTGCAAATCCTGCTCCTTCTCCTGCTGTGGAATCTCCTGCTGCACCTACATCTGCTTCTCCTGCTGCTTCATCTGCTGCATCTGCATCATCAGCATATTCTGAAGGAGATGCAGCCGTAGGAGATGCAGCAGGATTTTCAGCAGGAGATGCAGCAGGAGATACAGGAGGAAAGGCAGCTGTAGATACAGTAGGAGATGAAGCAACAAGAGACGCAGAACCAGATACAATTGGAGATATATCAGGAGATGCAGCAGGAAGAGATGAAGCAGCAGAAGAAGCAGCAGGAGATGAAGAAGCAGGAGATGCATCAGCAGCAGAATAATCAGCTGGAGGTGAAGCAGGAGAAGAGGAAGCAGGAGACAGAGCAGGAGAAGCAGTAGCAGAAGCAGCACAAGATGCATAAAAGTTTCAGCAGAATATGCAGCAGGATATATAGCAGCAGCAGATGCAGGAGTAAGAGATGCAGCAGCAGACCATGCACCATTAGGAGATGCAGCAGGGGATTTAATAGCAAGTGATGCAGCAGGAGATGCAACAGTAGGAGATGCACCAGGGGATACAGCACCAGGAGGTGCAGCAGAAGAAGATGCAGCAGGAAGAGAAGCAGCAGCAGCAGATGTAGCAGTTGCTGCAGCAGCAGATACATTAGCAGACACCGTATGAGATGCAGCAAACAGAGATGCAGAAGCAGATGCAGGAGCAGGAGATGCAGCAGCAGGAGATACAGTAACATGAGATGAAGAAGAACGAGATGCAGAAGGCAGAGATGCTGCAGGAGGAGATACAGAAGCAGGAGATGCAACTACAGGTGATGGAAAATCGGATGCAGCAGCGTTATGCTGTAGCAGATGCAGCAGAATGAGATGCAGCAGCAAATGCATATTCAGCAGTAGATTGAGCGGGAGATGCAGCAGGATATGCAGCATCAGAGATGTAGCAGGAGATTCAGCAAGAGATGCAGCAGCAGGAAATGCAGCAGGAGATGCAGCAGAAGGAGATGCAGTAGAAGGAGAATCAGCATATGATACAGCTGCAGGAGATTCAGCAGCAGATGCAGCAGCAGATTCAGCATCAGGAGATGTAGCCACATAGGCAGATTCAACAGGAGGTGCAGGAGCAGAAAAAGCAGCAGGAGATGGTACTGGATATGCAATAGCAGGAGATGCAGCAGCAGATGCACCAGCTGGACATACAGCAGGAGATGCTGTAGGCTCTGAAATTTGAAGCGACGCTTCAATAGCCATTCTGATGTTACAGAACACAAGACTAGACTGAAAGTTCTATACGTATTGCTTTGCAGTAAAAGAGCTCTAAGAGAAAAGATTCAGCAACAGCAGCATTCCATGCTAGCATCTTCCAGGCGGGAATTACTCACTTTTCCTAAGAGCCTTCATAGGCGCATTTAAGTCACAATGCCCTAATCTATACTAAATGTCCTCTCAGTCGTGCTTCACAGCTTGCAGTGAAAGCGCTTCCAAAGAAGACTCTAGCGAGAGCCAGTATTTGATCGTAGCAGCTTCTCTGAGATACTTGTTCTGAACTACTTGAAATTTGGAAGGGACGCTTTAATAGCCGTTCTGATGTTACAGTACACAGACTGAATGTTGTACAAGTCTTGATTGGCAGTGAAAGCGCTCTAAGGGAACACTTTCAGAAGCTGCATCATTCCATGCTAGCATCTTCCCTTCAGGAGTTACTCACTTATCCTAAAGCGCCGTCATAGGAGAAGATAAGTCACAATTCAGTACCCTACATTAAAACGGTCCATAAGTCTTGCTTAGCCGCTGGCAGTGAAAGCACTTCCAAAGAAGAGTCAACCTAAAGCCAGCATTTGATGGTAGCAGCTTCCCTGCGTTACTTGTTCAGAACAATCTGAAAATATTGAAGTGACGCTTTAATAGCCATTCTGATGATACAGTGCACAAGCCTAGACGGAAATTTCTACAAGTCTTGCTTTGCAGTGAAGGCTCTCTAAGGGAGGATATTCACAAGTAGCAGAATTCCATGCTAGCATCTTCCCTGCGGGCGTAATTTAATTTTCCTAAAGTGGGTTAATAGATGCAGTTAAGTCGCTATTCAGTACCCTATACTAAAATGGTCCTTAAGCTGTGCTTTGCTGCTTGCAGTGAAATCTCTCCACAAAAGTCTCTTACAAGAGCCAGCACTTAATAGTAGCATGTTTCCCTGAGGTGCGTGTGCTATACGCTCTGAAATGTTGAAGTGACGCTTTAATAGTCATTCTGATGTTACAGTACACAAGTCTACACTGAAAGCTCTACAAGTCTTGCTTTGCAGAAAAAGTGCTCTAAGAGAAGACCTTCAGAAGAAGCAGCTTTCCATGCTAGCGTCTTCCCTGCGGGCATAATTCAATTTTCCTAAAGCGCCGTAGTAGGCGCAGTTAAGTCACAATTCAGTACCCTACACTAAACCGTACTGTTAGTCGTGCTTTCCACGTTGCAATGAAAGAGCTTCCACAGAAGACTCTAACGAGAGCCAGCATTTGATCGTAGCAGCTTCCCTGCGGTTCTTGTGCTGAACGATCTGAATTTTGGAAGTGACGCTTTATCTGCCGTTTATATGTTACGGTACGCAAGCTTATACTGATAGTTCTACAATTCTGACTTTGTGGTGAAAGCACTCTAAGAGAACACATTGAGAAGCAGTGGCATTCCTTGCCAGCTTCTTCCCTGTAGGATTTACTCACTTTTCCCTAAAGTGCTTTAATAGGTGCAGTTAAGTCACAATTCAGTACCTTATACTAAAATGGTCAACTAGTCATGCTTTGCAGCTTGCAGTGAAAGCGCTTCAAGAGAAGACTCAAATGAGAGCCAGCATTTGATGGTAGCAGCTTCCCTGCCGTACTTATGCTGAACGATTTGAAAGTTTGAAGTGGTGTTTTAATAACAATTCTGATGCTGCAGTACAGAAGCCTAGACTGAAAGGTCTACAAGTCTAGCTTTACAGAAAAAGCACTCTAAGAGAAGATATTCAGAAGCTGCAGAATTCCATACTAGCATCTTCCCTTCAGGAGTTAGTCACTTTTCCTAAAGCGCCTTCTTAGGCGAAGTTAAGTCACAATTCAGTACCCTACACTAAAACAGTCCATAAGAAGTGCATTGCAGCTTGCAGTGCATGCTCTTTCACAGAAGACTCTTAACGAGAGCCAGCATTTGACTATAGCATCTTCCCTGCGGTACTTGTTCTGAACAATTTGATATTTTGAAGTCACGCTTTAATAGCCATTCTGATGTTGCAGCACACAAACCTAGACTGAAACTTCTACAAGTTTTGCTTTGCAGTGAAAACTCTCTAAGAGATTATATGAGAAGCATCAACATTCCATACTAGCATCTTCCCTCAGGCAGTTAGTCATTTTTCTTAAAGTGCAGTAATTTGTGAAATTAAGTCATAATTCTGTATCCTATACTAAAACGTCCTGTTAGTTGTACTTTGCAGCTTGCAGTGACAGCAATTCCAGAGAAGACTCTGAAGAGAGCAAGCATTTCATGGTGGCATCTTCCCTGCGGTACTTCTACTGAAAGCTCTGAAAATATTGAAGTGACGCCTTCATAGCTATTCTGATGCTACAGTGTACAAGCCTAGACTGAATGTTCTACAAGTCTTGCTTTGCAGTGAATGCGCTATAAGAGAAGACCTTCAGAAGCAGCAGCATTCCATGCTAGCGTCTTCGCTGTTGGAGATATTCGATTTTCCTAAAGCTCGTTATTAGTTGCTATTATATCACTATTCTTTAGCCTACACTTAAACGCTCTATTAGTCGTGTTTTGCACCTCTTAGTGAAAGAGCTTCCAGAGATGATTCTAACGAGAGCCATTATTTGATGCTAGCAGCTTTCCAGGGGTATTTGTGCTGAACGCTTTCAAATCTTCAAGTGAAGCCTTACTAGCCATGCTGATGTTACAGTTCACTAACATAGACTGAAAGTTCATAAATCTTGGTTTACAGTGAAAGCTCTCTAAGAGAAGACATTCAGAAGAAGAAGCATTCCATGCTAACATCTTCCCTGCTGGAGATATTCACTTTTCCTAAAGAGCCTTATTAGGCGTTATTAAGTTGCTAATAACTAGCCTACACGAAAACGTTGCGTTTTTCGTGCTTTGCGGCTGGCAGTGAAAGCGCTTCATGAAAACATCCTAATGAGAGCCAAAATTAGATGGTAGCACCTTTCCTGCGGTACTTGTGCTGAACGATCTCAAATCTTGAAGTGACGCTTCAAACATTACAGTTCACAAGCCTAGAGTGAAAATTCTACAAGTCGTCTTTTGCAGTAACAGTGCTATTAGAGAAAATGTTAAGAAGCTGTATAATTTCATGCCAGCATCTGCACAGTCTGAGATACTCACTTTTCTGTAAGTGCCTTAATAGGCGCAGATAGGTCACAATTCATTACCCTAAACTAAAATGTGTTATTCGTGCTTTACAGCTTGCAGTGAAAGCATTATAAGAGAAGACTAAGCAGAGCCTGAATTGGATGGTAGCAGCTTCCCTGCAGGACTTGTGCTGAATGCTCTGAAATTTTGAAGTGACGCTTTAGTAGCTGATGATATACTTCAGAATCCTAGACTGAAAGTTCTATAAGTCTTGCTTTGCAGTGAAAGCACTCTGAGAGAAGGCATTCAGAAGCAGCAGCATTCCATACTACCATCTTCCTTGCTACTGATAGTCACTATTCCTAAAGTGCATTATTAGGTGAAGTAAAGTAACTATTCAGTAACCTCCATTAAATCATTCTGTTAGTCGTGCTTTCCACATTGCAATGAAAGCACTTCCAGAGAAGGCTATAACGAGAGCCAGCATTTGATCGTAGCAGCTTCCCTGCCTTACTTGTTCTGAACTATTTTAAATTTTGGAGTGACGCTTTAATACACATGATATTACAGTACACGTGCCTAAGCTAAAAGTTCTACAAGTCTTGCTTTGCAGTGAAAGTGCTATAAGAGAAGACATTCAGAAGCAGCAGCATTCCATGCTAACATCTTCCCTTCGGGATTTACACACTTTTCCTAAAGTGCATTATTTTGCCCATTTAAGTCACAATTCAGTAACTTATTTTAAAACGGTCTATAAGTTGTTCTTCGCAGCTTGTAGTGAAAGCACTTCAAGAGAAGACACTAAAGAAAGCTAGCATATGATCGTAGCAGATTCCCTGCTGTTCTTGTGCTGAACGATTTGAAATTTTGAAGTGATGCTTTAATACCCATTCTGATGTTACAGTACACAAGCCTAGCCTGGAAGTTCTATAAGTCTTCCTTTGCAGTGAAAGCGCTCTAAGAGAAGACATTCAGAAGCAGCAGCATTCCATGCTAGCATCTTCCATACGGGCTTAACTCCCTTTTCCAAAAGCTCCTCCATAGGCGCAGTTAAATCACAATTCCGTAATCAATACTAAACGTTTTGTTAGACGTGCTTTGCAACTTGCAGTGAAAGCGCTTCAAGAGAAGATTCTAAAGAGAGCATGCATTTGATCGTAGCAGCGCTCTTGTGGCACTTTTTCTGAACGTTTTCAAATTTTGCAGTGACACTTTAGTAGCCATTCTGATGTTGCAATACACAAGCCCAGACTGAAAGGTCTACAAGTCTTGCTTTTTAGTGAAAAGGCTTCCAGAGAAGAATCTAACAAATTTCAGTATTTGATTGTAGAATCTTCCCTGCGGTATTTGTGCTGAATTCTCTCAAATTATCAACTAACGCTTTAACTTCAATTCCGATATTGCAGTACATAAGCTTAGACAGAAAGAACTACAAGTCTTAGCTTTGCAGTGAAAGCGCTCTAAGAAAAGACATTCAGCATTAGCACCATTCCATGCTAGCATCTTCCCTACTATAGTTATTCAATTTTCTAAAGAGCCTCTCTAGGTGCAATTAAATCACAATACAGTTATATATAGTAAAACGTTCCAAAAGTCGTCCTTTGCAGCATGCAGTGAATACGTTTCCACAGAAGACTCTAACGAGAGCCAGCATGTCATCGTAGATACTTCCCTGAGGTACTTTTGCTGAACGCTCTGATATTTTGAAGTGACGCTTTAATAGCCCTTCTGATGTTACAGTACACAAGCGTTTACTCAAAGTTGTACATGTCTTGCTTTGCAGTGAAAGCGCTTTAAGAGAAGACATTCAGAAGCAGCAGCATTCCATGCTAGCATCTTCCCTGTGGGCATTATTTGATTTTCCTAAAGCACCTCAATAGGGGCAGTTAAGTCATAATTCAGATCCATATACTAAAACTTTCTGTTCGTCGTGCTTTGCAGCTTGTATTGAAAACACTTCCAGAGAAGTCGTTCTGCAGTGAAAGCGCTATAAGAGAATACATTCAAAACCAGCAGCATTCCATACTAGAATATTCTCTGTGGGAGTTATGCTTTCATATAAGATCAGGAATGGAGATGTTTGAGTTGCAGTAGGAGATGAAGCCCGAAGAAGTAGCAATATGATATTTTGCAGCAAATGCAGCAGCAGGAGATGCAGAAGCACGAGATACTGCATTAGATGCAGGAGCAGGAGATGCATTAGGAGATGCAGCAGGAGATGCTTCAGCAAATGCAGCAGCAGGAGATGTAGCAGGAGATACTGATTCTGCAGGAGATGAAACAGCAGGAGAAGTAGCAGCAGATGTAGCAGTAGATGCTCATTCTGCAGGAGGTGTAACAGCAGGAGATGCTACAGGAAATGCAGCAGCAGAAGATACAGAAGCAGGAGATTCAGCAGGAGGTGCAGGAGCAGGAGATACATAAGGGGATGCAAATCAGAATCAGCAGCAGGGGATTAAGCAATAGAAAGTGAAGCAGGAGATGCAGTAGAAGATGCAGCAGGAGGTTCTGCAGGAGATGCAGCAGCAGGATATATTGCAGAAGATGCGGCAGAAAGAAACGCGGCAGCAGGAGATGCTGCAGAAACTGCAGCAGCCGGAGATGAAACAGAAGGAGGTTCAGCATCGGGAGATGTAGAAGTAAATAAAGACGCAGGAGATGAAGCAGGAGATACAGCAGTAGCAGATGAAGCAGAAGATGCAGAAGGATGTTCAGCAGTAGCAGATGAAGCAGCAGCTGCAGAAGGAGGTTCAGCAGTAGCAGAAGAGGCAGCAGATGCAGAAAAAGATTCAGCTGCAGATACAGCAGCAGATGTAGAAGCAGTTGCAGCAGGAGATGATGCAATAGGAGATGCAGCAGCAGATGCAGAAGCAGTTGTAGCAGGAGATGATGCAGTATGAGATGCAGCAGCAGGAGATGCAGTAGCAGCAGAGGCAGCAGCAGGGGATACCGCAGCAAGATATGTTGCAGAATATGCAGCAGCAGGGGATGAAGCCAGAGGTGCAGTAGGATGAGATGCAGCAATAGGAGATGCATCAGGAAACGCAACGGGAGATGTAAAAGTAGGAGCTGCAAAAGGAGATTTAATAGGAAGAGAGGCAGCTGGAGATGCTGCAAGAGGAGATGAAAGAGGAGATTCAGAAGTAGATAGAGCAGTAGGAGATGTAACAGGAGATGCTGCAGCAGGACATGCAGCAGGAGATGCAGCAACAAAAAATCAGGAAGATATAAATAGAGAGCAGTTGCAGCAGGAGGAGACTCAGAAGCAGGAATTGCAGCAGTAGAAGATGCAGCAGCAGGAGATGCAGCAGGACATGTAGCAGGATATGCAGCTGCAAGAGATGCAGGTGATGCAGCAGCATGAGATGCAGAAGAAAGAGATGTAGCAGGGGAGGTAGGAAAAATTGATGTAGCAGCAGATGCAGCGGGAGGAGATGGAACAGGATTTGCAGCAGTGGTCGAATCAGCAGCAGATGCAGCAGCAGCAGAAGTAGAAGCGGCAGATGATGCAGCAGCCCGAGATGCAGGGGATTCAGCAGGAGATGCAGCAGTAGGAGATACAGCAGCAGGAGATGGAGCAGCAGGAGATGCAGGAGGAGAACATACAGTAGAAAATGCACAGCATAGATTCAGCATAAGATGCAACAGCAAGAGATGCAGCAGCAGGAGATGCAACTAGAGAGTCAGCAGGAGGAGATGTAGCAGTAGATGCAGCAGCAGGAAATGAAGAAGCAGGTGTTGCAGTAGAAAGCTATGCAGCACACGATGCAGCAGGAGATGTAGAGGCAGGTTATGCAGCAGCAGCAGGAGATGCAGTAGGAGATGCAGCAGCCAATACAGCAGCAGATGCATCAGCAGGAGATGCAGCAGCAGGATGTGCAGCAGCAGAATGTGCAGCAGGAGATACAGCAGCAGCAGATGCAGCAGGAGGTGCAGCAGCAAATGCAGCAGCAAATGCAGCAGCATATCTAGATGAATTGCAGTAGCAGGAAGTGCAGCATCATGACACAGCAGGTGATACAGCAGCAGACTGTGCAGCAGGAAGTGCATATTCAGCAGGAGATGCAGCAGGAGATTCAGAAGGAGATGCAGCAAGAGATACAGCATGATATGAAGAAGGAGCAGATTCAGCAAAGTGAATGAAGAAGCAGGAGATGCATCCGAAGCACATACAGCATCTGGATATGCAGCAGGAGATGCAGCAGCAAGAATTGCAGCGGGAGATGCAGCAGTATTAGATGGAGTAGTAGGAGGTATAGTAGCAGATGCAGCACCACATTTGTCAGGAGATGCAACAGGAGATGCAACAGCTGGAGATGCAGCAGCAGGAGATGCAGCAGCAGGAGATGTAGGAATTGATGCAGCAGGAGATGCAGCAGTAGGTGCAGCAGGAGATATAGTAGCAGGAGATTTCGCAGCAGGAGATGTAGAAGAGATGATGCAGCTGGAGATGCAGATTCAGCAGGAGAAGCAGGAACAAGAGATTCTATGGAAGATGCAGAAGCAGGAGATGCTGCAGAGAATGCAGCATCAAGGGACGCAGCACCGGGAGATGCATTACGAAATACAGCAGCAGGAGATACAGCAGGAGATGAAGCAGCAGGAGAAGCAACACCAGGAGATGCAATAGGATATGCTGAATCCGGATATGCAGCAGCAGGATATGCAGCAGTAGTTTATAAAGCGGCAGGAGATGCCCCAGCAGCAGATGCATCAGCAATGCAGCAGGAGAAGAATCGGAGATTCAGCAGAAAGAGATGTCTCAGCAGATGCAGCAGGAGATGCAGATTCAGCAGGAGATGTAGCAACAGGAGATGCTGCAGCAGATGCAGCAGCAGGAGATGTAGCAGTAGGAGATGTAACAGAAAGAAATGCAGCAGGAAATGAGGCACCAGGAATGCCACAGCAGAAGATGCAGGATCAAGAATATCAGGAGCAAGAGATGCTGCAGGAGATCACAGAATCACAGAATCACAGAATCACCAGGTTGGAAGAGACCCACTGGATCGTCGAGTCCAACCATTCCCACCATTCCCTAAATCATGCTCCTAAGCACCTCATCTACCCTAACCTTAAACACCTCCAGGGACGGTGACTCAACCACCTCCCTGGGCAGACTGTTCCAATGCCTAACCACCCTCTCTGTGAAGAATTTCTTCCTAATCTCAAGCCTAAATCTCCCCTGGTGGAGCTTGAGGCCATTCCCTCTCGTCCTGTCCCCTGTCACTTGGGAGAAGAGGCCAGCTCCCTCCTCTCCACAACCTCCCTTCAGGTAGCTGTAGAGAGTAATAAGGTCTCCCCTCAGCCTCCTCTTCTCCAGGCTGAACAACCCCAGCTCTCCCAGTCGCTCCTCATAAGATTTGTTCTCCAGCCCCTTCACCAGCTTTGTTGCTCTTCTCTGGACTCGCTCCAGAGCCACAACCTCCTTCTTGTGGTGAGGGGCCCAGAACTGAACACAGTACTCGAGGTGCGGTCTCACCAGTGCCGAGTACAGGGGGAGAATAACCTCCCTGGACCTGCCCGTCACGCCGTTCCTGATCCAAGCCAAGATGCCATTGGCCTTCTTGGCCACCTGGGCACACTGCTGGCTCATGTTCAGTCGGTTGTCAACCAGCACCCCCAGGTCCTTCTCCTCCTGGCAGCTTTCCAGCCAGGCTTCTCCAAATCTGTACCTCTGCTTAGGGTTGTTGTGCCCCAAGTGCAGGACTCAGCATTTGGCCTTGTTAAACCTCATGCCGTTGGTCTCAGCCCAGCAGTCCAGCCTGTTCAGGTCCCTTTGCAGAGCCTCCCTACCCTCCAGCAGATCGACACTTCCTCCCAGCTTGGTGTCATCTGCAAACTTGCTAAGGGAGGACTCAATGCCTTCATCCAGGTCGTTGACAAAGACATTAAACAGGACTGGACCCAGGACTGAGCCCTGGGGAACCCCACTTGTCACCGGCCTCCAGCTGGATTTAACTCCATTTACCACCACCCTCTGGGCCCGGTCATTCAACCAGGTTTTCACCCAGGAGAGTGTGCACCCGTCCAGGCCAGAGGTGATAGTTTCCGAAGCAGAATGCTGTGAGAAGCTGTGTCAAAGGCTTTACTGAAGTCCAGGAAGATACATCCACAGCCTTTCCCTCGTCCAAGAGTTTAGTCACTTGGTCATAGAAGGTGATCAGATTAGTCTGGCAAGACCTGCCTTTCATGAACCCGTGTTGACTGGGCCTGATCACCCGGTTCTCTTGCAAGTGCTTCATGATCGCACTCAAGATCACCCGCTCCATGACCGAGGTCAGGCTGACAGGCCTGTAGTTCCCCGGATCCTCCCTGCGCCCCTTCTTATAGATGGGCACAACATCAGCCAGCCTCCAGTCCAGTGGAACCTCCCCAGTCATCCAGGACTGCTGGAAGATGATGGAAAGGGGTTTGGCCAGCACATCCACCAGTTCCCTCAAAACTCTTGGGTGGACTCCATCTGGCCCCATAGACTTGTGGGCATCTAGCTGGGCAAGCAAGTCTCTAACCACCTCCTCTTGGACCTTGGGAATCTCATACTTCTCATCCAACCCTTGGGCTTGTGCACAGGGAGAACAATTTTCCTTACTGTTAAAGACTGAGGCTAAGTAGGCGTTGAGCACTTCAGCCTTGTCTTCGTGCCCTGTTACTGTTGTTCCTTCTGCATCTACTAGGGACTGGAGATTCTCCCTAGCCCTCCTTTTGCTGTTGACGTATTTGTAGAAAGACTTTTTGTTGTCTTTCACAGTCTTGGCCAGTCGCATTTCTAGTTGGGCCTTAGCCCTCCTGATTTTTTCCCTGCACATTCTCACTTCTTCCCTATAGTCCACCCAGGATGCCTGCCCTTTCCTCCAGAGGTCGTAGACCCTCCTCTTCCTATTGATGTCTCTTAGGACCTCCCTACTCAACCACGCTGGTTTCTTACCCCGCCGGCTACATTTCCGGAACTTGGGGACGGCTTTCCCCTGAGCTGCTAGAAGTTCCTTCTTGAAGAGTGCCCAGCCCTCATGGACACCTTTGCCTTCAAGGAGCGCCTCCCACGGCACTTTTCCGACCAGCCTTCTGAACAGCCCAAAGTTGCTCTCTGAAAGTTGAGGACGACTGTTCTGCTAACCTCCTTCTTCATTTTACCCCGCACTGAGAACTCTATCATCTCATGATCGCTTTGCGCCAAGCGTCCTCCAACCTTCACATCCCCCACCAGTCCTTCTCTGTTCACAAACAGCAGGTCCAGGAGGGCACTGTCCCTTGTAGGTTTGCTCAACCGCTGTGTGAGGAAGTTGTCTTCCAGACACTCCAGGAACCTCCAGGACTGCTTCCTTTCTGCTGTATTATACTCCCAGCCTTTATCTGGGAAATTGAAGTCTCCCACAAGGACTAGAGGTAGCGATTTTGAGACTACACTCAGTTGTTTGTAGAAGAGCTCATCAGCTGCTTCTTCTTGGCTGGGTGGTCTATAGCAGACTCCCATCACAATCCCTTCCTGCCCATGGACTCCTCTGATTTTCACCCACAGGCACTCAGTCCCATCCTGATCGTAGTCCAGTTCGAGGGTATCAAAGTCCTCTCTAACATAGAGGGCTACCCCGCCTCCTCTTCTGCCCTTCCTGTTCTTCTTAAAGAGTTTATACCCCACCATGGGTACGCTCCAGTTATACGAGTCATCCCACCATGTCTCCGCAATGGCAATGACATTGTAGTCTCCTTGCCCTACCACAGCTTCCAGCTCCTCCTACTTAATTCTCATGCTGCGTGCATTGGTGTAAATGCACTTCAGCTGGGCAGGCGTAGCTTCACCCTTAGCAATAGGGCTGAAGCCACAACTGAGCAGTCCTTGACTTAAGTAAGGAGAGTAGATGCAGGAGATGTACCAGAAGAGGATGAAGCAGCAGATGCAGCAGCAGGAGATGCAGAAGCAGATGATATAACAGGAGATGCAGCAGCAAGAGATGCAGCAGCAGTATATGCAGCAGGCCAAGATGAAGCAGGATATAGAGCAGCAGGAGATGCATTAGGAGGTGAAGCAGAAGTATATGCAGCAGGAGATGCAGCAAGAGATGAAGCGACAGGAAATGCAGCAGGAGATGAAGCAACTGGAGATGCAGCAGGATACTCAGCAGCAGCAGATGCAGCAGGAGATTCAGCAGCAAGAGATGAAGTGAAGTAGATGCAAATAATAAGATGGAGCAGCTTGAAGTGCAGCAGCAGCAGATGCAGTAGCAGATACAGCAGCAGGAGAGGCAGCTGGAGATCCAGCAGCAGGAGATGCAGAAGTAGAAGACATATCAGGAGATGCAGCAGCAGATGAAGCATCAGGAGATGCAGCAGGAATTGCAGCAGCACATGTCGCAGGAGATGCAAAACCAGGAGACGCAGCAGCAGGAGATGCAGCGCCTGGAGATGCAGCTGGAGATGCATATTCATCAGGAGATGAAGCAGAAAGATATGCAGCAGGAGAAGCAGTAGCAGGAGATGCAGCAGCAGATTCAGCAGGAAATGTAGCAGCAGTAGATGCAGAAGCAGGAGATTCAGCAGCAGGAGATGCAGTAGCAGGAGACGCAGCAGCAGGAGATGCAGTAAAAGATGCGTCAGAAAGAGATGAATCAAGAGGAGATGCATTAACAGGATATGGAGCAGGAGATGCATCAGCAGGAAATGCTTCATGTACTGCTGCATCTCCTGCTACTTGATGTGGTCCTGCATCTCCTGCTGCTGCATCTGCTGATTCATCTCCTGCTTCTCTATCTTCTGCTGCTATATCTCCTGCTGCATCCTCTGCTTCTGTATCTCCTGCTGCTACATCTCCTTATGCATCCTCTGCTCATGCATCTGCGGATGCATCTCCTGATGCTCCACTTCCTGTTGCATCTGCTGCTTCATTCCCTGCTGCATCTCTTTCTGCTCCATCTGGTGCATCTGCTGCTGCATCTGCTGCTACTTCATCTACTGCTGCATCTCCTGATAAATCTCCTGCTGTTGCATCTCCTTCTGCTGCATCTCCTGCTTCATATCCTACTGCATCCCCTCCTGCTGTATTACCTGCTGCATTTCTTCCTTCAGCATCTCCTGCTGCATCATCTGCAGCAGCAGCTTCTGCTTCTACATTTCCTACTGAATCTGCATCTCCTGATGCATCTGCTGCTGCATCTATTGCTGCTGCATCTGCTGCCTCTGCAGCTGCAGCTGCATCTCCTTTCTGCATCTTCTGCTGCATTTCCTGCTGCTGCATCTCCTTAATCTGCTGCTGCATCTGCTACTCTATTTCCTGCTGCATCTCATCCTGCTGCATTTCCTGCTGCATTTGCTGCTGCATTTCTACTTCACCTCCTGCTTCAACTTCTGCTGCTGCATCTCCTTCTGTATCTTCTGCTGTTTATCTCCTGCTGCATCTCGTGCTGCTGCATCTCCTAAGTCTGCTGTTATATCTGCTGCTACTTCATGTACTGCTGCATCTCCTGCTACATCTCCTGCTGAATACATTTGCGGCTTCATCTCCTGCTGCTGCATCTCCTGCTACATCTCCTTCAGCTGCACCTCCGGCGATATTTTTTGGTGCATCTCATGCAGCTCCAGTTGCTGCTGCATCTGCTGCTCTTTATATCTTGCGGATGCATCTTCTTTCTGCTGCATATCCTGCTGCTTCATCTCCTTCTGCATCTCCTGCTGCATCTCCTTGAGCATCACCTGCTGAATCTCCTTCTGCATCACCTGCAGAGACATCACCTGCAGATGCATCTCCTGCTGTATCTCCTGCTCCTGCATATTCATCTGCATTTCCTGCTGCAGCTCTTTATGAATCTACCACTGCTGCATCTGCTGAATCTGCTGCTGCATCCGCTGCTGCTTCATCTACTGCTGCATCTCCTGATAGATCTCCTGCTGATGCATCTGCTCTTGCATCCTCTTCTGCTGCATCTGCTGCTGCATCTCTTCCTTCTTCATCTCATGATGAATCTCCTGTAGCATCTCCTGCTTCTTCATCTCCTGCTACTCCGTCTCCTACTACATATGATGCTGCTGCAAATCCTGCTACTACATCCCCTGCTGCTGCATTCCCTGCTGCATCTCCTTCTGCATCTCCTTCTGCATCTCCTGCTACTACATCCACTGCTGCTGCTTTTCCTGCTGCATCTCCTGCTGCTGCATCTCCTGAGACATCCTCCCTATCTGCATGTCCTGCTGCCTCTCCTGCTTCAGTATATATTACTGCATTTCCTGCTGCTGCATCTCCTGTTGCAATACTGCTGCATCTGCTTCTGCATCACATGATGCATCTCCTACTGCTGCATCTCCTGCTGCTGCATCTCCTGCTGAATGTATTGCTAAATCTGCTGCTTTCTCTCTGGCATTTCTTGCGGCTGAATATCCTGCTGCATCTCCTGCTGCTCTATCTCCAGCTGCATCTCTTCCTGCTGCATCTCCTGCCTAATGTCCTGCTGTATCTTCTGCTACTGCATCTCCTGCTTCTATATCTCCTATTGCATTTCCTGCTGCTGAATCTCCTGATGCTGCTTTTTCTGCTCCTCTGTCTCCTGCTGCTGCATCTCCTGCTGCATCTTCTTCATATCCTGCTGCTGCATCTGCTGCTTCTTCATCTCCTACTACATCAGATACTGCTGCATCTCCTGCAGCAGCATCTCCTGCTGCATCTGATGCTGTTTCATCTCTTTTTGCAGCATTTCCTGCTTCATCTGCCGATGCATCTGCTGCTGCTGCTCTATGTCCTGCTACATCTCGTCTTGATGCATAAACTGCTGCATCTGCTGAAGATTCTCTTCCTATTGCATCTCCTGTTGAATCTGCATTTCATGCTGCTCTCTTTCTGCATCTGCTGCTGCTGCATGTTTTACTCCTGAAGCTTCTCCTGCTGTGTTACCTTCTGGATTTCCTGCTGCATCTCTTACTCCTGCATCTTCTATTGCAGCTCCTCCTGTTGATTATCCTGCTGCATCTACTTCTGCCGCACCTCCTTCTGCATCTCCTGCTGATGCATCTCCTACTGTGAATCTGCTGCAGCATCTCCTGCTGATGAATTTCCTACTGAATCTGCATCTACTGCTGCATTAGCTGCTGCATCTCCACCTGCTGTATCTGCTGCTTCTGCATTTGGTGCTTAATCTCCTGCTGCATTTCCTGTTGCTGCAACTCTTTCTGATGCATTTCCTGCTGCTGCATCTCCTCCTTCTGCATCTCCTCCTGCTGCATCTGCTGCTACATAAACTGCTCAATCTCCTGCTGCTACATCCCCTGCTGCTGCATCTCTTACAGTATCTCCTACTGCTTCATCTCCTTTCTCTGCATCTCCTGCTGCATCTCTTGCTGCAGAATCTGCTGCTGCTGCATCTTCTGATTCATCTCCTTCTGCATCTCCTGCTTCATCTTCTCCTTCTGCATCTCCTGCTGCATCTTCTGCTTCTGCATCTCCTACTGCTGCTTCTGCTTCATCATCTCCTCTTGCTTCTCATCCTACTGCAAATCCTGCTTAATCTCCTGCTGCATCTCCTGATGCTATACCATCTGAAGCACCTCTTCCTGCTGCATCTCCTACTGAATCTGTATCTACTGCTTCATCTGCTTCTGCAATCTCTTTCTTTTGCATCTCCTGCATCTCCTGCTGCTGCATCTCCTGCTGCATATCCTGCTACTGCATTTCCTGATGCTGCATCTCCTGCTCCATATCTGCATCTGTGGATTCATCTCATGATGCTGCCCTCTTGCTGGTTCTCCTGGAACTCCTTTTGCTGCAAACCCTGTTGCATCTACAGCTGCTACATACCCTACTTCATCTCTTGCTGCATCTCCTAATGCTGTTTTCTGCTTTATCTTTTGCTTCATCTCCTGCTGCTGCATCTCCTGCAGCTCTGTCTTCTGCTGCTCTGTCTGCTGCTGAATCTACTGCTGCATCTGCTGCTGCTGCTGAATCTCCTGTTGCTGCATCTGCTGCTGATGCAGTACCTGCTCTATCTCCTCCTGCTGCATATCCTGCTTCTGTATATACTGCTGCATTTCCTGCTTCTTCATCTCCTGCTGCTGAATCTCTTCTTGCATCTCCTGTTTCTGCATCTTCTGCTGCTGTATTACCTGCTGCATCACCTCCTGCTGTGTCTCCTACTGTTGCATCTGTTGCAGCATCTGCTTCTGCATCTCCTGCATTTGCTGCTACACCTTCTTCTGATACATCTACTGCTGCATCTCCTGCTACATTACCTGCTGCTGCATCTCCTGCAGCTGGATCTCATCCTGCATCTCCTGCTGCTGCATTACCTCTATTTCTCCTCGTACTGCATCTCCTCCTGCTGCATATCCTCCTTCCGTATATACTGCTGCATTTCCTGCTGCTACACCTCCTTCTTCTGAATCTCCTTCTGCTCTATTACTTTCTGCATCAACTCCTGCTGCTACATCTCCTCCTGCTGCATCTGCTGCAGCATGTCCTGCTGCTGCATCTCCTGCTAAATCTGCATCTCCTGCTGCATCTGCTTCTACATCTCCTGATGTATCTTCTACTGCTGCATCTCCTTCTGCTTCATCTCCTGCTTCATCTACTTCTCCTGCATATCCTGATACATTTCCTGCTGCATCTCCTACGGTATATCTTGCTACATCTGCTGCCTCATCTTCTCCTGCATCTCCTGCTGCATCTGCTGATGCATCTCGTACCGCTGCATCTCCTGCTTCATCTTCAGCTGATGCATCTCTAGCTTCATCTCCTTATATTTTATCTCCTGCTGCATCTGCTGCTGCTCTGCTGCTGCTGCATCTCCTGCTGTACGTCATACTGATTCTCCTGTTCATGCATATCCTTTTGCACCTCCTGCTGCTGCATATCCTGCTGCTGCATTTCTCAATGCATCTTATGATAATGCTACATCTCTTGCTACTGCATCTCCTGCTGCATCTGCTGCTACTGCATCTCCTCCTGCATCTCCTTCTAATGCTTCTGCTGCTGTATATCCTGCTACATTTCCTGCTGCATCTCCTCCTCCTGAACCTTCTGTTGCATCTCCTCCTGCAGTTTCTCCTGCTGCATCTATTTTGGCCCATCTCCTGCTGCATCTCCTGCTCCTGCATGTCCTACTGTGAAGCTGCTGCAGCATCTCCTGCTGATGAATCTCCTGCTGAATCTCCATCTACTGCTGCATCTGCTGCTGCTCCATCTCTTGCTGCGGAATCTCCTGCTGCTGCTGAATCTCCTGCTGTATGTCTTACTGATGCATTACCTGTTTCATCTGCTGCTTCTGCATCTCCTGCTGCTGTATCTGCTGCATCATCTCCTCCTGCCTCTCCTCCTACTGCATCTCCTGCTGAATCTCCTGCTCATCTCCTGATGCTGTATCATCTGAAGCATCTCTTCCTGCTGCATCTACTGCTCAATCTGCATCTCTTACTGCATCTGCATCTGCATCTCATTTTGCTGTGTCTCCTGTGGCATTTGCTGCTGAATCTGCTGCTACACCCCCTGCTGCTGCACCTCCTTCTACTGCATCTTCTGATAAATCTACTGCTTCATCTCCTCCTGCATCTCCTGCAGCTGCATCTGCTGCTGCATCCCCTGCTGCTGCATTGCCTGCTGCATCTGCTGCTGCATCTCCTTCTACTCTATCTCCTGCTGAATCTGCTGCTTCAGCTCCTCTTGCATCTCTTGTGGATGCATCTGCTGCTGCATCTCCTCCTTGTGCATCTCTTGATGCATCTCATGCTTTATCTCCTGCTACATCTCCCTCTGCCTCTCCTGCTGTTGCATCACCTGCTGCTGCATCCCGTGCTGCTGCATCTACAGCTGCTGCACCTCCTACTTCATTACCTGTTGCAGCATCTCCTGCTGCACATCTTGCTGATTTCCTGCTGCAACATCTACTTTATCTGCTGCTGCTTCATCTACTGCTGAATCTCCTGATTCTCCTCCTGCTGCTGCATGTCCTGCTTTTGCATTTCCTGCTGCTTTGTCTGCTACTGCATCTCTTGATGCATCTCCTGTCTTGCTGCATATCCTACTGCACCTCCTCCTGCATCTCCAGCTGGTGAATCTCCTGCTGATGCATGTCTTCCTGGTGCATTTGCTGATGCATATCTTGCTGCTGCATCTCCTGCTACATATTCTGCTCTTGCATCTGCTGCTGCATATTAGGCTACTGCTTCTTCTTCTGAATCGGCATCTCCTGTTTTAGCTGCTGCCTGCATCTCCTGCTGCTGCATCTTCATCTTATACATCTCCCAGTGCTGCATCTCCTTTTGCATCATATGCTGCTGCTACAACACCTGCTGTTGCATCTCCTGCTGTTGTATCTCCTGCTGCTGCATCTGCTTCTACTGTATCTTATGTTGCTGCATCTCCTGCTGCTGCATCTCCTGCTGCTGTATCTCCTGCTATTGTATCTCCCTGCTGCCGCATCTCCTCCTTCATCTTTTTCTGATGCATCTCTTGAGGCTGCATCTCCTGCTGCTTCGTCTGCTGCTGCATCTCCAGCTGCAGCACCTCAAGATGTATCACCTCTTGCTGCATATCCTGCTGCATATCCTGCTGATACATCTCCTGATACTGTATCTCCTTCTGCACCTCCTGCTGCATCTTTTGTGGCTGCATCTCCTGCTACATCTCCTGCTGCTGAATCTTCTCCTGAATCATCTATTTATGCATCACTTTCTGCTATTTATGCATCACTTTCTGCTGCATCTTCTGCATATCCTTCTGCATCTCTTCCTGCTGCATCTCCTGCTGATGCATCTCCTGCATTTACTGCTGCATCTGCTGCTGATTCATCTACTGCTGCATCTTCTTCTACATCTGCTTCTGGATCTCCTGCTCCTGCATCTTCTTCTGCAACTCCTGATGATGCATCTCTTGCTCCGTATCCTTTTGATGCATCTGCGGATACATCTTATGATACTGCTATCTTGCAGGTTCTCCTGATGCTGAATATCCTGCTGCTGCAAACCCTGCTGTATCTACTGCTGCTGCATCTCCTGTTGCTGCATCATCTACTGCTGCATCTAGTGATTAATCTCCTACTGCTGCATCTGCAGCATTTTCTGCTGCATCTGCTGCTGCTTTATCTAGAGCTGTATCTTCTGCATAATCTGCTGCTACATCTCTTGCTTCTGCATCATCTGCTGCTGTATCTAGTGATTAATCTCTTACTGCTGCATCCGCAGCATTTTCTGCTGCACCTGCTGATGCTTCATATACTGCTGCATCTCCTTCTACATCTCCTGCTGCTGCATCTCCTTCTGCATCTCCTCCTGCTGCGTCTCCTTTATCTGCTGCTGCATCTGCTGCTGCATCACCTGCTACTGAATCCCCTGCTGCATTCCTGCTGCATCACCTCCGTTTGCTGCATCTCTTGCTGCATCCCCTGCTGCTGAATCTCCTACTGCATCTCTTGCTGCATCAGCTGCTACTGAATCCCTGCTGCGTTCCAGATGCAGCTCCTGCTCCAGCATCTCCTGCTGCTGCATCTCCTGCTGAATCTAAACCTATCGCATCTCCTGCTGTATCTCCTGCTGAAACATCTCCTGCTGCACCTCCTGCTGCTGCATAGCCTGCTGCATCTCCTCTTGCTGAATGTCCCGCTGCTGCATCTCCTACTGCTGCATCTGCTGCTGCTTCATACACTGCTGTATCTACTGCTGCTGCATCTCCTGCTATATCTTCTTCTGCCGCATTTCCTGCTTCCTCTTCTTCTGCTGCATGGCTTGCTGCTGCATCTACTGCTGTTTTGTCTGCTGCTGCATCTCCAGCTGCAGCACCTCATGATGCATCACGTCTTGCTCAATCTCCTGATGCATATCCTGCTGATGTATCTGCTACTGCATCTCCTTCTGAATCTCCTGCTGCATCTTTTGAGGCTGCATCTCTTTTTCCATCTCCCGCTGGTGAGTATTTTCCTGATGGATCTCCTTATGCATCTCTTTCTGCTGCATCTTCTGCGTTTCCTTATGCATCTCTTCCTGTGGCATCTCCTACTGAAACTCATACTAATGCATCTGGAGCATTTTCTGCTACATCTCCTGCTGATGCATTTCCTGCTGCATCTCCTGCTGCTGGATCTCCTCCTTCATCTCTTGCTGATGAATCTGATGCTGCATCTCTTTCTGCATTATCTCCTGATGCATCTCCTGCTGCTGCAACTCCTGCTGCTGCATACACGGCTGCATCTACTGCTGCTGCATCTCCTGCTGAGTCTCTTGCTGCATCTCCTCCTGCATCTCCTGATGCATTACATGATGCATCTCC
Source organism: Clamator glandarius (assembly GCA_033459285.1). Lineage (NCBI taxonomy): Eukaryota > Metazoa > Chordata > Aves > Cuculiformes > Cuculidae > Clamator > Clamator glandarius. Next base: position 337,488 of record JAUNZM010001521.1, on the reverse strand, counting down.
TCCTGCTGCATGTCCTGCTGCTGCATCTCCATCTTCTCTATCTACTGCTGCATTTCCTGCTGCTGCATCTCCCTCTGCCTCATCTACTGGTACTTAATTTGCTTCTGCATATGCTGCTGCATATCATGCAGCTGCACCTCCTCTTGCATCTCCTGCTGCATTTCTTGGTGCTGCATTTCCTGCTGATGCAACTCCTGCTGCTGCAAATCCTGTTACATCTCCTGCTATAGAATCTTCTGCTGCATCTCCTGCTGCATTACCTCCTGCTACGTCTCCTGCTGCTGCATCTCCTTTTGATACATCTGCTGCAGCATCTCCTGCTGCTACATCACCTACTGCTGCATCTACTGCTGCTGCATCTCCTGCTGCCGCATCTGCTACTGTATCACCTGCTGCATAATCTCCTGCTGCATCGCCTGCTGCTGCAGTACCTGCCGTATCTTTTGCTGTATCTCCTGTTGCTGCATATCCTGCTTCTGTATATACTGCTGCATTTCCTACTGCTTCATTTCCTGCTGCTGTATCTCTTTCTGCCTCTCTTGCTGCGGAATCTGCTGCTGCTGCATCCTCTGCTGTATCTACTACTGATGAATCTCCTGCTTTATCTTCTTCTGCATCTACTGCTACATCCTCTGCTTCTGCATCTCTACTGCTGCGTCTGCTGCATCATCTCCTCTTGCCTCTCCCCCACCGCATCTCCTGCTGAATTACCTGCAGCATCTCCCGATGCTGTATCATATGAATCATGTCTTCCTGCTGCATCTCCTGCTGAATCTGTAGCCATTGCTGCATCTGCTTTTGCATCTCCTTCTGTTGCGCCTCCTGTGGCATCTTCTGCTGCATCGGCTGCTGCATCCCGTGCTGCTGCATCTGCTGCTGCATCTTATGCTGCTTATCCAATTGCAGAAAATCCTGCTGAATTTCCTGCTGAATCTGCTGCTGGATCTCCTGCGGCTGCATCTCCGGCTGCTTCATCTCCTGCTCTTGCATCTCCTACTGCTGAATCTCCTCCTGAATCTGCTGTGGCATCTCATGTGCTACATATCCTGCTACATCTCCTGCTGCAAATCCTTCTGAATATACATCTCCTGCTGCATCGCCCTCTGCTGCATATTCTGCAGCATCTCCTGCTTCATATTTTGCTATTTCATCTCCTGCTGCATCTCCTGCTGAATATGTCTACCCTGCTGCATCTCCTGCTGCAATGTCTAACGGTCTATCTCCTGCTGCATCTGCTGCTGCTGCATCTCCGTCTTCTGTATCTACTGCTGACTTTCCTGCTGCTGAATCTCCCTCTGCCTCATCTGCTGGTACTTAATTTGCTGCTGCATCTCCTCCTGCATGTCCTGCTGCTGCAACTCCTACTTCTGCAACTCCTACTTCTGCAACTCCTGCTGCATCTCCTGCTAAATCTCCTGCTAATGAATTACCTGCTGCATTTCCTTCTGAATTTCTCATGATGCATCTCTTGCTGCATAACCTCCTGCTACATCTCCTGCTGCTGCACTTTCTCCTGATACATCTGCTGCTCAATCTCCTGCTGCTGAATCTCCTGCTGCTAGATCTCCTCCTGCATCTCCTGCTGATGAGCCTGATGCTGCATCTCCTGCTGATGCATCTCCTGCTGCTGAATCTCTTTCTGCATCTATTTCTTCTGAATCTCCTGCTGCTCTATTACTTTCTGCATCAACTCCTGCAGCGTATCCCGCTGCAGCATCTCCTCCTGCTGCATCTTCTGCTGCAGCCTATCCTGATGTTGCATCTCCTGCTAAATCTGCATCTCCTGCTGCATCTGCTGCAGCTGCATCTCCTGCTGCTTCATCTCTTGCTCTTGCATTTCTTTCTGCTGAATCTCGTCTGGAATATCCTGCAGCATCTCATGCTTCTACATATCATACTGAATCTCCTGCTGCATCTCCTTCTGAATATGCATCTCCTGATGCATCTCCACCTGCTGCCACTCCTACTGCTACGTTTGATTCTGCATCTGCTGCAGCATCTCCTGCTGCTGAATCTCCTGATGCCGTATCTGCTGCTGAATCTCCTGTCTGCTGCTGAATATCCTGTTTCTGAATCTCCTATTGCTGAATCTCCTGCTGCACCTCCTGCTTCTCCATCTCCTATTGCATCTCCTACTGCTGCATCTCTTGCTTCTGCAGTTCGTGATCCTGCATCACATGCTGAAGCTCCTGTGGAATCTCCGAATGCATATCCTTATGCTGCATCTTCTCCTGCTCTGTCATCTGCTGCTGCATCTCCTGCTGCACCTGCTGCTACTGCATCTCCTCCTGCTACAACAACTGCTCCTGCATATCCTGCTACTACATCGTCTTCTGCATCTCCTTTTGTTTCATATCGTACTGTGTCTGCTGCTGCTTCTGCTGCTGTTGCATACCCTGCTGCATCTACTGCTGCTTCATATCCTTCTTCATCTACTGCTGCTGCATTACCTTCTATTTTTCCTGTCTCCTACTGAATTTCCTGCTGCTGAATCTCCTGGTGCTATATCTTTTGCTTATGAATCTCCTGCCACTGCATATCTTACTGAATCTGCTACTGCACCTATTGCGGCTGCATCTCCTTATGCTGCATCTCCTAATGCATCTCCTGTAGCTTAATCTTCTGCTTTTGCATCTCCTTCTTTATCTCCTTCTGATGTCTATCTTGCTGCTGCATATCCTGCTGCTTCATCTGCTTCGAAATTTCCAGCTGCATCTCCTGCTGCTGCATCTCAGGGTACACCTCCTATTGCTCAATCTCCTGCTTCATATCCTGGTGCTACATCTCCTGCTACTGCATCTCCTTCTGCATCTCCTGCTATATATCCCGCTGCATCTCTTGCAGCTGCATCTCCTGCTACATGTCTTGTGGCTGCATCTCCTGCTCCATCTCCTGCTGGTGAATCTTCTCCTGATCGATCTCCTTAAGCATCCCTTTCTGCTGCATCTTCTGCATTTCCTGATGCATCTCTTTCTGATGCATCTCTTGCTGAATCAGTTACTACTGCATCTGCAGCATTTGCTGCAACATCTGCTGCTTCACATACTGCTGCATCTGCTGCTGCTATATCTCTTGCTGCATCTACTGTGGCTTCATCTCCTGCTGCATCTCCTTCTGCTGCTTCTCATTCTCTGCGTCTTCTTCTCTGCATCTCCTGATACTGCTTTACCTGCTGCTGCAAATCTTGCTGTTGCAACACTTGCTGCTCCATCTCCTTCTCCATATCCTTCTGATACATCTGCGGATTCATCTTACGATGGTGCTTTCTTGCTGGATCTCCTGCTTTTGCATCTCCTGCTGCTGCAAATCCTGCTGCATCTCCTGCTGCTGCATTTCCAGCTGCATCTGCTGCTGCTGTATCTCCTGCTGCTTCATGTACTGCTGCAACTCCTGCTGCATCTCCTATTGCCTCATTTCCTGCTGCTGCATCTCCTGCCTCTGCATCTGATGCTTCATCTCCTGCTGCTGCATCTGCTGCATCTCCTGCTGCATCTGCTGCTTCTGCATCTCCTGCTTCTGCATCTCATACCACATCTCCTGCTGATGCATCTCCTGCTTTTGCTTATCTTGCTGCATCTCCTGCTGCTGCATCGCCTGCTGCCAAATCTCCAGCATCTTTTGCTGCATCTGCTGTAGATTTTCCTACTGTTGCCTCTCCTGCTGATGCATCTCCTGCTGCTGGATGTCCTCGTGCATCTCCTGCTGCTGCATCTGTTGCTGCATCTCCTGCAGATGCATCTCCTGTTTCATCTCCTGCTGCTGAATCTTGTGCTACTGCATTCTCTGCTTCATCTACTGCTGATGCATCACCTGCTGCAGAATCTCCTAATACATCTCCTCTTTCTTAGTCTCCTGATGCTTCATATCCTGCTTCATCTCCTTCTGTAGCATATATTGCTGCTGCATCTACTGCTGCCTCGTCTGATTCTACAACTCCTGCTCTGTATCATGCTGAAGAATCTCCTGCTGCATCTCCTTCTGCATCTCCTGCTGCTCCATCTGCTGCATCTGCATCATCAGGATATTCTGCAGGAGATTCAGCCACAAGATATGCAACCACAGCACTGCTGCAGCAGATTCAGCTGCAGGAGATGCATCCGTAGGAGATGCAGCAGGATTTTCATCAGGAGATACAGTAGAAGAAGATGCAGCAGGAGATGCAACAGGAAGACATGCACCAGCAGGAGATGCAGAATCTGAAGATGCAGCAGCAGCAGATGCAGCAGGAGATTCAGCTGCAGAAGCAGTAGCAGGAGATGCAGGTGAAAAAGATGGAGCAGGAAATGAAGAAGCAGTAGATGCAGCCTGGAGTGCAAAAGCAGGTAATGCAGCAGCCAGAGATTCAGAAGGAGATGCAGCAGGAAGTGCAGCAAGAGGTTAAGCTTCAAACGCTAAAGATGTAGAAGGATATGAAGTAGCAGTACATGTAAGAGAGGATGGAGCAGCAGGGGATGCTGTAGCAGGAGATGCAGCAGCAGGAGAGTCATCAGCACGACATGCATCAGAACATGCAGCAGGAGGAATCACAGAAGCACAGAATGACCAGGTTGGAAGAGACCCACTGGATCATCGAGTCCAACCATTCCCACCAATACATAAATCATGCTCCTAAGCACCTCATCCACCCGACCTTAAACACCTCCAGGGATGGTGACTCAACCACCTCCCTTGGCAGACCGTTCCAATGCCTAACCACCCTCTCCGTGAAGAACTTCTTCCTAATCTCAAGCCTAAATCTCCCCTGGCGGAGCTTGAGGCCATTCCCTCTCGTCCTGTCCCCTGTCAATTGGGAGAAGAGACCAGCACTCTACTCTCCACAACCTCCCCTCAGGTAGTTGTAGAGAGTAATAAGGTCTCCCCTCAGCCTCCTCTTCTCCAGGCTGAACAACCCCAGCTCTCTCAGCCGCTCCTCATAAGATTTGTTCTTCAGCCCCTTCACCAGCTTTGTTGCCCTTCTCTGGACTCGCTCCAGAGCCACAACATCCTTCTTGTGGTGAGGGGCCCAGAACTGAACACAGTACTCGAGGTGCAGTCTCACCAGTGCTGAGTACAGGGGGGAATAACCTCCCTGGACCTGCCCGTCACAGCGTTCCTGATACAAGCCAAGATGCCATTGGCCTTTTTGGCCACCTGGGCACATTGCTGGCTCATGTTCAGTCGGTTGTCAACCAGCACCCCCAGGTCCTTCTCCTCCTGGCAGCTTTCCAGCCAGGCTTCTCCAAATCTGTACCTCTGCTTAGGGTTGTTGTGCCCCAAGTGCAGGACCCAGCATTTGGCCTTGTTAAACCTCATGCCGTTGGCCTCAGCCCAGCAGTCCAGCCTGTTCAGGTCCCTTTGCAGAGCCTCCCTACCCTCCAGCAGATCGACACTTCCTCCCAGCTTGATGTCATCTGCAAACTTGCTAAGGGAGGACTCAATGCCTTCATCCAGGTCATTGACAAAGACATTAAACAGGACTGGACCCAGGACTGAGCCCTGGGGAACCCCACTTGTCACCGGCCTCCAGCTGGATTTAACTCCATTTACCACCACCCTCTGGGCCCGGTCATTCAACCAGTTTTTCACCCAGGAGAGTGTGCACCCGTCCAGGCCAGAGGTGATAGTTTCCGAAGCAGAATGCTGTGAGAAGCTGTGTCAAAGGCTTTACTGAAGTCCAGGAAGATACATCCACAGCCTTTCCCTCATCCAGCAGCCAAGTCACTTTGTCATAGAAGGTGATCAGATTAGTTTGGTAAGACCTGCCTTTCATGAACCCGTGTTGACTGGGCCTGATCACCTGGTTCTCTTGCATGTGCTTCATGATAGCACTCAAGATCACCTGTTCCATGACTTTCCCTGGCACTGAGGTCAGACTGACAGGCCTGTAGTTCCCCGGATCTTCCCTGTGACCCTTCTTGTAGATGGGCACAATATCAGCCTCCAGTCTGATGGAACTTCCCCAGTCAGCCAGGACTGTTGGAAGATGATGGAAAGGGGTTTGTCCAGCACATCCTCCAGCTCCTTCAACACCCTCGGGTGAATTCCATCCGGCCCCATAGACTTGTCAGTGTCTAGTCAGGCTAGCAAGGCTCTGACCACCTCCTTTTGGACCATGGGTGTCTCATGTTACTCCTCTAGCTCAGGGGTTTTTACAGAAAGAGAACAACTTTCTTTACAATTAAAGACTGAGGCAAAGAAGCCATTAAGTACCTCAGCCTTTTCCTCATCCCCTGTCACTGTTATTCCTTCTGCATCCAACAGGGACTGTATGGTCTCCCTAGTCCTCCTTTTATTATTTATATATTTATAGAAATTTATTTTTATCTTTCACCGACTTTGCCAATCTGATTTCTAGTTGAGCCTTAGCCCTTCTGATTTTTTCTCTGCACAATCTCACTTCCTTCCTGTAGTCCATCCAAGAGGCCTGTCCCTTCTTCCAGAGCCCATAGACATTTCTCTTCTTTTTGATGTCTCTCAAGATCTCCCTACTCAACCAAGCTGGTTTTTTCCCCTGCCGGCTTTTTCTCTGGAACATAGGGATGGCTTTCTCCTGAGCTGCTAGGATTTCCTTTTTTAAGAGCTCCCAGCCCTCGTGGGCTCCCTTGCCCTTAAGCACTGTCTCCCATGAGACTTTGCCAACCAGCCTTCTGAAGAGTTCAAAGTCTGCCCTCTAGAAATTTAGTGCTACTGTCCTGCTAACCATCCTCTTCACCTTGTATAGAACAGAAACCCCCATCATCTCATGATCGCTTTGTCCTAGGCATCCTCCTACTGCCACATCCCTCACACACAAGGCCTTCTCTGTTCACAAACAGCAGGTCCAGGAGGGCACCTTCACTTGTTGGTTCATTCACCGCTGTGCAATGTGTTCCACACACTCCAGGAACCTCCTAGACTGCTTCCTTTCTGCTCTATTGTACTTCCAGCAGCTATTTGGAAGGTTGAAGTCTCCCACAAGAATGAGAGGCATCGATCTAGAGGTTAACCCCAGCTGTTTATAGAAGAGCTCGTCAGCTGCTGCTTCTTGGCTGGGTGGTCTGGAACAGATTCCCATGACAAAATCTTCCTTCTTAGGGGCTCCTCTGATTTTAACCCTCAGGCACTCAATCTCCTCATTGCCACAATCCATTTCAACAGTGTCCAAGTCCTCCCTTACAAAGAGGGCTACCCCACTTCCTCTCCATCCCTTCCTATCCCGCCTGAAGAGTTTGTACCCCACCATATCTGTACTCCAGTTATATGAGTCATCCCACCATGTCTCTGTGATGGTAACGACGTCATAGGCTCCTTGCCCTATGACAGCTTCCAGCTCGTCCTTCTTATTACCCATGCTGTGTGCATTGGTGTAAACGAACTTCAGCTGAGCTGCCAAGCCTTCAGCCCTCTTAGAGGGAACAGAGTTCATTCCCAATTGCCTGGTAACTGGAGTAGCAAGCACAAAAGCACCAGTATCACCCTTACGACCCCCAAGGTGTGTTCACTCCCACTATCTGTGCGGTGATGTACTTGAGGTCCTCTCCAGCACACCCTCTCTGAATCATCAGTGTCCCACATCCAAGGCTCGTTCCAGTCTAACCTAGTCTCAATGTGCTTCCCATTCATATCTAGTTTTACGTAGGGTTAAGTTTAGGGTCGTTAGTGTTAGGGTCATGGTTATTGTTTGAGTTAGGTTTGAGTTAGGGTTAGGGTAATGGTTATGGTTAGGGTTCGTGTTAGGGTTAGCGTTAATATTGAAGTAAGTCCACCATTAGGACAAAGGATATGATTAGGGGTTAAGGTTAGGGTTAAAGTTAGAGGCTAGGTTTAGGGTTAGGGTTATGCATTAGAGTTAGGGTTAGAGTTATGTTTAGTGTTAGGGTTAGAGTAAGGTTTAGGGTTAGTGTTAAGGTTAGGGATTCGTGTTAGAGTTAAGGATAATGTTAAGGATAGGTTTAGAGTTACTGTAAGGGTTAGGGTTAAGGATAGTGTTAAGGATAGGTTTAGGGTTACTGTAAGAGTTAGGGTTAGGTTCATTAGGGTTAGGGTAAGGGTTAAAGTTAGTGTTAGGGTATAGGGTTAGGGTTAGGTGTTATGGTTAGGATTAGGGTTAGGGTCAGGGGTTAGGGTGGGTCCACCATTAGGATAAGGGTAAGGGTTATGTTTAAGGGTTAGGGTTAGGGGTTAGGGTTAGGGTCATTAGGGTTAGGGGTCAGAGTTAGGGTTAGAGGTTAGGGTTAGGCTTAAGGTTAGGATTAGGGGTTAGAGTTAGGGGTTAGGCCATTAGGGTTAGGGTCATTTGGGTTAAGGTTAGATTTAGGGTTAGGTATAGGTTTAGGTTTAGGGTGGGTCCACCATTAGGAAAAGGGATAGGGTTAGGGGTTAGGGTTTTGTGTTAGTGTTTGGATTAGGGTTAGTGCTAGTGTTGGGGTTAGTGTTTCGGTTAGGTTTAGGGTTAGGTTTTTTTTTGGGTTCCAATTAGATTTTGGGTTAGAGATTAAGGTTAGGTTTATGTTTAGGATTAGAATTTAGGTATAGAATATAGGTTAGGGTTAGTGGTTAGGGTTAATGTTAGGGTGTTAGGATTAGGGTTAGGGTGCCGTTAGGGTTAGGCATTAGGATTAAAGTCATTTGGGTTAGGGTTAGGGTTAGGGTTAGGGTTAGGGTTAGGGTTTATGGTTATGGTTAGGTTTAAGGTCAGGGTTAGGGGTTAGGGTTAGGTTTAGGGTTAGGTTGGGTCCACAGTTAGGATAAGGGTTAGGGTTAGGGTTAAGGGTTATGTTTAAGGGTTAAGGTTGGGGTTAGGGTTAGGGTTAGGGGTTAGTGTTCCTTAGGGTTAGAGGTTATGGTTAGGGTTAAGGTTTAGGGTTAGGGTTAGGGTTAGGGTACTGTTAGGGGTAGGTGGTATGGTTATGATTAGGGTTAGGGTTAGTGTTAGGGTTCTGGTTAGCGTTAGGTTGGGTCCACCATTAGGATAAGGGTTAGGTTAAGCTTTAAGGGTTATGATAAGGGGTTAGGTTTAGGGTTAGGGGCTTAGTGTTAGTGTTAGGGTTAGGGTTACGCTTAGGCTTAGAGTGTCATTAGGTTTAGGTTTAGGTTTAGGTTTAGGTTTAGGTTTAGGTTTAGGTTTAGGTTTAGGGTCCACCTTTAGGGTTAGGGTTAGTGTTAGGGTTAGGCCATTAGGGTTAGAGTCATTTGGGTTAGGGTTAGGATGGGTCCATCATTAGGATAAAGGTTAGGGTTAGGGTTAAGGGTTATTATAAGGTTTAGGGTTAGGGGTTAGGTTTAGAGTTAGAGTTAGGGGTTAGGGTTAGGGTTAGGGTGGGTCCAATATTAGGGTTAGGGTTAGGGTTTGGGTTAGAGTGCCACTAGGGATAGGGTTAAGTGTTATGGATAGGGTAGGGTTAGGGTTAGGAGGTTAGGGTTAGTTTTAGGGTTATGGTTAGGGTTAGGTTTAGGGGTTAGGGTAACGGTAAGGGTTAGTGTTAGGGTTAAGGTTAGGGTTAGGGTTAGGCTTAGGGTGGGTCCACCATTAGGATAAGGGTTACGGTTAGGTTTTATGTTTACATTTAAGGGTTAGGGTTAGGCGTTAGGGTTAGGGTTAGGTTTAGGGCATTAGCGTTAGGGTCATTTGGGTTAGGGTTAGGGTTAGGGTTAGGGTTAGGGTTAGGGTTAGGGTTAGGTTAAGTTTCAGGGTGGGTCCACCATTAGGATAAGGGTTAGGGTTAGGGTTTAGGGGTAGGGATTAGGGTTTTGTGTTAGTGTTTGGATTAGTGTTATTGTTAGTGTTGGGGTTAGTGTTTTGGTTAGGTTTAGGGTTAGGTGTATGTTTCGGGTTCTGGTTAGATTTTGGGTTAGAGATTAAGTTTAGTCTTATATTTAGGATTAGATTTTAGGTATAGAATATCGGTTAGGGTTAGTGGTTAGGGTTAGGGTGTTAGGGTTACAGTTCGAGTTAGGGTGCCATTAGGGTTAGGCGAATGGCTTAGGGACTGGTGTGAGAAGAGGGGCTTTGGGTTCTTTAATCATGGGGAGGACCACGCACCCCCAGGCTTTCTTACTAGGGATGGGACACGCCTGTCTGCTAGGGGGACAAAAGCCCTCACCAAAAACCTAGTTAAGCTCATAAATCGAGCTTTAAACTAGATGTGAGGGGGGAGGGGATGGAGGCCAGGCAGGATGGGAGTGAGCCTGGAGGTGAGACTTCAGTGGCAAAGGGGTGGTGTGCTGGCGATGCCTGCCGGTATATCACCACTAAGCAAGAGGGGGGAGTGCAGCTGAGGATGGTAGGCAGCAAACTGGCACTGTGGCCTTAGTTAAGTCAAGGACTGCTCAGTTGGGGAGGAGCCCTATTGCGAAGGCTGAAGCTACGCCTGACCAGCTGAAGTGCATTTACACCAATGCATGCAGCATGGGAAATAAGAAGGAGGAGCTGGAAGCTGTGGTAGGACAAGGAGACTACGATGTCGTTGCCATTGCGGAAATGTGGTGGGATGACTCGTACAACTGGAGCGTACCTATGGTGGTGTATAAACTCTTTAGGAAGGACAGGAAGGGCAGAAGAGGAGGTGGGGTATAAACTCTTTAGGAAGGACAGGAAAGACAGAAGAGGAGGTGGGGTAGCCCTCTATGTTAGAGAGGGCATTGATACCCTTGAACTGGACTACGGTCAGGATGGGACTGAGTGCCTGTGGGTGAAAATCAGAGGAGTCCATGGGCAGGAAGGGATTGTGATAGGAGTCTGCTATAGACCACCCAGCCAAGAAGAAGCAGCTGATGAGCTCTTCTACAAACAACTGAATGTAGTCTCAAAATCGCTACCTCTAGTCTTTGTGGGAGAGTTCAATTTCCCAGATATAGGCTGGGAGTATAATACAGCAGAAAGGAAGCAGTCCCGGAGGTTCCTGCAGTGTGTGGAAGACAACTTCCTCACACAGCTGGTGAGCGAACCCACAAGGGACGGTGCCCTCCTGGACTTGCTGTTTGTAAACAGAGAAGGACTGGTGGGGGATGTGAAGGTTGGAGGACGCTTGGGGCAAAGCGATCATGAGATGATAGAGTTCTCAGTGTGGGGTAAAATGAAGAAGGAGGTTAGCAGAACAGTAGCCCTCAACTTTCAGAGAGCAGACTTCGGGCTGTTCAGAAGGCTGGTCGGAAAAGTCCTGTGGGACGCGCTCTTTGAAGGTAAAGGTGTCCATCAGGACTGGGCGCTCTTCAAGAAGGAACTCCTAGCAGCTCAGGGGAAAGCCGTCCCCAAGTTCTGGAAAAGTAGCCAGAGGGGTAAGAAACCAGCGTGGTTGAGTAGGGAGGTCCTAAGAGACATCAATAGGAAGAGGAGGGTCTAGGACCTCTGGAGGAAGGGGCAGGCATCCTGGGTGGACTATAGGGAGGAAGTGAGATTTTGCACGGAAAAAGTCAGGAGGGCTAAGGCCCAACTAGAAATGCGATTGGCCAAGACTGTGAAAGACAACAAAAATCTTTCTACAAATACATCAAAAGCAAAAGGAGGGCTAGGGAGACTCTCCAGTCCCTATTAGATGCAGAGGGAACAACAGTAACAGGGGACAAAGACAAGGCTGAAGTACTCAATCCCTGTGGACAACCGCAGGGGTTGGATGAGAAGTATGAGATTCCCAACGTCCAAGAGGAGGTGGTTAGAGACTTGCTTGCCCAGCTAGATGCCCACAAGTCTATGGGGCCAGATGGAGTCCACCCAAGAGTTTTGAGGGAACTGGCAGATGTGCTGGCCAAACCCCTTTCCATCATCTTCCAGCAGTCCTGGATGACTGGGGAGGTTTCACTGGACTGGAGGTTGGCTGATGTCGTGCCCATCTATAAGAAGGGGCACAGGGAGGATCCTGGGAACTACAGGCCTGTCAGTCTGAACTCGGTACCGGGGAAAGTCATGGAGCGGGTGATCTTGAGTGCGATCATGAAGCACTTGCAAGAGAACCGGGTGATCAGGCCCAGTCAACACGGGTTCATGAAAGGCAGGTCTTGCCAGACTAATCTGATCACCTTCTATGACCAAGTGACTAAACTCTTGGACGAGGGAAAGGCTGTGGATGTGGTCTTCCTGGACTTCAGTAAAGCCTTTGATACAGTTTATCACAGCATTCTGCTTCGGAAACTGTCGGCCTCTGTCCTGGACGGGTGCACACTCTCCTGGGTGAAAAACTGGTTGAATGACCGGGCCCAGAGGGTGGTGGTAAATGGAGTTAAATCCAGCTGGAGGCCAGTTCCAAGTGGGTTCCCCAGGGCTCAGTGCTGGGTCCAGTCCTGTTTAATGTCTTTATCAACGACCTGGATGAAGGCATTCACCAAGCTGGGAGGAAGTGTCGATCTGCTGGAGGGTCGGAAGGCTCTGCAAAGGGACCTGAACAGGCTGGACTGCTGGGCTGAGACCAACGGCATGAGGTTTAACAAGGCCAAATGCTGGGTCCTGCACTTGGGGCACAACAACCCTAAGCAGAGGTACAAACTAGGAGAAATCTGGCTGGATAGCTGCCAGGAGGAGAAGGACCTGGAGGTGCTGGTTGACAACTGACTGAACATGAGCCAGCAGTGTGCCCAGGTGGCCAAAAAGGCCAATGGCATCCTGGCTTGTATCAGGAACGGCGTGACCAGCAGGTCCAGGGAGGTTATTCTCCCCCTGTACTCGGCACTGGTGAGACTGCACCTGGAGTACTCTGTTCAGTTCTGGGCCCCTCACCACAAGAGGGATGTTGTGGCTCTGGAGTGAGTCCAGAGAAGGGCAACAAAGCTGGTGAAGGGGCTGGAGAACAAATCTTACGAGGAGCAGCTGAGAGAGCTGGGGTTGTTCAGCCTGGAGAAGAGGAGGCTGAAGGGAGACCTTATTACTCTCTACAACTACCTGAAGGGAGGTTTTAGAGAGGAGGGAGCTGGCCTCTTCTCCCAATTGACAGGGGACAGGACGAGAGGGAATGGCCTCAAGCTCCACCAGGGGAGATTTAGGCTTGAGATTAGGAAAAAGTTCTTCACGGAGAGGGTGGTTAGGCATTGGAACAGTCAGCCAAGGGAGGTGGTTGAGTCACTGTCCCTGGAGGTGTTTAAGTTTAGGGTAGACGAGGTGCTTAGGAGAATGATTTAGGGATTGGTGGGAATGGTTGGGCTCGACGATCCGGTAGGTCTCTTCCAACCTGGTTATTCTGTGATTCTGTCATTCTGTTTAGGACATTAGACATAGTGTCATTTGGGTTAGGGTTATGGTTATGGTTAGGGTTAGGGTTAGATTTATGTTTAGGTTTAGGTTGGGCCAATCATTAGGATAAGGGTTAGAGTTATGGTGAAATGTTATGTTTATGAGTTAGGTTTAGGGGTTAGGGTTAGGGGTTATTGTTAGGGTTTAGGGTTTTGTGTTATTGTTTGGATTAGGATTAGTGTTAGTGTTGGGGTTAATGTTTAGGGCAAGGTTTAGGGTTAGGTTTAAGTTTCAGGTTTGGCTTATTTTTTGCTATAGAGATTAAGTTATGTTTAGGTTTAGTATTAGACTTTATTTTTAGAATAAGGGATAGTATTTGGGTTAGTGTTAGTCTTAGGTTTATGGTTAAGTTTAGGGGTTAGAGTTAGGTGTTAGGGTTAGTGCTATGGTTAGTGTTAGTGTTAGTGTTAGGGTTAGTGGTATTGTTAGGTTTAGGGGTTAGGGTTTGGATTAGGGCTAGTGTTATTGTTAGGTTTAGGGGTTAGGGTTAGGGTTAATTTTAGGGTTAGGGTTAGGTTAGGGTTAGGGTTTGGATCAGAGTGAGAGTTTGGGTTATGTTTAGGTTTAGGGTTAGTGTTAGGGTTAGGGTAAGTTTTGGGTTAGGTGTTAGGCTTAGGGTTCAGGTTAGGTTTAGGATTAGGGTTAGTGTTAGTGTTACGGTTAGGGTTGTGTTAGTGTTAGTGTTAGGGTTAGCGTTAGGGTTATGGTTAGGTGTTTGAGATAGGGTTAGGGTTAGTGTTAGTGTTAGGGTTAGGGTTAGGGTTAGGGTTAGGGTTAGCGTTATGGTTAGGTGTTTGAGATAGGGTTAGGGTTAGGGTTAGTGTTAGGGTTAGGGTTAGGGTGAGGTTCAAGGTTGAGTTAGTGTTACAGTTAGGTTTTAGGTTTCTGTAGGATTTGGGTTAGGGTTAGGGTTAGGGTTTGAGGTTAGCGTTAGGGTTAGTTTTTGGGGTTAGGGTTGTTGTTAGGTCTAGGGTTAGTGTTTTGTTTATGGTTAGTGTTAGGTTTAGGGTTATGTTTAGGATTACGTTTAGGGGTAGGGTTAGGGTTAGGTTCAGTGTTTGCATTAGGGTGAGGGATAGGGTTAGGGTGTTAGCGTTAGTGTTACATTTAGGTTTAGGGTTGGTACAAAATTATAATAAGTGTTAGGTTTAGGCTTAGTGTTAGTGTGCCATTAGGGTAAGGGTTAGGCCATTACGTTTAGGGTCATTTGGGTTAGGGTTAGTATTAGGTTTATGTTTAGATTTAGGGTTAGATTTTGTGATTAGGTTTAGAGTGGGCCCACCATTTGAATAAGGGTTAGAGTTATGGTTAAGTGTTATATTTATGGATTAGTGTTAGGGGTTATGGTTTTGTGTTAGTGTTTGGATTAGGGTTAGTGTTAGTGTTGGATTTAGTGTTTAGGGTAAGGTTTAGGGTTAGGATTAATTTTCAGGTTAGGCTTATTTTTTGGGTAAGAGATTAAGGTTAGGTTTAGGTTTAGGATTATACAAAAGTTTTAGAATAAGGGTTAGGATTAGGGTTAATTTTAGTGTTATGGTTAAGAGTTATTTTTAGGATTAGTGTTTGGATTAGGGTTAGGGATAGGGCTAGAGTTAGGGGGTTAGTGTTAGGGGTTAGGGTTAGGATATGGTTTAGGGTTAGGGTAAGGGTTAGTGTTTGGGTTAGGGTTAAGTTTATGGATTAGGGTTATGGATTAGGGTTATGGTTAGGGGTTAGAGTTAGGGTTTCTCTTAGGGTTAGGGTTAGGGTTAGGGTTAGGGTTAGGTTTGGGTTAGGGTTAGGTTTGGGTTAGGTTTAGGGTAAGGATTAGGCTTAGAGTTAACTTTAGGGGTTAGGGTTAGGCTTAGGTTTTAGTGTTAGGGTTAGAGTTAGGGTTACTGTTAGGTTTAGAGTTAGGGTTATAGTTAGGGGTTAGGGTTAAGGTTAATGTTATGGTTAGATTTATGTTTAAATGTATGATGGGCCCACCATTAGGATAAGGGTTAGAATTGTGTTTAAGTGTTATGTTTTTGGGTTAGGTGTTAGATTTAGGGGTTAGGATTTTCTGGTTTTAGATTATGGTTAGTGTTGGGGTTAGTTTTAGGGTTAGGGTCAGGGTTAGGTTTAGTGTTAGGGTTAGGGGTTAGAGTTAGGGTTTGTGTTAGGGTTATGGTTAGGTTTCGGGATAGATTTATATTTAGGTCTAGGGTGGGCCCTCCATTAAGGTAAGGGTTAGAGTTATAGTTAAGGGTTATGTTTATGGGTTAGGGTTAGGGGTTAGGGTTAGGGGTTAGGTTTTAGTGTTAGTATTTGGATGAAGGTTTCTGTTAGTTTTGCGATTAGTGTTTAGGGCAAGTTTTAATGTTAGGATTAAATTTCAAGTTAGGCTTAGTTTTTGGGTTAGAGTTTAAGGTTAGGTTTTGGTTTAGGATTAGATTTAAGGTGTAGAATAATAGTTAGTATTAGGGTTAGTGATAGGTTTATGGTTAAGAGATATATTTTGGTTTAGGGGTAGGATTAAGGTTAGGTCTAGGAGATTAATTTTATTGTTAGGGTTAGATTTAAAGTCATTACGGTTGGGGTTATGGTTAGGTTTAGGGTTAGGGTAAGGGTTAGTGTTAGGATTTATGTTTAGATTTACGGTATACGGTTAGGTTTAGGGTGAAATGTTAGGGTTAGGGTTAGGGTTAGGGTTAGGGTTAGGGTTGGGTTAATGTTAGGGTTAAGTGTTAGGGTGAGGGTTAGGGTTAGGGTGAGGGTTGGGTTTGCGTTATGTTTAGGGATACGGTTAGGGTCGGGATTAGGGTTAGGTTTAGGGTTAAAGTTAGGTTTAAGGTTAGGGGTTAGGTTTAGGGTTAGGGTTTGGGTTAGTGTTAGGTGCTAGGTTTAGGGTTGGGGTTAGGGTTAGGGATTAGAGTTAAGGTTAGGTTTAGGGTTAGTGTTAAGGTTAGATTTATGTTTATGTTTAGGGTTGGCCCACCATTAGAATAAAAGTTAGATTTATGGTTAATTTTTATGTTTATGGTTTAAGGTTAAGGGTTAGTATTTTGTGTTAGTGTTTGGATTAGGGTTAGTGTTAGGGTTTGGGATTAGTGTTTAGGGCAAAATTTTGGTTTAGGATTAAGTTTCAGGTTAGGCTTAGTTTTTGTGGTAAAGATTAAGGTTAGATTTAGGTTTAGGATTTGAGTTTAGTTGTAGAATAAGGGTTAGGATTAGGGTTCGTGTTAGGGTTATGGTTAAGAGTTATGTTTAGGGTTAGGGTTTGGATTAGGGTTAGGGATAGGGTTAGGATTACGGGTTTAGGGTTAGTGTTAGTGTTTGGGTTAGGGTTACGATTAGGATTAGGGGTTAGTGTTAGGGTTAGGGTATGAGTTAGGGTTAGGTTTAGGATTAAACTTTAATTTTAGAATAAGTGTTAGGATTAATATTAGTGTTAGGGTTAGAGTTAAGACTTATGTTTAGAGTAAGGGTTTGGATTAGGGTTAGGGATAGGGTTAGGGTTAGTGGGTTAGGGTTAATGTTAGGGTTAGGGTTCGTGGTTAGGGTTAGGGTTATGGGATAGTGTTAGGGTTAGGGTTATTTTTAGGGTTACACTTATGTTTAACTTTAGGGTGATCCAAAAATTAGGATAAAGTTTAGATTTATGTTTAAGTGATATGTTTATGGGTTAGGGTCATGTATTAGGGTTTTGTTTTAGAGTTTTTATTAGGGGTAGTGTTAGTGTTGGGGTTAGTGTTTAGGGAAAGGTTTAGGGTTAAGATTAAGTTTCAGGCTATGCTTATGTTTTATTAGAGATTAATGTTAGGTTTTGGTTTAGGATTAGACTTTACCTGTAGAATAAGGGTTAGGATTAGGGTTAGTGTTATGGTAAGGGTTAGGATCAGGGTTAGGGTTATGGTAAGGGTTAGGGTTAGAGTTAGGGTTAGGGTTAGGGTTAGGGTTAGGGTTAGGGTTAGGGTTAGGGTTAGGGTTAGGGTTAGGGTTAGGGTTATGGTAAGGGTTAGGGTTAGAGTTAGATTTAGGGTTTTGATTAAGGTTAGGGATAGGGTTGGAGTTAGGGGGTTAGGGTTATGGTTAGGTTTAGGGTTAGTGTTGGTGCAGAATTAAAAGAAGGGTTAGGTTTAGGCTTAGTGTTAGTGTGCCATTAGGGTTAGTGTTACGGTCTGGGTTAGGCCATTAGGCATAGGGTCATTTGGGTTAGGGTTAGGGTTAGATTTATGTTTAGGTTTAGTGTGGGTCTACCATTAGGATAAGGGGTAGAGTTATGGTTAAGTGTTATGTTTATCTGTTAGGGTTAGGAGTTAGTGTTAGGGGTTAGGGTTTTATGTTAGTGTTTGGATTAGGGTTAGTGTTAGTGTTGGTGTTAGTGTTTAGGGCAAGGTTTAGGGTTAGGATTAAGTTTCAGGTTAGGCTTAGTCTTTGGGTTAGAGATTAAGGTTAGGTTTATGTTTAGGATTAGACTTTATTTGTAGAAGAAGGGTTATTATTAGGGTTAGTGTTAGGGTTTTGGTAAGAGTTATGTTTAGGGTTAGAGTTTGGATTAGGGTTAGGGATAGGGATAGGGGGTTAAGGTTAATGTTAGCATTAGGGTTGGGGTCATTAAGTTTAGGGTTAGGGTTAGGGTTATGGTTAAGTTTAGGGTTAGGTTTGTGGTTAGGGTTTATGGTTAAGGTTTATGTAAGGTTTAGGTTTAGGGTTAGGGTTAGGGTTAGGTTTGCATTAGGGTTAGGGTTAGGATTAGGGATTAGATTTAGGTGTTAGAGTTAGCGTAAGTGTTATTGTTAGGGTTAGGGTTAGTGTTAGGTTTAGGGTTAGTGCTTGGTTTAGGGGTTAGAGTTACTGTTAGGTTTAAAGTTAGGGTTAGTGTTTGTTTTAGGATTAGGGTTAGGGTTAGGCTTAGGCTTAGGGTTATATTTATGTTTAGGATTAGTGTGGGCCCACCTTTAGGATAATGGTTAAGTTTTATGTTTATGGCTTAGGGTTCTGGGTTAGGTTTAGGGGTTAGTGTTTTTTGTTAGTGTTTGTATTAGGGTTAGTGTTTCTGTTGTATTAGTTTTTACGGCAAGGTTTAGGGTTAAGATTAAGTTTCAGGCTAGGCTTAGTTTTTGGGTTAGATATTAAGGTTAGGTTTAGGTTTAGGATAAGACATTAGTTGTAGAATAAGGGTTAGGATTAGGGTTATTGTTAGAGTTATGTTTATGATTTATGTTTAGGATTAGGGTTTGTATTAGGGATTGGGATAGGGTTAGGGGATTAGGGTTAGGGGTTAAGGTTAGGGGTTAGATTTAGGGTTAGGGTAAGGTTTATGGTTAGGTAAGGGTTAGTGTTAGGGGTAGGGTTAAGTTTAGGGGTTACGGTCAGGGATAGGGGTTAGGGTTAGTCTTACTGTTAGGGTTGTGTTAGGGTTAGGGAATGGTTAGGGGCTTAGGTTTACTGTTAGGGTTAGAGTCATTAGTTTTAGGGTTAGGGTTAGGGGTTTGAATTAGGGTTAGGGTTAGGGGTTTGAATTAGGGTTAGGGTTAGGGTTAGGTTCAGGGTTTGCATTAGTGTTAGGCATAGGGTTAGATTTAGGTATAGTGTTGGTCCAAAATTAAAATAAGGGTTAGGTTTAGGGTTAGGATTAGTGTGCCGTTAGGGTTAGGCCATTAGGCTAAGGGTCTTTTGGGTTAGGGTTAGTGTCAGGGTTATGTTTAGAGTTAGGGTTACTTTTGTATTTACGTTTAGAGTGGGCCCATCATTAGGATAAGGGTTAGAGTTATGGTTAAGTGTTATGTTTATGGGTTAGGTTTAGGGGTTATAGTTTTGTGTTAATGTGTGAATTAGGTTTAGTGTTAGTGTTAGGTTTAGTGTTTAGGGCAAGGTTTTGGGTTAGGATTAATTTTCATGTTAGGCTTAGTTTTTAGGTTAGAGATTAAGGTTAGGTTTAGGTTTAGGATTAGACATTATTTGTAGAATAAGGTTTAGGATTAGAATTAGTGTTAGGGTTATGGTTAAGAGTTATGTTTAGGGTTAGGATTTTAATTAGTGTTAGAGATAGGGCTAGAGTTAGGGTGTTAGGGTTAGGGGTTAGAGTTAGGGTTAGGGTATGGTTTAGGGTTATGGTAGGGTTTAGTGTTAGGCTATTAGGCTTAGGGTCATTTGGGTTAGTGTTAGGGTTCAGGTTAGGGTTATGGTTGAGTTTTGGGTTAGGGTTTTGGGTTAGGATTAAGTTTCAGGCTAGGCTTGTTTTTTTATTAGCGATTAATGTTAGGTTTTGGTTTAGGATTAGACTTTAGTTGTAGAATAAGTGTTAGGAGTAGGGTTAGTGTTAAGGTTAAGGTTAGGGTCAGGGTTAGGGTTATGGTAAGGGTTAGGGTTAGGTTTAGGGTTAGATTTAGGGTTTTGATTAAGGTTATGGATAGGTTTAAGGTTAGGAAGTTAGGGTTAGTGTTAGTTTTAGAGTTAGGGTTGTCCAAAATTAAAATAAGGGTTAGGTTTAGGGTTAGGGTTAGTGTGCCATTATGGTTAGAGTTAGGGTCTGGGTTAGGCCATTAGGCATAGGGTCATTTGGGTTAGGGTTAGGGTTAAGGTTAGATTTATGTTTATGTTTAGGGTGGGCCCACCTTTAGGATAAGGATTAGAGTTATGGTTAAGTGTTATGTTTATGGGTTATGGTTAGGGGCTAGTGTTAGGGGTTAGGGTTTTGTGTTGATGTTTGGATTAGGGTTAGTGTTATTGTTTAGGGCAAGGTTTAGGGTTAGGGTTAAGTTTCAGATTAGGCTTAGTTTTTGGGTTAGAGATTAAGGTTAGCTTTATGTTTAGGATTAGACTTTAGTTCTTGAAGAAGGGTTAGGATTAGGGTTAGTGTTAGGGTTAGGGTAAGAGTTATGTTTAGGGTTAAAGTTTGGATTAGGTTTAGGGATAGGGTTAGGGGGTTAAGGTTAGTGTTCGGGTTAGGGTTGGGGTCATTAAGGTTAGAGTTAGGGTTGGGGTTAGGGTTAGGGTTTGGTTTAGGGTTAGGTGTTATGGTTAGGGTTATGGTTAGGGTTAGGGTTAGAGACAGGTTTAGGGTTAGAGTTAGGGTTCGGGTTAGGTTTAGTGTTTGCTTTAGTGTTAGGGATAGGGTTAGAGTAATAGCTTAGTTTTATGGTTAGGTTTAGTGTTAGGGTTGGTCCAAAATTAAAATAAGGGTTATGTTTGGGTTAGGGTTAGGCTTAGGGTTAGGCTCTGTGTAAGGTTTCGGGTTATCATTAGGTTTAGGGTTGGGTTAGGGTTAGATTTAGGGTTATGGTTAGTGTTAGGGTTAGGCTTAGGGTTAGGCCATTAGGCTTAAGGCTATTTGGGTTACGGTTAGGGTTAGGTTTATGGTTAGGTTTAGGTTTAGATTTAGGGTAAGGGTATAGGGTTAGGGTTAGCATTAGGGTTAGGCTTAGGGGTTAGTGTTAGGGGTAGGGTTAGGGTTAGGGTTAGGTTTAGGGTTAGGCTCAGGGTAAAGGTTAGTGTTAGGGTTAGAGTTAGGTGTTATGGTTAGTGTTGGTTAGGGTTAGGGTTGGGTTAGGGTTTTGTGTTAGGGTTAGGGTTAAGATTAGGTTTATGTTTAGGTTTAGGGTGGGCCCACCACTAGGATAAGGGTTATAGCTAGGCTTAGGGGCCATAAGTGTTAGGTTCAGGGATAAGGTTATGGTTAGTGTTAGGGTTAGTGGTTAGCGTTTGGGTTAGGGTTAGGGGTTAGAGTTAGGTGTCAGGGTTAGGGTTAACGTTAATGTTAGGGTTAGGTTTAGGGTTAGGGTTAGGGTTAGTGGTTGGGTCAGGGTTAGGCTTAGGGTTAGGTTTTGGGTTAAGTTTTAGGTTTAGAATTAGGTTTAGTTTTAGTTTTAGATTAGTTATAGGTTTGTAGGTTAGGTTTAGGGTTAGGTTTAGGGTTTGGGTTAGGATTAGTAGTGAGGTTTAGGGTTAGGGTAAGGGTTAGGGTTAAGGTTTAGGTTTAGGTTAGACTGATGTTTAGGTTTAGGTTGGGACCACCATTAGGATAAGGGTTAGTGTTTTTGTTAAGTGTTATATTTATGGGTTAGGGTTAGGGGTTGTGGTTAGTGGTTAGGTTTTTTTGTTAATGTTTGGATTAGTGTTAATATTAGTGTTGGGTTTAGTGTTTAGGTCAAGGTATTGTGTTGGGATTAAGTTTCAGGTTATTCTTAGTTTTTGGGTTAGAGTTTAAGGCTGGTTTAGGTTTAGGATTAGACTTTAGTTGTAGAATAAGGGTTAGGATTTGGGTTACTGTTAGGGTTAGGGTTAAGAGTTATGTTTGGGGTTAGGGTTTGGATTAGATTTAGGGATAAAGTTAGGGGTAGTGTTAGGTTTAGGTGTTAGTCTTAAGGGTTGGGTTAAGTGTTAGGGTTTGGGTTAGTGTTAGAGTGAGGATTAGGTTTAGGGTTAGGTTTAGGGTTAGGGTTAGGGTTTAGTGTTAGGGTTAAGGTTAGTGTTAGGAGTTAATGTTAGGGTTAGTGTTAGGGTTAGTGTTAGGGTAGGGTTAGGTTTAGGGTTAGGGTTAAGGTTAGGGTTAAGTTTAGGATTAGGGTTAGGTTTAGGCTTAGACTTAGAGTTAGGATTAGGTATAAGGTTTTGGGTTAGGGTTATGTTTAGTGTTAAATTTAGGTTTAGGTTTAGGGTTAGGGTTTGTGTTAAGGTTAGATTTACAGTAAGGATTAGGGATTAGGATTAGCGTTAGGATTAGTGTTAGGGTTAGGGTTAGTGTTAGGTGTAGTTGTTAGGTTTAGTGTTAGGATTAGGGGTTAGAGTTAGGTGTTAGGGTTACGGTTAGGGTTAGAGTTAGGGTTATGGTTAGCGTTACGTTTAGGGTTGGGTTAGAGTTAGTTTTAGGGTTAGAGTCAGGGTTAGTCTTAGTGTTAGGGTTAGAGTTAGTGTTAGGGTTAGGGTTATGGTTAGGTTTAGGGGTAGGTTTAGGGTTAGTGTTAGTGTTAGGGTTAGGATTTGGGGTTATGTTTATGGTTAGGTTTATTGTTTGGGTTAGGAATAGACTTATGTTTAGGTTAAGGTTGGGCCCAACATTAGGATAAGGGATCGAGTTTTGCTTAAGTGTTATGTTTATGGTTTAGGGTTAGGGGTTGGTGTTAGGTGTTAGGGTTTTGTGTTAGTGTTTGGATTAGCGTTAGTGTTAGTGTTGGGGTTAGTGTTTAGGGTAAGGTATTGGGTTAGGATTAAGTTTCAGGTTAGTCTTATTTTTTGGCTTAGAGATTAAGGTTAGGTTTATGTTTAGGATTAGACTTTAGTGGTAGAATAAGGGTTAGGTATAGGGTTATCGTAAGGGTTAGAGTTATGTTTGGGTTTAGGGTTTGGATAAGGGTTGGATAATGTTAGGGTTAGGGTTAGTTTTAGGTGTTAGGTTTAGGTTTTGTGTTAAGTGTTAGGGTTAGGATTA
This sequence comes from Clamator glandarius, assembly GCA_033459285.1. Classification (NCBI taxonomy): domain Eukaryota; kingdom Metazoa; phylum Chordata; class Aves; order Cuculiformes; family Cuculidae; genus Clamator; species Clamator glandarius. The sequence continues at coordinate 314,917 of JAUNZM010001521.1, read as the reverse complement.
CGGTTAGGGTTGGGTTAGTTTTAGGTTTAGGCTTAGTGTAAGGATTCGGGTTAGGGTTTGGGTTAGGGTTGGGTTATGTTAGGTTTATGGTTAGGGTTAGGGTTAGAGTTAGGGTTAGATTCAGGGTTTGGATTAGTGTTAAGGTTAGGGTTCTGTTTAGGGGGCTAGTGTTAGATTTAGGGGGCTATGTTGAGGGATAGGGTTAGGGTTAGGGTTAGGTTTGGTTAGGGTTACTGTGCCATTAGTGTTAGGGTTAGAGTTAGCTTTAGGCCATTAGGCTTAGTACAATTTGTGTTAGTGTTAGGGTTATGTTTATGGTTAGGGTTAGGTTTAGATTTAAGGTTAGGTTTAGGGTTAGGGTTAGGGTTAGGGTTCGGGTTAGGGTTAGAGTTAGGGTTAGGGCTAGAGTAAGGTTTAGGTTTGGTTTAAGGTTAGATTTAGGGTTAGGTTTATCTTTAGGTTTAGGGTTAGGTGTTAGTTTTAGTTGTTAGATTTAGGGTTAGGGTAAGGGTTAGTGTTAGGATTAGGTTTAGTGTTAGGGTTTGGTTATGGTTAGGGTTAGGGTTAGATTTAGGCTCACAGTAAAGTTTAGGGTTATGGTTATGGTTAAAGGTAGGTTTAGTTTTAGGGTTAGTGTTAGGGGTTACGGTTTTTGTTAGAGTTAGTGTTAGGTTTTAGATGTAGTGTTGGTTAGGGTTAGGATTAGAGTTAGGTTTAGGGTTAGGGATAGGTTTATGTTTAGTTTTAGGGTGGGCCCACCAGTAGGATTAGGGTTAGGGTTAGGGTTAGGTTTAAGGTTAGGTTTATGTGTTATAGTGAGGTGTTAGGGTTAGGGTTAGAGTGAGGTGTAGGATTAGCGTCAGGTTTAGGGTTAGTGTTAGCTTTAGTGGTTAAGGTTAGGGTTAGGGTTAGGGTTAGGGTTAGGGTTAGGGTTGGGTTAGGGTTAGGGTTAGGGTTGGGTTAGGTTTAGGGTTAGGCTTAGGCTTAGGTTTAGATTTAGGGTTAGGTTTATGTTTAGGGTTAGGATTTTGGTCAGGGTTAAGTTTAGGTTTAGGGTTAGGCCTTGGGTTAGGATTAGGATTAGGGTTAGGGTTAGTGGATAGGCTTAGGTTTAGGGTTAAGGTTAGGGGTTAGAGTTAGGTGTTAGATTTAGTGTTAGAGTTAAGTTTAGGGTTAGGATCAGGGTTAGGCTTAGCATTAGGGTTAGAGCTAGGATTAAGGATTATGGTTAGGGTTAGTGTTAGTGTTAGTGTTAGGGTTAGGTTTAGTGTTAGATTTAGAGTTAGGATTTGGGTTAGGGTTTGGGTTAGGGATTGGGTTAGGGTTAGGGTTGGTGTTAGGGTTAGTGGATAGGTTTAGGGTTAGGGTTAGTGTTAGGGTTAAGATTAAGGGTTAGAATTAGGTGTTAGGGTTAGGATTAGGGTTTGATTTAAGGTTATGGTTAGAGTTAGGGTTAGGGTTAGTGGTTAGGGGAAGAGTTAGGGTTAGGGTTAGGTTTAGAGTTAGGGTTTAAGTTAAGGTTAGGGTTAGGTTCAGAGTTAGGCTTAGGGTTAGAGTTAGGGTTAGGGTTTAGGGTTAGTGTTAGGGTTAGGTTTCGGGTTAGGTTTCGGGTTAAGGTTTGGTTTAGGGTTTGGGTTAGGGTTCGGATTAGTGTTAGGTTTAGTGAATAGTGTTAGGGTTAGTTTTAGGGTTAAGGTTAGGGGTTAGAGTTAGGTGTTAGGGTTAGGATTAGGATTAGGTTTAAGATTAGGGTTAGAGTTAGGGTTAGGTTTAGGGTTAGGTTTAGATTTAAAGTTACAGTTAGGGTCAGTGTTAGGCTTAGGGTTAGTGTTAGAGTTAGGGTTAGAGTTAGGGTTTAGGTTTATGGTTATGGTTGAGGTTAGTCTTAGGTTTAGGTTTAAGGTTATGATTAGGCGTAAAGTTTAGGGTTAGGGTTAGGTTTGCTTAAGTTAAGACTTATGCTTAGGTTTAGGGTGGTCCATTGGAGATTAAGGTTACATTTAGGTTTAGGATTAGACTTTAGATGTAGAATAAGGTTTAGGATTATGGTTAGTGTTAGCGTTAGGGTTAAGAGTTATATTTAGGGTTAGACTTTGGATTTATATTAGGGATAGGTTTAGGGTTATGGTTAGGGTTAGGGGTTAGGCTGAGATTTATGGTAAGGATTTGTGTTAGGGTTAGGTTTAAGTTTAGGGTTCAGGGATATGATTAGGGTTAGTGTTAGGGTTATGTTTAGGGTTAGTTTTAAGTTTAGTGGTTAGGGTTAGGGTTAGGGTTACTGTTAGGATTAGGCTTGGGTTAGGGTTAGGTTTAGGGTTAGGGTTAGGGTTAGGGTTTAGGTTAGGGTTAGGGTTAAGTTCAGGGCTAGGCTTAGGTTTAGGATGGGTTAGTGTTAGGTTTAGGGTTACGGTTACGGTTAGGTTTAGGTTTAGTGTTAGGGTTAGTGTCAGGTTTAGCCTTAGGGTTAGGGTTAGGATTTGGGGTTAGGGTTAGTGGTTAGTGTTAGTGTTAGGGTTAAGGATACTGTTAGGGATTAGAGTAAGGTGTTAGGATTATGGGTAGGGTTAGGGTTAAAGTTAGGGTTAGGGTTAGTGGGTAGGGTTACGGTTACGGTTAGCGTTATGTTTTGGGTAGTTTTAGGGTGAGGTTTAGGGTTAGAGTTAAGGATAGTGTAGTGTCATGTTTATGCTTAGGATTAGGGTTGGGGTTTGGGTTAGGGTTAGGGGTTAGGGTTAGGTTTAGGATTAGGGTTAGGTTTAAGGTTAGGTTTAGATTTATGTTTAGGTTTAGGGTTAGGGTTAGATTTAGGGTTAGGGTTAGGGTTAGATTTAGGGTAAGGTTTAGGGATAGGCTTATGTTTAGGTTAAGGGAGGGCCCACCATTAGGATTAGGGTTACGGTTAGGGTTTGGGTTAGGGTTATGGTTAGGTGTTATAGTTAGGTATTAGTGTTAGGTTTAGTGTTAGGTTTAGGGCTAGCGTCAGGTTTGGGTTAGGTTTAGGTTTAGTGGTTAGGGTTAGGATTATTATTAGGTTTAACGTTAGGGTTAGTGTTAGGGTTAGGCTTAGGTTAGGGTTAGGATTAGGTTTAAATTAAGGTTTAAGGTTATTATCAGGGTTAAGTTTAGGTTTAGGGTTAGGGTTTGGTTTTGAGTTAGGGTTAGGTTTAGAGTTAGGGTTAGGGTCAGGGTTAGCCTTAGCGTTATGGTCAAGGTCAGGTTTAGGCTTAGTGTTTATGTTAGGTTTAAGGTTAGCGTTAGGGTTTATTTTTAGGGTTAGGTTTAGGATTAGGCGTAAGGGTTAGGGTTAGATTTTTGGTTTGGGTTTTGGTTAGGGTTAGAATTATGTTTAGGTTTAGGGTGGGCCCACAATTAGGATAAGGGTTAGAGTTTTGTTTAAGTGTTGTGTTTATGGGTTATGGTTAGGGGTTGGGGTTAGGGGTTAGGGTTTTTTGTTAGTGTTTGGATTAGGGTTAATGTTAGTGTTGGGGTTAGTGTTTAGGACAAGTTATTGTGTTAGGATTAAGTTTCAGGTTAGACTTAGTTTTTAGGTTAGCGATTAAGGTTAATTTTAGGTTTAAGATTAGACTTTAGTTGTAGAATAAGGCTTAGGATTAGGATTAGTGTTAGAGTTACTGTTAAGAGTTATATTTAGTGTTAGACTTGGATTAATATTAGGGATAGAGTTAGGGTTATGGTTAGGGTTAGGGGTTAGGTTTACAGTTATGTTAAGGGTTTGTGTTAGGGTTAGGTTTAAGTTTAGGTTTTAGGGTTATGGTTAGTGTTAGGGTTATTGTTTGTGTTAAGGTTTTAGGGTTATGGTTAGTGTTAGGGTTATTGTTTGTGTTAAGGTTAATGGTTAGGGTTAGGTTTAGCGTTAGGATTAGGTTTGTGTTAGGGTTAGGTTTAGGGTTAGGGTTATGGTTAGGGTCTAGATTAGGGTTAGTTTTAGGGTTAGCTTCAGTGTTAGTCTTAGGTTTAGGGTTGCAGTAGCGTTAGATTTAGTGTTACGTCTAGGGTTAGGTTTAGGGTTAGTGTTAGGGTTAGCATTATTGTTAGGGTTAGGGTTAGGGTCAGGGTTAGGTTTAGACCTAGTGTGAGGATTAGGGGTTAGGGTTAGGGTTAGGTTTATGTTTAGGTTTAGGTTTAGCATTAGGTTTAGTGTTAGGGTTAGGGTTAAGGTTAGGTTTTGGAGTTAGTGTTAGGGTTAGTGTTAGGGTTAAGGTTAGGATTTGGGGTTAGTGTTAGTGTTATGGTTAGGGTTAGGGTTACATTTAGAGGTTACAATTAGGCTTAGGGGATATCTTTAGTGTTAGGGTTAGAGATAGGTTTATGTTTAGGGTTAGGGTTTGGCTTAGGTTTAGGGGTTAGTGTTAGGGGTAGGGTTAAGCTTGTGGTTAGTGTTAACTTTAGGGGTTAGGTGTTAGGGTTAATGTTAGGGTTAGGGTTAGATTTAGGTTTAGTGTTAGGCTTAGGGGTTAGGGTTAGTTTTAGGGTTAGAGTTAGGGTTAGGTGTTAGGGTTATTGTCAGTGTTATGGTTAGGGTTAGATTTATGTTTAGGTTTAAAGTGGTCTCACTATTAGAATATGGATTATAGTTATGTTTATGGGTTGGGGTTAGGCGTTAGTGTTAGGTGTTATGGTTAGGGGTTAGGAGTTAGGGTTTTGTGTTAGTGTTTTGATTAGGGTTTTTGTTTGTGTTGGGGTTAGTGTTTAGAGCAAGGTTCAGGTTAAGGATAATGTTTCAGGTTTGGCTTAGTTTTTGGGTTATAAGTTAAGGTTAGTTTTAGGTTTAGGATTAGACTTTAGTTGTAGAAGAAGAGTTAGGATTCGAGTTAGTGTTAGGTTTAGGGTTAAGAGTTATATTTAGGGTTAGGGTTTGGATTAGGGTTAGCGATAGGGTTAGGGTTGGGGTTAGTGTTAGTGTTAGGTTTAAAGTTAGGTTTAGGTTTAGGGTTAGGTTTAGGTATAGGTTTAGGGTTAGGGTTAGATATATGTTTCGGTTTAGAGTGGGCCCACCATTAGGATAAGGGTTAGAGTTATGGATAAATGTTATGTTTATGGGTTAGGGTTAGGGGTTAGGTGTTAGGGGTAGGGTTAAGAGTTATGTTTAAGATTAGGTTTTGGATAAATGTTAGGGATAGTGTTAGGGTTAGTGGGTTAGGTTTAATATTAGGGTTAGGGTTATGGTTAGGGTAATGGTTAGGTTTAAGTTTAGGGGTTACGGTTAGAGTTAGGGGTTAGTGTTAGTGTTCCTGTCAGTGTTAGGGTTAGGCTTAGGGTTTGGGTTTTGGTTAGGGTTAGGGGTTAGGAATAGTGTTAGGGTTATTGTTAGGGCTAGATTTATGTTTAGGTTTAGGGAGGGCTCACCATCAGGATAAGGGTTAGAGTTATGATTAAGTGTTATGTTTATGGGTTAGGATTAGGCGTTAGGGTTAGGGGTTAGTGTTAGGGATTAGTGTTAGTGTTGGGGTTAGTGTTTAGGGCAAAGTTTAAGGTTAGGGTTAAGTTTCAGGTTAGGCTTAGGTTTTGGGTTAGAGATTAAGGTTATTTTTATGATTAGAATTAGACTTTATTTTTAGAATAAGATTTAGGATTAGGGTTAGTGTTAGGTTTAGGGTTAAGAGTTATGTTTAGGGTTAGTAATTGCATTAGGGTTAGGGATAGGGTTAGGGATGTTAGAGTTAGTGTCATGGTTAGGCTTAGGGTTTATTGTTATGCTTAGGGGGTAGGGTTATAGTTAGGGTAAGGTTTAGGGTTAGGGTACGGGTTAGGGTTAAGTTTAGTTTTTACGATTAGGGTTAGGAGTTAGTGTTAGTGTTAGGGTTGGGGTTAGGTGTAGGGTTAGGGTTTGGGTTAGGGTTAGGATTTGGATGTTATTTTAGGGTTAGGGTTAGGGTTAGTGTTAGGGTTACAGATAGGGTTAGGGTTAGGTTTAGATTTAGGTTTAGGGTTAAGTTTGGGTTAGGTTTAGGGTTAGGCTTTGTGTTAGGTTTAGGGTTAGGAGTTAGCGTTAAGTGTTAGAGTCAGGGTAAAGGTTAGGTTTAGGGTTTGTGGTTAGTGTTAGGCTTATAGTTAGGGTTAGGGCTAGGTGTTAGGTTTAGTATTAGGGTTAGGGGTTAGGGTTATGTTTAGGGTTAGTGTTAGGGTTAGGTTTAGTGTTAGGTTTAGGGCTAGCGTCAGGTTTGTGTTAGGTTTAAGTTTAGTAGTTACGGTTAGGATTAGGGTTAGGTTTAACGTTAGCGTTAGGGTTGGGTTAGGGTTAGTGTTAGGGTTAGGCTTAGGTTACGGTTAGGGTTAGGGTTAGGTTTAAGTTTAGGGTTAGAGTTATGGTCAGGGTTAAGTTTAGGTTTAGGGTTAGGGTTTGATTTTGAGTTAGGGTTAGGTTTAGAGTTAGGGTTAGGGTTAGTGTTAGTCTTAGGGTTAGGTTTAGGGTTAGTGGATAGGGTTAGGGGTTAGTTTTAGGTGTTAGGGTTAGGGTCAGGGTTAGGTTTAAGGTTAGATTTAGAGTTAGTGGTTAGGGTTAGAGTTAGGGTTATGGTTAATGTTAGGGTTAGTGTTAGGGTTAGGATTGGGGTTAGGATTAGGTTTAGGGTTAGTGGATAGTGTTAGGTGTTAGTTTTAGGTGTTAGGGTTAGGGTTAAGTTTAAGGTTAGTGTTAAAGTTAGTGTTAGGATTAGTGGTTAGGGTTAGAGTTAGGGTTAGGGTTAAGGTTAGTGTTAGTCTTAGGGTTAGGTTTAGGGTTAGTGGATAGGGTTAGGGGTTAGTTTTAGGTGTTAGGGTTAGGGTTAGGGTTAGGTTTAAGGTTAGGGTTAGAGTTAGTGGTTATGGTTAGAGTTAGGGTTAGGGTTAGTGTTAGTGTTAGGGTTAGGATTGGGGTTAGGATTAGGTTTAGGGTTAGTGGATAGTGTTAGGTGTTAGTTTTAGGTGTTAGGGTTAGGGTTAAGTTTAAGGTTAGTGTTAGAGTTAGTGTTAGGATTAGTGGTTAGGGTTAGAGTTATGGTTATGGTTAGGGTTAGGTTTAGGGTTAGGGTTAGGTTAGGTTTAGGGTTAGGGTTGGGGTTAGGTTTAGTTTTAGGGTTAGGTTTAGGGTTAGGGTTAGGCGTAGTGTTTATGTGTAGATTTAAGGTTAGCGTTAGGGTTTAGTGTTATGGTTAGGTTTAGGTTTAGGCATAAGTTTTAGGGTTAGGTTTTGGGTTAGGGTTTTGGTTAGTGTTAGACTTATGTTTAGGTTTAGGGTGGGCCCACCATTAGGATAAGGGTTAGAGTTTTGGTTAAGTGTTTTGTTTATGGGTTAGGGTTAGGGTTAGTTTTAGGGTTAGGTTTAGGGTTAGGGTTAGGCGTAGTGTTTATGTGTAGATTTAAGGTTAGCGTTAGGGTTTAGGGATATGGTTAGGTTTAGGTTTATAGGTAAGTTTTAGGGTTAGGGGTTAGGGTTTTGGTTAGTGTTAGACTTATGTTTAGGTTTAAGGTGGACCCACCATTAGGATAAGGGTTAGAGTTTTGGTTAAGTGTTTTGTTTATGGGTTAGGGATAGGGGTTGGGATTAGGGGTTAGGGTTTTGTGTTAGTGTTTGGATTAGGGTTAGTGTTAATGTTGTGGTTAGATTTTAGGGTAAGTTTTAGGTTTAGGATTTAGTTTCTGGTTAGGCTTAGATTTTGGGTTAGAGATTAAGATTAGGTTTTGGTTTTGGATTAGATTTAGTTGTAGAATAAGGGTTAGGATTAGGGTTACTGTTAGTGTTGTGGTTAGTATTTAGGGCAAGGTTTAGATTTAGGATTTCGTTTCAGGTTAGTCTTATTTTTTTGTTTAGAGATTAAGGTTAGTTTTAGTTTTAGGATTAGACATTAGTTTTAGAATAAAAGTTAGGATTAGGGTTAGTGTTAGGGGTATTATTAAGAGTTATATTTAGGGTTAGATTTAGGATTAGGGTTGGCGATATGCTTAGGGTTAGGGCGTTAGGTTTGGTTACTGTTAGGGTTAGTGTTAGGGTTAGGATTATGTTTAGGTTTATGTTGTGCCCACCAGTAGGATAAGGGTTAGATTTTATGGTTAATGTTATGTTTATTTGTTACCCTTAGGGAATAGTGTTATTGGTTAGGGTTTTGTGTTGGTGTTTGAATTAGGATTAGTATTAGTGTTGGAATTAGTGTTTAGGTCAAGGTTTAGTGTTAGCATTAAGTTTCAGGCTAGGCTTAGATTTTCATTTAGATATTAAGGTTAGGCTTAGGTTTAGGATTAGACTTTAGTTTTAGAATAAGGGTTAGGAATAGGGTTAGTGTTAGGTTTAGTTTTAGGTTTAGGGTTAGAGTTAGGTTTGTGTTATGGTTAGGGTTAGCTTTAGCATTAGTTTTAGGGTTAGTGTTAATGGTTAGAATTAAGTATTAGTGTTAGGATTAGGGTTAGGGTTAAGGTCAGGGTAAATTTTATGTTTAGTGCTAGGATTAGCATGGACCCGCCATTAGGATAAGATTTAGAGTTATAGTTAAATGTTATGTTTATGGCTTAGGGTTAGGCATTAGGGTCAGGTGTTAGGGTTTTGTATTAGTGTTTGGTTTAGGGTTAGCATTAGTGTTTGGGTTATTGTTTAGGGTAATGTTTATGGTTAGGATTAAGTTTCAGGTTAGGTTTAGTTTTTGGGTTAGAGATTAAGGTTAGGTTTATTTTTCGGATTAGACTTTCAGATTAGTTAGGGTTAAGAGTTATGTTTAGGGTTAAAGTTTGGATTAATGTTAAGTTCAGGAGGTTAGGGTTAGTGTTAGGGTTAGGGTCAGGGTTATTTTTAGGATTAGGAGTTAGGGTTAGGGTTATAGTAAGGGTTAGGTTTAGGGTTATTGTTATTTTTAATTGTTAGGGTAAGAGTTAGGGGTTAGGGTTAATGTTATTTTTAGTGGTTAGGGTAAGGAGTAGGGTTAGAGTTAGGTTTAGTTTTAGGGTTAGTGTTAGGGTTAAAGTTAGGCTTAGGGTTATAGTTAGGGTTAGGGTTAGAGGTTAGAGTTAGGAGTTAGGGTTAGGGGTTTAGAGTTAGGAGTTAGTGTTAGAGTTAGGGTTAGGGTTTAGGGTTAGGTTTATGGCTAGGGTTAATGTTAGTGTTACTGGTTTGGGTTAGGGTTAAGGTTAGTGTTAGGGTTAGGTTCAGGTTTAGGGTTAGCGTTAGGGATTAGAGTTAGTTGTTAGTGATAGGGTTTGGGATAGGTTTAGGTTTAGTGGGTTAGGGTTAATGTTAGGTTTAGGATTAGTGCTAGGGTTAGTATTAGGGGTTAGTGTTAGTGGTAGGTTTAAGGTTAGGGTTAGGTTTGGGTTAGGATTAGTGTTAGGTTTTGAGTTAGGGTTAGGGTTAAGGTTATGGTTATGGTTAGGGTTAAGGTTAGTTTTAGGGTTAGTATTAAGTTTAGGGATAGTGTTAGGGTTAGTGGGTTAGGATTTGTTTTAGGTTTAGCTTTAGGGTTGGTCCAAAATTAAAATAAATATTAGGCTTAGGGTTAGGGTTAGTGTACTATTAGGGTTAGGTTTACGGTTAAGTTAAGGCCATTCGTCTTAGGGACATTTAGGTTATGGTTAGGGTTTGGGTTAAGGTTAGGGTTAGGTTTAGGGTTACGGTTAGGGTTAGGGTCAGGGTCAGGGTTAGGGTTAGGGTTAGGGGTTAGGGTTAGGGTTAGGATTTGTGTTAGGGTTAAGTTTAGGGTTAGACTTATGTTTAGGTTTAGGATGAGCCCACCATTAGGATAAGGGTTAGAGTTTTGGATAAGTATTATATTTATGTGTTAGGGTTAGGGTTAGGGGTCAATGTTTTGTGTTAGTGTTTTGATTAGTGTTAGTGTTGGGGTTAGTGTTTAGGGCAAGGTTTAGGTTTAGGATTAAGTTTCAGATTAGGCTTAGATTTTGGGTTAGAGATTAAGATTAGTTTTAGGTTTAGGATTAGATTTTAGTTGTAGAGAAAGGGTTAGGATTCGGGTTAGTGTTAGGTTTAGGGTTTAAGAGTTATTTTTAGGGTTAGGGTTTGGATTAGGCTTAGCGATAGGGTTAGGGTTAGGGGTTTAGGGTTGGTGTTAGGGTTAGGGTTAGGGGTTAGGACTAGGGTTAGGTTTGGGTAAGTGTTAGGGTTTGTGTTAGGGTTAGGTTTAAGTTTAAGATTAGGGTTATTGTTAGGGGTTAGTGTTAGTTTTAGGGTTAGGTTTAGGGTTAGGCCTTAGGTTTAGGGTTTGGGTTAGGCTTAGGTTTAGGGTTAGGTGTTAGGATTTGGGTTAGGGTTGTGTTAGGGTTAGTTTTGGGGTTAGTCTTTGGGTTATCTTTAGGCGTTAGTTTTAGGTTTAGGCTTTGGATTAGGGTTAGGGATAGAGTTAGGTTTAGGGGATTATGGTTTGTGTTAGGTTTAGGTTTACGGTTGGTCCAAAATTAACATAAGGTTTAGGTTTAGGTTTAGGGTTAGTGTGCCATTAGGGTTAGGGTTCGGTTTAGCCATTAGGCTTATCGTCATTTGTGTTAGGGTTAGGGTAGCGTTAGGGTTAGGCTTAAGGTTAGATTTATGTTTAGGTTTAGGGTTGGCCCACCATTATGATAAGGATTAGAGTTCATAGAATCACAGTATAACCACGTTGGAAGAGACCCACTGGATCGTCGCGTCCAACCATACCCACCAATATCTAAATCATGCTCCTGAGTACCTCATCCACCCTAACCTTAAACATCTCCTGGGACGGCGACTCAACTACCTCCCTCGGCAGACCTTTCCAATGCCTAACCACCCTCTCTGTTACTGTAATGGTTAAGTGTTATGTATATGGGTTATGGTTAGTGGTTAGGGTTAGGGGTTATGGTATTGTGTTAGTGTTTGGATTAGGGTTAGTGTTAGTGTTGGGGTTACTGTTTAGGGGAAGGTTTAGGGTTGGGATGAAGTTTTAGGTTAGGCTTAGTTTTTGGGTTAGAGATTAAGGTTAGATTTAGGTTTAGGATTACACTTTATTTGTAGAATAAGGGTTAGGATTAGAGTTAATGTTAGGGTTAAGAGTTATGTTTAGGGTTACTGTTTGGATTAGCATTAGGGTTAGGGAGTTAGTGTTAGTGTCAGGGTTAGGGTTATGGTTAGGCTTAGGGTTTATGGTTATGCTTAGGAGTTAGGGTTATGGTTAGCGTAAGGGTTAGGGTTAGAGTTAAGTTTAGTGTTTACGATTAGGGTTAGGGGTTAGTGTTAGTTTAGAGTTAGGCTTAGGGTTAGGTTTAGGGTTAGGGTTAAGGTTAGGTGTTAGGTGTTTGGATTAGGATTTGTGTTAGGATTAGGGTTAGGTGTTAGGGTTAGGGTTAATGTAAGTGATAGGGTTAGGGTTAAGTTTAGGAGTTAGGGTTAGTGTTAGGTGTTAGGGTTAGTGTTAGTGTTAGGGTTAGGGGATAATGTTAGGGGTAGGGTTAAGTTTAGGGTAAGGTTTGGTTTAGGATTAGGGTTATGGTTAGGGTTAGGGTTAGTTTTAGTGTTAGGTGCTATGGTTACAGTTAGGGTTCGTGTTAGGTGTTAGGATTAGGGTTAGGCGTTTGGGTTAGGGTTATGGCTAAGGTTAGTTTTATGTTTAGGTTTAGGGTGGGCCCACCATTAGGATAAGGGTTAGAGTTATGGTTAATTCTTATCTTTATGGGTTAGGGTTAGGCGTTAGTGTTAGTGGTTAGGGTTAGGGTTTAAGATTTTGTGTTAGTGTTTTGATTAGGGTTAGTGTTTGTGTTGGGGTTAGTGTTTAGGGCAAGGTTTAGGTTTAGGATTAAGTTCTAGGTTATGCTTAGATATTGGGTTAGAGATTAAGGTTAATTTTAGGTATAGGATTAGACTTTAGTTTTAGAATAAGTGTTAGCATTGGGGTTAGTATTAGTGTTAGGGTTAAGAGTTGTGTTTAGAGTTAGAGTTTGGATTAAGTTTAACGATAGGGTTAGTGTTAGGGTTAGGTAGAGGGTTAGGTTTAGGGTAAGTGTTAGGGTTTGGGTTAGGGTTAAGTTTAAGAATTAAGGTTATTTTTAGTAGTTAGGCTTAGAGTTAGGGATAGGGTTAGGGTTAGGTTTAGGCTTAAGGTTTAGTGTTAGGGTTAGGCTTAGGGTTATGGTTATGGTTAGGGTTGGGTTAGGGTTAGTTTTGGGGTTAGGTTTAGTGTTAGAGTTAGGCGTTAGTTTTAGGGTTTGGATTAGGGTTAGGGATAGGATTTGCTTTATGGTGTTAGGGTTACTGTTAGTTTTAGGTTTAGGGTTGGTCTAAAATTAAAATAAGGTTTAGGTTTAGGGTTAGGGTTAGTGTGCCATTAAGTTTAGGGTTAGGTTTAGGGTTAGCCATTAGACTTAGCTTTTTGGTTAGGGTTAGGATATTGTTAGGGTTAGGGTTAGGTTTAGGGTTAGGGTTAGATTTAGGCTTAGTGTTAGGGTGAGGGTTAGGGTTAGTGTTAGATTTATGTTTAGGTTTAGAGTTCACAGAATCACAGAATAACAAGGTAGGAAGAGACCCACTGGATCGTCAAGTCTAACCATACCTACCAACCCCTAAATCATGCTCCTGATTACCTCATCCACCCTAACCTTAAACACCTCCAGGGACAGCGACTCAACCACCTCCCTGGGCAGACCGTTCCAATGCCTAACCACCTCTCCATTACTGTTACTCTTAAGTGTTATGTATATGGGTTAAGGTTAGTGGTTAGGGTTAGGGGTTATGGTTTTGTGTTAGTGTTTGGATTAGGGTTCGTGTTAGTGTTGGGATTAGTGTTTAGGGCACTGTCTAGTGTTAGGATTAAGTTTCACGTTAGGCTAAGTTTTTTGGTTAGAGATTAAGGTTAGGTTTAGTATTAGATTTTAGTTGTAGAATAAGGGTTAGAATTAGTGTTAATGTTAGGGTTAGCCTTAAGAGTTATGTTTAAGACTAAGGTTTTGATTAATTTTAGGGATAGTGTTAGGGTTATGGGGTTAGGGTTAGTGTTAGGGTTAGAGTTAGAGTAAGGGTTATGGTTAAGGTTAGGGTTTAGGTTTAGAGTTATGGTTTGGGTTAGGGTAAGGGATAGGGTTTGGATTATGGTTAGAGTTAAGATTAGGAAGTAGGGTTAGGTTTAGGTGTTATTGTTAAGGTTAGGTTTCGGGTTAGGGTTAGTTTTAAGTTTAGTTTTAGGGTTAGGGTTAGTGTTAGGGTTAGGGTTTAGTCTTAGGGTTACGGTTGGGTTAGGGTTAGTTTTGGGGTTAGGGTTGGCGTTTGTGTTAGGATTAGGGTTTGGATTAAGTTTAGGCTAGGGATAGGGTTAGGGTGTTAGTGTTAGTGTTAAGGTTAGGGTAAGGTTAGGGTTAGTGTTATGGTTAGAATTAGGGTTAGGGTAGGGTTAGGATGAGGGTTTTGGTTATGATTAGATATAGGGTTAGGTTTGGGTTAGGTTAAGGGTTAGGGTTAGCGTTAGTATTAGAGTTCGGGGTTCGAGTTAAGTGTTATAGTTATGTTTAGGTTTATGGTTAGGGTTACAGTTAAGTTTAGGTTTGGGTTAGTGTTAGGGTGAGGGTTAGGGTTAGAGTTAGGTTTAAGAGTTATGTTTAGGGTTACAGTTTGGATTAGTGTTAGGTATAGGATTAGGTTTACGGGGTTAGGGTTAGTGTTAGGGTTAAGTTAAAGGTTTAGGGTTACTGTTAAGGGTTATTGTTAGTGTTAGGGTAAGGTTTAGGATTAAGGTTAGGGTTAAGTTTAGGGGTTAGGGTTTATGTTAAGGGTTATTGTTAGTGTTAAGGTAAGGTTTAGGGTTAGGGTTAGGGTTAAATTTAGGGGTTAGGATTAGTGTGAGTGTTAGTGTTAGGGTTAGATTTATGTTCAGGTTTAGTGTGGGCCCACCATTAGGATAAGGGTTAGAGTTATGGTTAAGTGTTATGTTTATGGGTTAGGGTTAGGCGTTAGGGTTAGGGGTTAGTGTTTGTTTTAGGTTTAGCGTTAGTGTTGGGGTTATTGTTTAGGGAAGTTTAGGGTTAGGATTAAGTTTCACGTTAGCCTTAGATTTTGGGTTAGAGATTAAGGTTAGGTATAGGTTTAGGATTAGAATTTATTTGTAGAATAATTTTAGGATTAGTGTTATTTTTAGAGATGTAGTTAAGAGTTATGTTTAGGGTTAGAGTTTGGAATAATATTAAGGTTAGTGTTACGGTTATGGTTAGGGTTATGTTTAGGTTTAGGGTTTAGGGTTATAGTAAGAGTTATATTTAGGGTTAGAGTAAGGTGTTAGGGTAAGTGTTAGTGTTATGGTTAGGGTTAGTAGTTAGTGTTAAGGTTAGGGTAATGGTTAGGGTTAGGTTCAGATTTTAGGTTTAGATTTTAGGTTTAGGGTTAGGATTAGGATTAGGGTTAGGTTTAGATTTAGGGTTAGGGGTTAGCGTTATGGTTAGTGTTAGGGTTAGGGTTAGGTTTGGGTTAGGGTTAGTGTGCCATTAGTGTTAGGGTTAAGATTAGGCCATTAGGCTTAGGGTCATTTGGGTTAGGGTTAGGGTTATGTTTATTGTTAGCGTTACGATTAGATTTAGGGTTAGCGTTACGGTTAGGGTTAGGTTTAGAGATAGGGTTAGGGGTTAAGGTTAGTGTTAGGTTTAGGGGTTATAGTAAGGTGTTAGGGTTAGGGTTAAGTTTATGGTTAGGTTTAGGGTTAGTGGTAAGTGTTAGGGTTAAGGTTAGGGTTAGAGTTAGTTTTTGGGTTGGGTTATGGTTAGTGTTAGTGTTAGGGTTAGGGTTAGGGTTAGGTTTATTGTTTTGATTAGGGTTAGGTATAGGGTTAGGTTTAGGGTCCTAGGGTTAATGTTAGATTAGGGTTAGGCTTATGGTTAGGTTTGGGTCAGGATTAGTGTGCCATTAAGTTTAGGGTTATGCTTAGGGTTAGGCCATTAGTCTTAGGGTTACTTGGGTGAGGGTTAGGGTTAAGTTTATGGTTAGGTTTAGGTTTAGAATTAGGGTTAGGGTTAGCATTATGTTTAGGGTTAGGGGTTAGTGTTATGTGTTAGGGTTAGTGTTAGGTTTAGGGTTAGTTTTGGTTAGGGTTAGGTTTAGGGTCAGGGTTAGGGTTAGATTTAGGGTTAGGTTTAGGCTCAGGGTAACGTGTTATGTGTTAGGGTTCGGGTTAGGTTTAGGATTTGTTAGGGTTAGGTTTAAGTTTAGGGTTAGGGTTAGAGTTGGGGTTAGGGTTTACGGTTATTGTTATTGTTAGGGTAAGGGGGTTAGGGCTAGTGTTAGGGTTAGGGTTGTGGTTAGGATCAGGGTTTATGGTTATGCTTAAGGGTTAGTGTTATGGTTAGGGTAAGGGTTAGTGTTAGAGTTAGGGTTAATTTTAGGGGTTAGTTTTTAGAGTTTTGATTAGGGTTAGGATTAGTGTTAGGGTTATTGTTAGAGTTAGGGGTTAGGGTTAGGGGTTAAGGATTCAGTTAGGGTTAGGGTTTTGTTTAGGATTAGGATTAGTGTTAGGTTTCGTCTTAGGGTTAGGGTTAGGGTTATGGTTAGAGTTATGATTAGGTTGAGGTTTATGATTAGGAATAAGATTATGGATAGGGTTAGGGTTAGTGGGTTACTGTTAGGTTTATGTTTAGGGTTGAGGTTGGTCCAAAGTTAGAATAAGGGTTAGGTTTAGGGTTAGGATTAGTGTGCCATTTGGGTGAAGTTTAGGTTTAAGATAAGGCTATAAGACTTAGGGTCATTTGGGTTATTAATAGGGTTAGGGTTATGGTTAGGTTGGGCCCACCGTTAGGATAAGCGTTGTAGTTATGGTTAAGTTTTATGTTTATGGGTTAGTGTTAGGAATTAGTTTTAGGTGTTAGGGGTTAGTGTTAGTGTTGGGGTTAGTGTTTAGGGCAATGTTTAGGATTAGGATTAAGTTTCAGGTTAGGCTTAGAATTTGGGTTAGAGATTAAGGTTAGGTTTAGGTTTAGGATTAGAATTTATTTGTAGAATTATGGTTAGGATTACTGCTAGTGTTCGGGTTAAGAGTTATGTTTAGGGTTAGGATTTGGATTAGGTTTGGGTTAGGGTTAGGGTAATTAGGGTTATCGCTAGGTTTGCGGTTAGGTTTAGGGGTTAGGGTTAGGGTTAGTGTTATATTTAGGGTTAGGGTTAGGTTTGGGTAAGTTTTAAGGGTAAGGGTTAGCGTAAGGCTTAGGCTTAGGCTTAGGCTTAGGCTTAGATTTAGGGTTAGGGTTAATGGTTAGGTTTAGGGTTAGGATTAGATTTATAGGTTAGGGTCAGTCTTAGGGTTAGTCTTAGTGTTATGGTTAGGTTTAGGGTTAGGTTTAGGTTTATGTTTAGGTTTAGGGTTAACCCACCATTAATATAAAGGTTAGAATTATGGTTAAGTGTTATGTTTATGGGTTAGGGTTAAGCGTTAGGTGTTAGGGTTTTGTGTTAGTGTTTGGTTTAGGGTTAGCGTTAGTGTTGGGGTTAGTGTTTAGGGCAAGGTTTAGGGTTAGGATTAAGTTTCAGGTTGGGCTTAGATTTTGGGTTAGAGATTAAGTTTATGTTTACATTTAGTATTAGACTTTAGTTGTAGAATACAGGTTTGGATTACGGCCAGTGTTAGAGTTAGTGTTAAGAGTTATGTTTAGGGTTAGAGTTTGGTTTAATGTTAGGGATAGTGTTAAGGTAGAGTGTTAGATTTAGGGTTAGTTTTAGGGTTATGCTTAGGGAGGGTTAGGGTAAGGGTTAGGGTTAGTTTTTAGAGTTAGAGTTAGTGTTAGTGTTAGGTTTGGGTTAGGGTTAGGTTTAGGGTTAGGTTTAGATTAAGTTCTAGGATTATTGTCATGTTTAGGCTTAGGGTTAGAGTTAAGTTTTTCGTTAGGTTTAGTGTAATGTTTAGATTTGAGGTTTATAGTTAGGGTTAGTGTTGGTGTTAGCATTAGGGTTAGGTTTAGGGTTACGAATAGTGGTTAAGGTAAGGGTTAGATTTAGGGTTAGAGATAGGGTTAGGTTTATTTGGTAGTGTTAGGGTTAGGGTTAGGGTTAGGGTAAGGGTTATGGTTAGGGTTAGGAGTTATGTTTAGCTGTTAGATTATGGTTAGGGTTAAGGTTAGGATTAGGGTTAGGGTTAGTGGTTAGATTTAGGGTTAAGGTTAGGGTTAGCGTTAGTTTTTGGGTTCGGTTATGGTTATTGTTAGAGTAAGGGTTAAGGTTAGGGTTAGAGTTACGTTTAGGGTTTGGATTATGTTTAGGGATAGGGTTAGGTTTAGGGGTCTAGGGTTAGTGTTAGATTTAGGTTTAGGGTTAGGGTTATGGTTGGTGTTGGGTTAGCATTAGTGTGCCATTAGGGTTAGGTTTATGATTAGGGTTAGGCCATTAGGCTTAGGGTTATTTGAGTGAGAGTTAGGGTTAGGTTTATGGTGAGGGTTAGGTTTAGAATGAAGGTTAAGGTTAGCATTAGGTTTAGAGTTAGGGGTTAGTTTTATGTTTTAGGGTTAGGGTTATTGTTAGTGTTAGGGTCAAGGTTAGGGTTGGTTAGGGTTAGGTTTACGGTTTGGTTTTAGCTCAGGGTAAAGTTTAGGGCTAGGATTAGGGTTAGGGTGAGGGTGAGGGTTAGGGTTAGGGTTAGGGTTAGGGTTAGGGTTAGGTTTAGGGTTAGGGTTAGAGTTAGGGTTAGAGTTAGGGTTAGGTTTAGGGGTTACGGTTAGTGTTAGGGTTAGTGTTAGGTCTTAGGGTTAGTTTTGGTTAGGTTTAGGGTCAGGGTCAGGGTGTGGGTTAGTGTTAATTTTAGGATTAGTGTTCGTGTTAGTGTTAGGTTTAGGGTTAGGGTTAGGTTTATGTTAATGTATAGGGTGGCCCCACCATTAGGATAAGGGTTAGTGTTATGGTTAAATGTTATTTTTATGGCTTAGGTTTAGGGGTTAGGGATAGGGGTTAGATTTAAGGTTATGGTTAGGGGTTGGGTTAGGTTTAGATTTAGTGTTAGGGTTAGGCTTAGGGTTAGGGTTATTGTTAGGGTTAGGGTTAAGTTTAGGATTAGGGTTAGGGTTAGGTTTAGGTTCAGGGAAAAGTTTAGATTTAGGGTTAGGGTTAGGGTTAGAGGATAAATTTAGAGTTAGGGTTAGTGTTAGGGTTAGGGTTACATTTAGGGTTATATTTAGGTATTAGGTTTAGGGTTACGGTTAGAGTTAGGGTTATGGTTAGGATTAGGGTTTATGGTTATGCTTAAAGGTTAGTGTTATGGTTAGTTTAAAGGTTAGTGTTAGGTTTAGGGTTATGGTATGAATTAGGGTTGGGGTAAGGTTTAGTGTTAGGGTTATGTTTAGGGTTATGGTTATGGTTAGGGGTTAGGTCTTAGGGTTAGGTTTAGGGTTAGGTTTAGGGTTAAGGTTAGTGTTAGCGTTAGTGTTTGGGTTAGGGTTTCAGTTATGGATAGGGTTAGGATTAGGGTTAGGGTTTTGTTTAGGGTTAGGATTAATGTTAGGTTTCGTGTTAGGATTAGGGTTAGGGTTATGGTTAGAGTTAGGTTTAGGCTTAGGTTTAGGGTTAGGCTTAGTGGATTACGATTAGTTTTAGGTCTAGGGTTAAGGTTCATCAAAATTAGAATAAGGGTTAGGTTTAGTGTTAGGGTTAGTGTGCGATTAGGGTTAGGTTCAGGTTTAAGATAAGGACATTAGTCTTAGGGTCATTTGAGTTATGAATAGACTTAGGGTTATGGTTAGGGTTACGGTTAGAGTGGGCCTACCATTAGGATAATCGTTGTAGTTATGGTTAAGTGTTATGTTTATGGGTTAGTGTTAGGAATTAGGGTTAGGTGTTAGGGTTAGGGGTTAGTGTTAGTGTTGGGGTTAGTGTTTAGGGCAAGGTTTAGGGTTAGGTTTAAGTTTCAGGTTAGGCTTAGAATTTGGGTTAGAAATTAAGGTTAGGTATAGGTTTAGGGTTAGAATTTAGTTGTAGTATAATGGTTAGGATTAGGGCTAGTGTTAAGGTTAAGAGTTATGTTTTGGTTTAGGGTTTGGATTAGGGTTGCATTAGGGTTAGGGTCATTAGGGTTAAGGCTAGGTTTGCAGTTAGGGTTAGGGGTTAGTGTTAGGGTTAATGTTAGGGTTAAGGTTAGAGTTAGGGTTAGGGTTAGGTTTAGGGTTATATTTAGGGTTAGGGTTAGGGTTGGGTAAGGTTTAAGGGTTAGGGTTAGTGTTAGGGTTAGGGTTAATGGTAAGATTTAAGTGTTGGGTTAGGGTTAGGTTTAAGAGTTATGTTTAATATTAGAATTTGGATTAATGTTAGGGATAGTGTTAAGGTTAGGGGGTTAGTGTTAGTGTTAATGTTAGTGTTAGTGTTAGGGGTAAGTTTATGGTTAGGTATAAGTTTAGGATTAGGGTTAGGGTTAGTGGTTAGAGTTATGTTGAATGGTAGGTTTAGCGTTAGGTTTTGGGTTGGGTTATGGTTATTGTTAGAGTTAGGGTTAAGGTTAGGTGTGGCTTACTTGAATTTAGGGTTAATAAGTTAACTTGTTGTAACAAGGACAAATGTTGCAATGCTTACAAGATACCATGTACCCGGGTGGACTTAGAAACAAGGAACTTGTGGCTAGCAATAATGCCTACGCCCTGGAGCAAAGAACAGCCTGTGACTACTGATAACCACCCACTTGCCGCCTGCTTTTCATGTAATCACCACATGACTAACGGTCCTGCCTTAGCTAGGTTAGGATGAGTAAAAGCGATTAGCCAATCAATGTGAAACATGCGTGCCTAAAAACCATATAAATGTATGTTGGCTGAACAATAAAGTTGAACAATTTGCTTGTATCAAGCTGTGTTCCCGTCTCTCAATCACGGTAAATTGGTGACCCCGACGTGATCGTCAGCGACGCGATCGCCGGAGACTGAAGAACCACCTACCTGATGGCATGTCACGAGTCCCGCAGAACGTGGGATAAGCTGCTCAAAGGAAGCAGGATAAACCGGCTGGCCAACTAATCCCTCCGTCTGGAACGAGAGGTGAGCTGCGGGGAACAAACAAAATGGGGAGTCAGGCGTCAACCCCTGAGAGAGACATTTATGAGCTTATGAAAAGTCTGCTTAAGAAGCACGGGAAAGAGACTCTTTCTGGACACGACCTTAAATTGCTCCTTAAATGGGTGAAGGCTAAGATCCCCACAGTGACTGCTTCTTCTATTTTCACGCGTAAGCTCTGGGATGAGGTGGGGGTGAAGTTGTGGGATGCAGCCACCTTAGGGAATGAGGAAGCACAACGCATGTTCCCTAAGTGGAGGCAGGTTTTCGAAACTATAAAAAGGCAAGAACAGAATCAACAGGAGGCTGGGGAAGACACCCAGTCACTTCCCCCCTACCCTTCTGACATTTCTAGTGAGACAAAACCCTCTGCACCAACATTGGCTTGTGCCGCTGGGTATCCCCCAGAGGATGATCCCTTTCATCCGGGTCCGATCGACCCTGACAAAGAACCAGATCTCTACCCTCCCGATCCTCATGAAGTTTGGGGAAAGATTAAGAGTCAAGCGATAAAGGAGGGGGAATTGGAGATAGCCAGAACTATAGTAGCCCCGGTAATATATCAAGGATGGGGAGGGGCTCAGGCTCAATGGGAACCTCTTTCTTTTTCGGTAATCAAGGAGTTGCGCCACACGGTAACGGAACATGGGTTGTCCTCTCCTTATTTTGCAAGCCTTGCGGCTTCGGTATTCGATACATATGTTATTACCCCGCATGATCTAAAAGCTCTTGCGCAGCTATTACTAACCCCAACACAATATACGATGTGGGAATCCCAATGGAGAACAGGATTGCAAGCAGTCTTGTTGGGTTACGCAGGGCATGCTAATGCTGCCTTAGCTGCACTAACTATGGAACACCTTATGGGAACAGGGCAGTTCTCAGACCCAGCCACCCAAGCTAGAGATATCCCTTGAGAGGTTCTTGAAGCCGGACGAGAAGAGGCAAAACGGGCCTTGCTGAAAGTCCCTGATTTTGGTAAACCCCAAAAAGCATTTACTAGCATTACCCAAGAATCCCGCGAGCCGTACATGCAGTTTATCGATAGGCTAAAACAAGCCCTTGAACGACAAGTTGACAACACAGAGGCACGGGAAATTCTCCTTCTTAAATTGGCTGTGGAAAATGCTAACGCTGACTGTAAAAAGCTTCTGAAGTCCCTTCCAAATCAGAGCCCTACTTTAATCGAAATGGTGGAAGCTTGTAATAGAATTGGCACTGTAGACCATAAGTATGAGGCCATGGCCGCTGCCTTTGCAGCTATGCGCGGTCCTGCGAATCCCCAACCTCAAAACTGCTATGAATGCGGGAAGCCAGGACATCTTAAGAAAGATTGCTTGAGTGCCAATGCAGGAAGACCGCCTCAGATACCTGGGATCTGCCCCAAGTGTCAAAAAGGACGCCATTATGCAAATCAGTGCCGGTCCAGGTATGATTCCCAAGGTAACGATTTCCCTACGAGAAATACTTAATGAACAATTGTCAATGGGACACATTGTACCTTCGACAAGCCCCTGGAACTCGCCTGTCTTTGTTATTAAAAACCATCTGGCAAGTGGCGCTTGCTCCATGAGCTTAGAAAAATTAATGACGCTATGGAAGACATGGGGGCCCTACAACCTGGGCTCCCGTCACCCACTATGATCCCTCGAAATTGGCATTTAACTGTTATTGATCTCAAAGACTGTTTTTTCAGCATTCCACTGCATCCAGATGACGCTCCCAAATTTGCTTTTTCAATTCCTAGCGTCAACATGCAGGCTCCTCTACAAAGATATCATTGGGTTGTACTGCCACAAGGGATGAAAAATAGCCCCACAATATGTCAATGGTATGTGGCAAAAATACTTAGCCCTGTTAGAACTGCAATGCCCACTGTGCTCCTATATCACTATATGGATGATATCTTAGTGGCAGCACAACACCAAGAGGTGATGGAGGAAGCCGTGGCCCTTGTCATAGCTGCTGTAAAATCAGCAAGCTTCTGTATTGCGCCGGAAAAAATTCAAAAGGTGCCTCCTTGGAAATACCTAGGATGGAGAATAAGAGCTCAAACCATCACCCCTCAGCCGCTACAAATACAGGCGGATGTGAAAGCCCTACATGACGTACAAAAACTGTTGGGAACAATCAATTGGGTGAGACCATTGTTAGGAATTACCAACACAGACTTAAGCCCTTTGTTCAAAATGCTTAAAGGGAGCTCGGACCTAAATGCTCCACGAACTCTTAGCCCTGAAGCTGTTGCCTCCTTACAGAAAGCTGCAGCAGTCATCACTTCTAGACAAGCTCATCGGTGGGAACCGGACTTGCCTTTTCAACTAATTATTCTTAATCCGGCCCGACAACCTCATGCACTAATCTTTCAATGGGACTGCCAAAAACCAGATCCTTTGCTAATCATTGAGTGGGTATTTTTACCTAACCAAGCCACAAAAACAATTTCTACACAACATGAGATATTCGCATCCCTGATTATTAGGGCTCGACAACGATTGCTAACTTTAGCAGGAAGAGACTTTGCTCTTATTTGTTTGCCAATAACCAAAGTATACCTACAATGGCTGCAACAACAGTCCGACGCGATCAATATAGCTCTAAAGGGATTTAAGGGCCAACTCACCTCTCATCCGCCCTCTCACAAGCTGCTTAGTGTTGATTTTCAGCTTTTACTGGCACCCAAGCGAAGTGACCAACCCCTACAAGCTTTAACTGTATTTACTGATGGTTCTGGTAGATCACACCTATCGGTCATTACCTGGTGGAATGATTCCCACAAGCGATGGGACTCTGATATAGAAATCATCCAGGGTTCTCCACAGATAGTAGAATTAGCTGCGGTAGTCCGAGTCTTTCGAAAATGGTCCATCCCTATTAACATAATCACAGATTCTGCTTACGTTGCAGGAATTGTTAGCCTAGCTGAAGCTTCGGTGCTACGAGATGTCTCTCATGAAACATTGTTTGCATTATTACAAGAACTTATTTTTCTGTTAAATTCTCGATTACACCCTTACTTTATTATGCATGTTCGATCTCATACTTCTTTGCCTGGTTTTATTGCAGAAGGGAACCGACAAGCTGACCTGCTTACATTACCAATACAGGTGCTACCGGACCGCCTAGCGCAAGCTAAACTTAGTCATTCCTTCTTCCATCAAAATGCTACCGGTCTTAGACGTCAATTTGACCTCACTATTCAACAAGCCAATAATATCATTGCAGTATGTCCTGACTGCCAAAGACACTCATTCCCTTCGGTAGCAGGGGGAGTGAATCCAAGAGGATTGCAAAGCCTTCAACTCTGGCAAACTGATGTCACTCATTTCGCTGAATTTGGCCGTTTAAAATACGTCCACTGCTCTGTTGATACCTTCTCAGGAATGTTATTTGCCTCGTGTCATGTAGGTGAAAGGGCACGAGACGTACAAAAACACTTCATGCGAGCTTTTGCCACTTTAGGGGTACCCTCTCAAATTAAGACTGATAATGGTCCTGCATATGTGTCTAAGACCTTGAAAAACTTTTTTGCCTCTTGGGGTATATTACATACCACAGGTATCCCTCACTCTCCTACAGGGCAAGCCCTAATAGAACGCTCACACCAAACTTTAAAACGTCTTTTGTTGAAAAAAAAAGGGGGAGTAGGGGCCGTTACACCAGAAGAACGAATACAGAAAGCCTTATATGTTTTTAACTTTTTGAATTGTTCCCTATTAGATAATAATCCTCCAGTAATTCATCATTTTAGCACAAGTACTTGTTTTGAACCTAAGATCAAGCCACCGGTATTGATCCGAGACCCTGAAACAGGTAAGATAATGGGACCCTATCCTCTTGTCACGTGGGGAAGAGGCTATGCTTGTGTTTCCACAGAAAGAGGTCCCCGTTGGATCCCAGCTAAATTTGTAAGACCTTTCCAAGAAATGATACAACAACCATCTAAAGATCTTCTTCCTTCTGACCCTGTGGATGATGCAGAAGATAACACCGTGGAATAACTGAATGGACCCTGTTCAAGAGGCCAACAAATGGAAGCTTAACTGTCCTCAATGTTCTTCCATATAACGGATCTGGAGTGATATTTTTTGGAGACGAATATCATGAGATCTTGATTCGCGACGGAGACAAGGAAAAGGCTAACCTTTATGTTGCGTATCAAAATGTGTCGGGCAGCTCGGGCCACTGGAATGTATCACAAAATGTAGGGTCAAGGAATGTAAAAGACATCACAGGGCAATTGAGGTTGCCTAATGGGTACTTTCTGATTTGTGGAGATAGAGCATGGCCAGGAATCCCTTTTAAGCCAATAGGAGGGCCTTGCTATATTGGGAAGCTTACCTTGTTTGCACCTCATATGAAAGACCTACTTAACTTAACAAGCCACCAAAAATCTAAAAGGTCACTGCGAACATTACAACCAGATTGTGATGATGAAGTCAATCTGGGATCCTTAGGGTCTACAGTAGCCTTGTCCCTCTTCCTACCGGGAGGGATGGCAGCAGCCAATTGGGCCAAAATTAAAAGTTTAGCATGCTGGGCTGTGAAACAGTTCAACACAACTTCTGAAATTCTTACAGGCCTGGCCAATGATGTAGATAGCTTGCGACATGTAAAATCGTGCTGCTATTGATTTTCTCTTGTTAGCTCATGGGCATGGTTGCAAAGAATTTGAGGGAATGTGCTGCATGAATTTATCTGACCACTCTAAAAGTATCCACAGACAGATCGAAGAATTGCGAGAATGGGTTAAACTCGTTAAAGAAGGAGTAGATGGGTTTGATGGATGGTTAGCTTCTTGGAGTATTTCTGGGTGGATAAAGGATTTGCTTAAGCAAGGGATCTCTATTTTCTTAGTGATTTGTGCCATATTAATAATAATTCCGTGTGTGCTGCAATGCTTGCAAAAATCAATAACTGCTTCAGTGAATAAAATTTTCCTTGTTCAACAAAGAATAAATCAAAACCAGGAAATGATCACCAAGACCCCCAGTACAGAAAAGTTAGTAACACAGGATGTCCTAGAGTTAGTTGGCCGCCAACCTTGGGAAGAGACCTGTTAATTGAAACAAAAAGGGGGAGATGTGGCTTACTTGAATTTAGGGTTAATAAGTTAACTTGTTGTAACAAGGACAAATGTTGCAATGCTTACAAGATACCATGTACCCGGGTGGACTTAGAAACAAGGAACTTGTGGCTAGCAATAATGCCTACGCCCTGGAGCAAAGAACAGCCTGTGACTACTGATAACCACCCACTTGCCGCCTGCTTTTCATGTAATCACCACATGACTAATGGTCCTGCCTTAGCTAGGTTAGGATGAGTAAAAGCGATTAGCCAATCAATGTGAAACATGCGTGCCTAAAAACCATATAAATGTATGTTGGCTGAACAATAAAGTTGAACAATTTGCTTGTATCAAGCTGTGTTCCCGTCTCTCAATCGCAGCAGTTAGGGTTAGGATTAGGTTTAGGGTTTGGATTACAATTAGGGATAGGGTTAGGTTTAGGGGTCTAGGGTTAGTGTTAGAGTTAGTTTTAGGGTTAGGGTTATGTTTAGGGTTGGGTTAGGATTCTTGTGCCATTAGGGTTATGGTTAGGGTTAGGCCATTAGGCTTAAGGTTACTTGGGTGAGGGTTAGGGTTAGGTTTATTGTTACGGTTAGGTTTAGAATTAAGGTTAGGTGTTTGTGTTATGTGTTAGGGTTAGGGTTAGTGTTAGGGTTATGTGTAGGGTTGGTTAGGGTTAGGTTTAGGGTCAGGGTTAGGGGTAGATTTTAGGTTAGGTTTTAGCTCATAGTAAAGTTTAGGTTTAGGCCTAGGGTTAGTATTAGAGTTAGGGTTATGGTTAGGGTTAGTCCATTAGGCTTAGGGTTACTTGGGTGAGGGTTAGGGTTAGGTTTATGGTTAGGGTTATATTTAGAAATAGGGTTAGGTTTAGTGTACAGTTAGCATTAGGTTTAGGGTTAGGGGTTAGTGTTATGTGTTATGGTTAGGGTTAGTGTTAGGGTTATGTTTAGTGTTGTTTAGGGTTAGGTTTAGGGTCAGGGTTAGGGTTAGATTTAGGGTTAGGTTTTAGCTCAGTGTAAAGTTTAGGGTTAGGTATAGGGTTACTGTTAGGGTTAGGGGTTACGATTAGTGTTAGGGTTAGGATTAGGTGATAGGGTTAGTTTTTGTTAGGTTTACAGTTACGATTAGGGTTAGCATTAGTGTTAACTTTAATGTTAGTGTTAGTGTTAGTTTTAGTGTTAGGTTTCAGGTTAGCGTTAGTGTTTACTTTAATGTTAGTGTTAGTGTTAGTTTTAGTGTTAGGTTTCGGGTTAGGGTTAGGTTTATGTTTTCATTTAGGGTGGCCTCACCATTAGGATAAGGTTTAGAGTTATGGTTAAGTGTTATTTTTATGGTTTAGGGTTAGGCGTTTGGTTTAGGGTTAGCGTTACTGTTGGGGTTAGAGTTTAGGGCAAGGTTAGGGTTAGGATCAGTGGTAAGGATTAGGGTTACATATAGCGTTAGGTTTAGGGTAGAGTTAGGGTTAGGTTTAGGGTTAGGGCTTAGGGTTTTGTGATAGTGTTTGGATTAGGGTTAGTGTTGGGGTTAGTGTTTAGGGCAAGGTTTAAGGTTAGGATTAAGTTTAAGGTTAGGCTTAGTTTTGGTTTAGAGATTAAGTTTAGGTTTAGGTTTAGGATTAGACTTTAGTTGTCGAATCAGGTTTAGGATTAGGGTTATTGTTAGGCTTAGGTTTAAGAGTTATGTTTAGTGTTAGGGTTTTGATTAGCGTAAGGGATTGGTTTAGGGGTAGGGTGTAAGGTTTAGTGTAAGGGTTAGGGTTAGGGATTAGGGTTATTGGGTTATTATTAGGTGTTAGTGTTAGGGTTAGGGTTAGTGTTAGGATTAGCGGTTAGGGTTTGGCTTAGTGTTAGGGTTAGGGTTTGGTTTAAGTTTGGGTTAGTGTTAGGTTTAGGGTTATTGTTAGGGTTCAGGATTAGGGGTTAGTGTTAGGGTTAGGGTTCGGGTTAGGTTTACGGTTATGGTTAGGGTTAGGTTTAGGTTTAGTATTAGGGTTATAGTTAGGGGTAGGGTTAGGTTTAGGGGTAGGGTTAAGTTTAGGGTTAGGTTAGTGTTAGGGTTAAGGTTAGGTTTAGGATTAGGGTTAATGTTAGGGTTAGGGTTAGTTTTAGGGTTGGAGTTAGGGTTAGGGTTATTGTTAGGTTTAGTTTTATTTTTAGTTTAGGCTGGGCCCACCTTTAGGATAAGGGTTAGAGGTATGATTAAGCGATATGTTTATGGGTTAGGGTTTGGCCTTAGGGTTATGGGTTAGGGTTAGAGGTTAGGGTTTTGGGTTAGTGTTTTGTTTAGGGTTAGTGTTAGTGTTGTGGTTAGATTTTAGGTCAAGCTTTTCATTTAGGATTAAGTTTTAGGTTAGGCTTATTTTTTGTGTTAGAGATTAAGGTTAGTTTTAGGGTTAGGATTAGACTTTATTTGTAGAATAAGGGTTATGATTAGGGTTAGTGTTAGGGTTATTTTTCAGAGTTATATTTAGGTTCAGGGTTTGGATTAGTGTTAGTGATAGCCTTAGGGTTAGGGGGTAGGGTTGGTGTTAGGGTTGGGGTTAGTGTTAGTGTCAGGGATAGGGTTAGGTTTAGGGTTATGTGTAGGGTAAGGTTTAGGGTAAGGGTTAGATTTATGTTTTGGTTAAGGGTGGGCCCACCATTAGGATAAGGGTTAGAGTTACTGTTAAGTGTTATGTTTATGGGTTAGGTGTTAGGGTTAGGGGTTAGTGTTAGGTGTTAGGGTTTTGTGTTAGTGTTTGGATTAGGGTTAGTGTTAGCGTTGGTGTTAATGTTTAGGGCAAGTTTTAGTATTAGGATTAAGTTTCAGGTTAGGCTTAGTTTTTAGGTTAGAGATTAAGGTTAGGTTTAGGTTTTGGATTAGACTTTCATTGTATAATAAGGGTTAGGATTAGGGTTAGGGTTAGGGTTAGGGTTAGGGTTAAGAGTTATATTTAGGGTTAGGGTTAGGAATAGGGTTAGCGATTGGGTTAGGGTGAGGGTTAGGGTTAGGGTTATGATTAGGGTTAGGGGCTAGGATTAGGGTTATGATTTGGTTTAAGGTTAGGCTTAGGCTTAGTATTAGGGTTAGGGGTTAGGGATTGGTGTAGTGTCGATTTAGGGTTTGTTTTGGTGTTAGGGTTAGCGTTAGGTTTAGGCGTTATGGTTTGGTTTAGGGTTTGGATTAAGGTTAGGGATAGGGTTAGGGATAGAGTTAGTGTTAGGGATTTAGGGTTAGTGTTATGGTTAGGTTTATGGTTGGTCCAAAATTAAAATAAGGATTAGGTTTAGGTTTAGGGTTAGTGTGTCATTAGGGTTAGGGTTAGCCATTAGACTTAAGTTCATTTGGGTTAGGGTTAGATTTATGTTTAGGTTTAGGGTTGGCCCACTATTAGGATAAGGATTAGAGTTCACAGAATCACAGAATAACCAGGTTGGAAGAGACCCAGTTGATCGTCGAATCCAACCATTCCCACCAATATCTAAATCATGCTCCTGAGTACCTCATCCACCCTAACATTAAACACCTCCATGGATGGCGACTCAACCATCTCCCTGGGCAGGCCGTTCCAATGCCTAACCACCCTCTCCGTTACGGTTACGTTTAAGTGTTATGTTTATGGGTTATGGTTAGTGGTTAGGGTTAGGGGTTATGGTTTTGTGTTAGTGTTTGGATTAGAGATAGTTTTAGTGTTGGGGTTAGTGTTTAGGACAAGGTTTAGGGTTAGGATTAAGTTTCAGGTTAAGATTAGTTTTTGGTTTAGAGATTAAGGTTAGGATTAGAATTAGGATTAGACTTTAGTTGTAGAATAAGGGTTAGGAATATAGTTAGTGTTCGGGTTAAGAGTTATGTTTAGGGTTAGTGTTTTGATTAGTGTTAGGGGGTTAGTGTTAGTGTTAGTGTTAGGGTTATGGTTAGGCTTAGGTTTTATTGTTATGCTTAAGGGTTAGGGTTATGGTTCAGCTAAGAGTTAGGGTTAGGTTAAGTGTTAGGCGTTAAGTTTAGGGTTTATGGTTAGGGTTAGGGGTTAGTGTTAAGATTAGAATTTAGGGTTAGGGTTAGGGTTAGGGTTAGGCTAAGTGTTAGGGGTTATGGTTTCAGTTAGGGTTAGGGTTAGGATTAGGGTTATATTTAGGTGTGGAGTTATGGTTAGGGTTAGGTTTAGGGTTAGGATAAGTTCAGGGATAGGGTTAGCTTTAGTGGGTTAGGGTTAGGTTTAGGTTTAGGGTTAGGGTTGGTCCAAAATTAGAATAAGGGTTAGGTTTAAGTTTAGGTTTAGTGTGCCATTAGGGTAAGGTTTAGGGTTAAGTTAAGACCATTAGGCTTAGAGTCATTTGGGTTATGTATAGGGTTAGGGTTATGGTTAGGGTTAGGGTTAACGTTAGGTTTAGGGTTGGGTTAGAGTTTGTTTAGGGTTAAGGTTAGTGTTACGGTCAGGGTTAGGCTTAGGTTTAAGGTTAGAGTTAGGTTTAGGTTTAGGTTTAGGGTGAGGTTTAGGTTTAGGGTTAGGATTTTGGGTTAGGGTTAGTGTTATTGTTAGGGTTTGGGTTAGACTAAAGTTTAGGTTTAGGGTGGGCCCACCGTTAGGATAGTTTTAGAGTTTTGTTTAACTGTTATGTTTATGGGTTAGGATTTTGCTCAGGGTAAACGTTAGGGTTAGTGGTAGAGTTAGAGTTAGTGTTAGATTTAGGGGTAGGGTTAGGGGTTGCAGTTAGTGTTAGGGTTAGGTGTTAGGGTTAGTGTTGGTTAGGGTTAGCGTTATTTTTCGGTTAGGGGATAGTGATAGGGGTTAGAGTTTTGTGTTAGTGTTTGGATTAGGGTTAGTGTTAGTGCTGAGATTAATGTTTAGGGTAAGGTTTAGGGTTAAGATTAAGTCTCAGTTTAGGCTTAGGTTTTCGGCTAGAGATTAAGGTTAGGCTTATGTTAGGATTAGACTTTAGTAGTAGAAAAAGGGTTAGAATTAGGATTAGGGTTAGGGTTAGGGTTAAGAGAAATGTTTAAGATTAGTGTTTGGAATAATGTTAGGGATAGTTTTAGGGTTAAGGGGTTAGGGTTACTGTTAGGGTTAAGGTTAGGGTAATGGTTAGGTTTAGGTGTAGGGGTTAGATTTAGGGTTAGGGTTAGGGTAAGGGTTAGGGATTGAGTTAGGGTTAGGGTTCAGTTTAGGGATTAGGGTTAGGGTTAGTGGTTAGTGTTAGGATTAGTGTTAGGGGTTAGGGTAAGATTTAGGGTTAGAGTTGTGGTTAGGGTTAGCGTTATTGTTAGGGTTAGGTTTAGGCTTAGGGTTAGGTTTAGAGGTTACGTTTAGGGTTAGGGTTGGTCTTAGGTTTAGGGTTAGATTTGTGATTAGGTTTAGGTTGGTCCCACCATTAGGATAAGGGTTAGAGTTATGGTTAAGTGTTCTGTTTATGGGTTATGGTAAGTGGTTAGATTTAGGGGTTATGGTTTTGAGTTAGTGTTTAGATTAGGGTTAGTGTTTAGGGCAAGGTTTAGGGTTAGGATTAAGTTTCAGGTTAGGCTTAATTTTTGAGTTAGAGATTAAGGTTAGGTTTAGGAGTAGACTTTAGTTGTAGAATAAGGGTTAGGATTCGGGTTAGTGTTAGGCTTAGGGTTAAGAGTTATGTTTAGGGTTAGTGTTTGTATTAGGGTTAGGGTTAGGGTAAGCGGGTTAGTGTTAGTGTTAGTGCTAGAGTTGGGGTTATGGTTAAGTTTAGGGGTTATGGTTATGCTTAGGGTTTAGGGTTATACTTAAGGTAAGGGTTAGGGGTACGTTTAGGGGTTACAGTTATTGTTAGGGCTTAGTGTAAGTCTTAGTGTTTGTTAGGGTTAGGGTTAGGGTTAGGGTTAGGGTTAGGGTTAGGGTTAGGGTTAGAATTAGGATTAGGGGTTTAGTTTAAGTTTAGGGTTAGGATTATGGTTAGGTTTAGGTTCAGGGTAAGGTTACATTTAGGGTTAGGGTTAAGTTTAGGGTTAGTGTTAGGGTTACTGTTAGGGTTAGACTTAGAGTTAGGGTTAGAGTTAGGGTTAGAGTGAGGGTTAGGGTTAAGGTTATATTTAGGGTTAGGGTTAGGGGTGAAAGTTAGGGTTTGGATTAGGTGTTAAGGTTTGTGTCAGGGTTAGGGTTAGGTTTATGGTTAGGGTTATATTTAGTTTTAGGGGTTAGGGTTATGGTTTGGCTTAAGTGTTAGTGTTAGGGTTGGGTTAGGGTTAGGGTTAATATTCGGCTTAGCATTATTGTTAGGGTTGGGTTAGGGTTAGGTTTAGGGTCAGGGTTAGGGTTAGTTTTAGGGTTAGGGTTAGGGTTAGGGTTGGGTTCAGGGTTAGGGTTAATGTTAGGGTAAGGTTTAGGATAATGTTTAGTGTTAAGTTTAGGGGTTAGGGTTAGTGTTAGGCTTAGGTTTAATGTTCGTTTTAGGGGTTAGTGTTAGTGTTAGGTTTAGGGTTAGGGATAGTGATACTGTTCGGATTAGGTCTTAGGGTTAGGGATAGGGGTAGTGGTAGGGACGGGGTTAGGGTTAGGGACAGGGTTAGGTTTAGGGGGTTAGGGTTAGTGTTAGGTTTAGTGTTCGAGTCGGTCCAAAATTAAAATAAGGTTTAGGTTTAGTGTTAGGGTTAGGTTTAGCTTTAGTGTTAGGGTAAGGTTTAGGGTTAGGATTAGGTTTAGTGGTAAGTTTAGTGTTTACGTTTAGGGTTAGGGGTTGGTTTAGGCTTAAGATTAGGGTTAGTGTTAGGTTTAGAGGTTAGTGTTTGGGTTATTGTTAGTGTTAGGTTTGGGTTAGTGTTAGGTTTGGGGTTTAGGGTTAGGGTTAGGGTTAGGGTTAGGCCATTAGGCTTAGGGTCATTTGGGTTAGGGTTACGGTTAGGGACAGTCTTATGGTTAGGTTTAGTGTTAGATTTATTTTTAGGTTTATGGTAGGCCCAAGATTAGGATATGGGTTAGAGTTATGGTTATGTGTTATGTTTATGGATTAGGGTTAGGCGTTAGTGTTAGTGTTAGGAGTTAGCGTTTCGTATTAGTGTTTGGATTAGGGTTAGTGTTAGTGTTTGGGTTAGTGTTTAGGGCAAGGATTAGGGTTAGGATTAAGTTTCATTTTAGGCTCAGTTTTTGGGTTAGAGATTAAGTTTAGGATTTGGTTTAGGATTATATTTAATTTTAGAATAGGGGTTACGATTAGGGTTAGTTTTAGGGTTAGGTTTAAGAGATATTTTTAATGTTAGGGTTTGGATTAGGGTTAGGGATAGGGTTAGGGGGTTAGGGTTAGTGTTATGGTTAGGGTTAGCCTTAGGGTTAGTGTTGGTTTTAGGGTTAGGGTTACGGTAAGGGTTAGGGTTAGGGTAAGTTTTAGGGTTAAGTTTGAGGGTTAGGGTTAGGGTTAGGGTTAGGGTTAGGGTTAGGTTTAGGTTTAGGTTTAGGTTTAGGTTTAGGGTTAGGGTTGGAGTTAGGGTTAGGGTTAGTGTTAGGGTTAGGGTTAGGTTTAGGTTTAGAGTTAGGTTTAGGTTTAGGGTTAGGATTAGGAGTTAGTGGTAGGTTTAGGCTTAAGGTTAGGGTTAGTGTTAGGGTTAGGTGTTAAGGGTAGGGTTAGGGTTAGGGTTAGGGTAGAGTTAGGATTCGGGTTAAGTTTAGGGTTAGCGTTAGAGTTAGTTTTAGGGTTTGGATTAGGGACAGAGTTAGGTTTAGATGGTTAGTGTTAGGTTTAGGGTTAGGGTTAACGTTAGAGTTAGTGTTAGGGTTACATGTTAGGGTTAGGGTTAGGTATTAGGGTTAGGGTTAGGGTTAGGTGTTAGGGTTAGGGTTAGGGTTAGGATTAGTATTAGGGTTAAGTTTGGGTTAGGTTTAGGGTTAGGGGTAGATTTAGGGTTTGGATTAGTGTTAGGGATAGGGTTGGGGTTAGAGTGTTAGACTTAATGTTATGGTTAGGGTTAGGGGTATGGTTATGGTTAGGGTTGTGTTAGGGTTAATGTGCAGTTAGGGTTACGATTAGTGTTTGGGTTTGTCCATTAGGCTTAGGGTCATTTGTGTTTGTGTTAGTTTTATGGTTAGGGTTAGGGTTAGATTTATGTTTAGGTTTAAGGTGGGCCCACCAATAGGATAAGTGTTAGAGTTATGGTTGTGTTATATTTATGGGTTAGGTTTAGCGGTTAGGGTTTTCTGTTAGTGTTTGGATTATGGTTGGTGTTAGTGTTGGGATTAGAGTTTAGGGCAAGGTTTAGGGTTAGGATTAAGTTTCTGGTTAGGCTTATATTTTGGGTTAGAGATTAAGGTTAGATTTAGGTTTAGGATTAGACTTTAGTTGTGGAATAAGGGTTAGGATTAGGGTTAGTGTTAGAGTTAGGGTAAAGGGTTATGTTTAGGGTTAGAGTTTGGATTAGTGTTAGGGATAGGGTTAGGGTTAGGGTGTTATGGTTATTGTTAGGGTTAAAGTTAGGGTTACGTTTATTGTTAGGCTTAAGGGTTAGAGTTAGGGTTAGGATTCGGGTTTGTGTTAGGCTGTGTTAGCGTTAGGGTTAGGATTAGGTTTGGGTTAGGGTTAGGTTTAGGGTTAGGATTAGGTTTAGTGGTTAGAGTTAGTTGTTAGGGTTAGGGTTCTGGTTAGGTTTAGTGTTAGGTTTATGGTTACTGTTAGGTTTAGTTTTAGGATTAGTATTAGTGTTAGGATTAGGGTTAAGGATTATGTTTAGGGTTAGTATTTGGATTAGGATTAGGTTAAGGGTTAGGGTTAGTACTAGGGTAAGGTTTAGGTTTAGGTTTATGTTTAGGGTTTGCTTTATGGCTGGGGATAGTGTTAGTGTTAAGGGGTTAGGATTAGTGTTAGATTTAGGGTTAGGGTTGGTCCAAAATTATTATATGGGTTAGATTTAGGATTAGGTTTAGGGTTACGTTTACGGCTTAGGGTTAGGGTTAGGGATAGGGTCAGGGTTAGAGGGTTAGGGTTAGTGTTAGGGTCAGTGTTAGTGTTATGGTTAGGCGTTAGGGTTAGGGTACGGTTTAAGGTTAGGGTAAGGCTTTAGTTTTAGGGTTAGGGTAAGGTTTAGGCTGGGTCCTCCGTTAGGTTTAGGGTTAGGGTTTGGTTTAGGTTGCCATTATGATTAGGGTTCGGGTTAGGGATAAGCATTTATAGTTAGGGTCATTTCGGATAGGGTTCGGTTTAGGGTTAGGTTTAGGGTTAGAGTTAGGGATAGGCTTAGTGTGCCGTTAGGTTTAGGAATAGGGTTAGGGTTCGAGTTAGTGTTAAGGTTAGGTTTAGGCTTTAGAGTTAGAGTTAGAGGTTATTGTTGGGGTTAGGCTTAGGGTTAGGGTAAGGGTTAGGGTTAGGTTGAGGGTGTTAGGGTTAGTGTTTATGGTTATGGTTAGTGGTTACGGTTATGTTTATGTTTAGGGTTAGGGTTAGCGTTATGGTTAGGCGTAGGGTTAGATGTAGGGTTAGGGATAGGGTTAGGGGTAGGGTTAGGGTTAGTTTTAGGATGCCATTAGGGTTAGTGTCAAGTTTAGGGTTAAGGTTTAGATTTTGATTTACGGTTAGGGGGTTTGTGTTATGGTTAAGGTTAGAGGACAGGGTTAGGTTTAAGGTTAGGGTTAGGGCATTGTTTTTGGTTGGATTAGGGTTAGGTTTAGGCTTAGGGTGTTGTTAGTGTTAGGTTTCTGTTTAGACTTAGATTTGTGTTAGGGTGACATTAGTGTTAAGGTTAGGGTTAGGATTAGGGTTAGGCTTAGGTTTATGGTTATGATTAGTGTTAAGGGTTAAGTTTCGTGTTAGATGTAGGTTTAGGGTTAGGGTTAGGATTAGGTTTAGGTTTACGGTTTATTGTTGGAGTTTGGAGTTAGCGTTAGTGTCAGGGTTTGGAGTTAGGGTTAGGGGGTTAGGGTAAGGGGTAGGTTTAGGTTTAGGGTTAGGGTTAGTTTTAGGATTAGGTTTGGGGTTAGGTTTAGGGCAAAGTTTATGGTTAGTGTTACGGTTAGTGTGGGTCCAACTTTAGGATAAGGTTTAGGATTAGGGTGAAGGATTATGTTTAAGGCTTAAGGTTAGGTGTTAGGTTTAAGTTTATTTAGGTTTCGGATTAGGGTTAGGGTTAGGGTTAGAGTTAGCGTTAGGGTTAGTGGTAGGTTTAGCCTTCGTGTTAGGGTTAGCGTTAGGGTGGGTCCACAATTAGGATAATTTTTATGGTTAGGGTTAAGGGTTATGTTTAATTGTTAAGGTTAGGGGTTAGGTTTATGTTTAGGGTTAGGGTTAGTTGTAAGCGTTCGGGTTATGGTCATTAGGGTTAGTGATAGGGTTAAGGTTAAGTTTAGGTATAAGGTTTATTTTTATCGTTAGGTTTAAGGTTACCATTAGGGTTTAGGTTTAGTGTTAGGGTTAGCATTATTGTTGGTCCACCATTAGGATAAGGGTTATGGTTAGGGTTAGTGGTTAATCTTAGGGTCATGGCTAGTGCTAGAGGTTAGGGTTAAGGTTACGGAGTTAGGGTGAGCGTTAAGGTTACGAGTTAGGGTTGGGGTTAGTGTTAGGTTGGGTCCACAATTAGGATCAGGGTTAGGGTTAGGGGTAAGGGTTATTTTTAATAATTAATGTTATGGGTTAGGGTTAGTGTTATTGTTAGGGGGTTAAGGTTATGTTTATGGTTAGGATTAGGCTTAGGGTTAGGGTTAAGCTTTAGGGTTAGGGTTAGGGTTTGGGTTTGGGTTAGGGTTTAGGGTTAGGGTTAGGATTAGGGTTAGGATTAAGCATTATGGGTAGGGTAATTTGGTTAGGGTTAGGGTTAAAGTTAATGTTAGTGTTAAGTTTTATTGATATAATTAAGGTTATGGTTAAGGTTAGTGTTTAGGTTTAGGGTTAGGGTTATTGTTAAGCAATTATATTTAGGGTCATTTGGGTTAAGGTTATGTTTAGGGTTAGGTTTATGGTTAGGTTTAAGGTGGGCCAACCATTAGGATAAGGGTTTGAGTCATTGTTAGATGTTATGTTTATGTGTTAGGTTTAGGGGTTAGTGTTGGGGCTTCGGGATTTGTGTTAGTGTTTGAATTAGGG
The DNA here is from genome assembly GCA_033459285.1 of Clamator glandarius. Lineage (NCBI taxonomy): Eukaryota > Metazoa > Chordata > Aves > Cuculiformes > Cuculidae > Clamator > Clamator glandarius. The sequence goes on along the minus strand of JAUNZM010001521.1, from coordinate 278,911 downwards.
TTAGTGTTAGTGTTGAGGTTAGTGTTTAGGGCTAGGTTTAGGGTTTGGATTATGTTTCGGGTTAGAGTTAGCTTTTGAGTTAGAGATTAAGGTTAGGATTAGGATTAGATTTTAGTTGTAGAATAAGGGTTAGGATTAGGGTTTGTGTTAGGGTTAGGTTTAAGGCTTATGTTTAGTGTCATGGTTATGGTTAGGGTTAGATGTTAGTGTTAAGGTCATTTGGTTTAGGATTAGGGTTAAGATTAGGGTTAGGGTTAGACATTAGTGTTAAAGTCATTTGGTTTAGGGTTAGGGTTAAGGTTAGGGTTAGGCCATTAGTGTTAGGGTCATATGGTATCGGGTTAGGGATAGGGTTAGGGTTAGTGTTAGAGATTGGGTTTGGGGTTAGGGTTAGGTTTAGGGTTAGCGTTAGGGTTGGTCCACAATTAGGATATAGCTTATGGTTAGGGTTAAGGGGTATTTTTAAGGGTTAGGAGTTAGGGTTAAGGTTAGTGTTAGGGTTAGTGTTAGGGTTAGGATAAGGTTTAGGGTTGGTCCACCATTAGGGTTAGTGTTAGGGTTAGGTTTTGGGTGCCATTATGGTTAGGGTTAGGGATAAGCCTTTATTATTAAGGTCGTTTTGGTTAGGGTTGGGTTAGGGTTAGGGTCAGGATTAGGGTTAGGGTGGGTCCATAATTAGATTAAGTATTAGCGTTAGGGTTAAGTGCTATTTTTAATGGTTAACTTAATGGGTTAGGTTTATGGGTAGAGTTAGGGAGTTAGTTTTAGGTTTAAATTTAGTGTTAGGCTCAGGGTGCCATTAGGGTTAAATTTAGAGTCTGGTTTATGGTTAGGGTTAGTGTTAGGCTTCAGGGTTATGGTAATTTGGATTAGTATTAGGGTTAAGGATTATTGTTATATTTACAATTAAGTTTAGGGTTAGGGTTTAAGATTAGGGTTAGGTTTAGGGTTAGGGTTTGTCCACCATTAAATTAAGAGTTAAGTTTAGGGTTAGGCTAAGTATGCCATTAGGGTTAGGGTTAGGTTTAGGCCATTAGGGTTAGGGTCATTTGGGTCAAAGTTAGGTTTAGTCCATTAGGGTTAGTTTCTTTTGGGTTATGGTTAGGGTTAGGATGGGCCAACCATTAGGATAATGGTTAGAATTATGGTTAAGTGTTATGTTTATGGGTTAGTGTTAGGAGTTAGTGTTTGGGGTTAGGGTTTTGTGGTAGTGTTTGTATTAGGGTTAGTGTTAGTGTTGGGGTTAGTGTTTAGGGTAAGGTTTAGGGTTAGGATTTAGTTTCAGGTTAGGGTAAAGGTTAGGGGTTAGGGTTAGGTTTGGGTTTGGGTCAGGGTTAGTGTTAGGGTTAGGACTTAGCCTTACGGGTAGGGTCATAATTAGTTTTAGGATTAGAGTCAGGGTTAGGGTTAGGGTTAGGGTTAGAATTAGGGTTAGTGTTACCTTTAGGTTTAGGATTAGGGTCAGGGTCAGGGTTAAGGTTAGGTTTAGAATTAGGGTTAGGGTTTAGTGTTATGTTTAGGGTTGGGGCTAGGGTTAGCGTTAGGGTGGGTCCACAATGAGGATAATGGTTAGGGTTAGGATTAAGGATTATTTTTAATGGTTAAGGTTAGGGGTTAGGTTTAGTGTTAGGGTTAGGAGGTTAGGTTTAGGGTTAGGGTTATGGTTAGGGTTAGGGTTAGTCTTAGGGTGCCGTTAGGGTTAGCTTTTTGGTTAGGTTTAGGGTTAGCCTTAGAGTTAGGGTTAGTGGTATGTGTTCGGGTTGTGGTCATTTGGGTTAGTGTTAGGGTAATAGTTAAGTTTAGGTTTAAGTTTTATTGTTATAGTTAGGGTTAAATTTTGGATTACTGTTTAGTGTTAGGGTTAGGGTTAGGGTTGGTCCAAAACTAAAATAAGGGTTAGGTTTAGGGTTAGGGTTTGTGTGACATTGGAGTTAGGGTTAGGGTTAGACCATTAGGCTTAGGGTTATTTGGGTTAGGGTTAGGGTTAGGATTATGGTTAGGGTTAGGGTTAGATTTATGTTTAGGTTTAGGGTGGGCCCACCATCAGGATAAGGGTCATTGTTATTGTAAAGGTTTATGTTTATGGGATAGGTTTAGGGATTAGGTTGTGGGTTAGGGTCATTAGGGTTAGGATTATGGTTAGGGTAAGGGGTTAAGGTTAGTGTTATTGTTAGGGTTAGTGTCATTAGGGTTAGGGTTAGGGTTAGAGTTAGGGTTTTGGTTACTGTTAGGATTAGGGTTAGGGTTAGGGTTATGGTTACGGTTACGGTTAGGGTTAGATTTAGGGTTAGAGTTAGGGTTACTGTATAGGTTAGCGTCATTAGGGTTAGGGTTATGGTTCGGGAAAGGGTTAAAGTTAGGTTTAGGGTTAGGATTAATTTTAATGGTTAGGGTTAGTCTTAGTGTGCATACACCATTAGGGTTAGGTTTAGAGTTATGTTTAGGGTGCAATTAAGGTTAGTGTTAGGGTTAGGGATAAGCCTTTAGTGTTAGGTTCATTTGGGTTAGGGTTAGGGTAAAGATTAGAGTTAAGATTAGATATTATTGTTATAGTTATGGTTTTGGTCAGGGTTATTTTTTAAGGTTAGTGTTAGGTTTAGGGTTAGGGTTGGTCCACCATTACGATAACAGTTAGGGTAAGGGTTAGGGTTAGTGTGCCATTAGGGTTAGGGTTAGTGTTAAGCCATTAGTTTTAGTGTCGTTAGTGTTGCGGTTAGGTTTAGGATGGGCCCACCTTAAGTAAAATAGTTAGAATTATGGTTAAGTGTTATGTTTATGGTTTAGGGTTAGGGGATAGTGTTAGGGGTTAGGGTTGGGGTTAGGGTTTTGTGTTAGTGTGCCATTAGGGTTAGGGTTAGTGTTGGGTTTTGTGTTTAGGGCAAGGTTTAGGGTTAGGATTATGTTTTGGGTTAGGGCTAGTTTTTGGGTTAGAGATTAAGGTTAGGTTTAGGTTTAGGATAAGATTTTATTTCGGGATAGACTTTAGTTGTAGAAAAAGGGTTAGGATTAGGGTTAGGGTAAGGGTTAAGGGTTATGTTTAGGGTTAGTGTTTGGTTTAGATTTAGTGTTAGGGTTAGAGGGTTAATGTTAGGGTTAGGGTTAGGGTTAGGGTTAGGGTTAGGGTTAGGGTTAGGGTTAGGGTTAGGGTTAGTGTTAGGGTTACAGTTAGGGTTAGGTTGGGTATACCTTTAGGTTTAGGGATAAGGTTAGGGTTAGGGTGCCATTAGGGTTAGGGTTAAGCCATTAGGGTTAGATTCATTTGGGTAGGGATAGGGTTAAAGTTAGGGTTTAGTGTTAGGGTTGGGGTTAGGAGTTATGGTTAAGGTTAAGGGTTAAGGTTAGTGTTAAGGATTGAGGTTAGGGTTAGGGGGTTAGGGTTAGAGTTAGGGTTAATGTTATGTTTATAATTAGTTTAGGGTGAGGTTTTTTGGTTATGGTTGCGGTTAGCTTTAGGATTAGGGCTAGTGGTTAATGTTATTTTTAGGGGGTTAGTGTTAGCGTTAGGGTTACAGTTTAATATTTGGGTTAGGGTTAGTGTTATCTATAGTGGTATCCACCTTTAGGATAATTGTTAGGGTTAGGGTTAAGGGTTAATTTTAAGGGTTAGAGTTAAGGGTTAATTTTAAGGGTTAGGGTTAGGGGTTAGGTTTAGGGTTAGGACTTATGGTTAGGGTTAGTGTTAGTGTGTTAGGATTAGGGTTAGGGTTAGATGTAGGGGTAGGTGTAGTGTTAGATTGGGTCCATCATTAGGATAAGTGTTATAGTTAGGGTTATGGGTTATGTGTAAGTGTTAGGTTTAGGGTTAGGATTAGGTTTTGGGGGTTAGTGTTAGGGTGTTAGAGTTAAGTTTAGGTTTAGGATTAGGTTTATATTTAGGTTTAGAATTAGGGTGCCTTTGGTGTTAGGGTTAGTGTTAGGGTTAGTGTTAAGGTGCCATTAGGGTTAAGGTTAGTGTTGGGGTTAGGATTAGGATTAAAGTTAGGGTTAGGGTTAGGATTAGGTTTAGGGGTTAGGGTTAGGTTTAGGATTAGTGTTAGGGTTAGTGGTTAGGGTTAGGTTTAGTGTTAGTGTTAGGGTTCGGGTTATGATTTACGGTTAGGTGTTAGGGTTAGTGTTAGTGTTAGGGTAGGTTAGGTTTACAGTTAGGGTTAGGTTTAAGCCTTTATGGTTAGTGTTATTTGATTTAGGGTTAAAGTTAGGGTTAGGGTTAGGGTTAGGGTTAGGGTTAGGTTTAGGGTTAGCGTTAGGGTTAGGGTTAGGGGTTAGATTTAGGTCTTAGGATTAGAGTTTTGAGTTAGTGTTATGTTTAGACACTGGGGGTTAGGATTAGTGGGTTAGGGTTAGGGTTAGAGTTAGGGTGCCGTTAGTGTTAGTGGCAGGGTTAGGGTTAGGTTTAAGGTGCCATTAGAGTTAGGGTTAGGGTTAGGGATAGGGTTAGTGTGGTCAACGGGGGAATTGCGACACACCACACACACATTTCATGCATGAAAGACCCAACTTTATTCATCATACTCCTATCTTTTATAGACCTTATAATGAGGGACATACATATTGCAAAAGGGAAGCTCACTATTGGTTACATCTGTAAATATCATCTCATTCCAGGAGAGGTTTATCTATTTGCCAGGTTTCGCTTAGCAATTAACTAGAGCATCCTGCTTTGTTCTTTTCATGTAATTTATTATCAGGCTCAAGGTCCAACTGGTCTTTTTTCACTCTGAGACAGTAACAGCCAGTTCAGGCTTTATCTCATTCTTGTATAAACAGTTGAACTGTGCCTGTGTAATCACAGAATCACAGAATCACAGAATGACCAGGTTGGAAGAGACCCACTGGATCATCGAGTCCAACCATTCCCACCAATCTCTAAATCATGCTCCTAAGCACCTCATCTACCCTAACCTTAAACACCTCCAGGGACGGTGACTCAACCACCTCCCTGGGCAGACTGTTCCAATGCCTAACCACCCTCTCTGTGAAGAATTTCTTCCTAATCTCAAGCCTAAATCTCCCCTGGCGGAGCTTGAGGCCATTCCCTCTCGTCCTGTCCCCTGTCACTTGGGAGAAGAGGCCAGCTCCTTCCTCTCCACAACCTCCCTTCAGGTAGTTGTAGAGAGTAATAAGGTCTCCCCTCAGCCTCCTCTTCTCCAGGCTGAACAACCCCAGCTCTCTCAGTCGCTCCTCATAAGATATGTTCTCCAGCCCCTTCACCAGCTTTGTTGCCCTTCTCTGGACTCGCTCCAGAGCCTCAGCATCCTTCTTGTGGTGAGGGGCCCAGAACTGAACACAGTACTCGAGGTGCAGTCTCACCAGTGCCGAGTACAGGGGGAGAATAACCTCCCTGGACCTGCTGGTCACGCCGTTCCTGATACAAGCCAGGATGCCATTGGCCTTTTTGGCCACCTGGGCACACTGCTGGCTCATGTTCAGTCGGTTGTCAACCAACACCCCCAGGTCCTTCTCCTCCTGGCAGCTTTCCAGCCAGGTTTCTCCTAGTCTGTACCTCTGCTTAGGGTTGTTGTGCCCCAAGTGCAGGACCCGGCATTTGGCCTTGTTAAACCTCATGCCGTTGGTCTCAGCCCAGCAGTCCAGCCTGTTCAGATCCCTTTGCAGAGCCTCCCGACCCTCCAGCACATCGACACTTCCTCCCAGCTTAGTGCCATCTGCAAACTTGCTAAGGGAGGACTCAATGCCTTCATCCAGGTCGTTGATAAAGACATTAAACAGGACTGGACCCAGGAATGAGTCCTGGGGAACCCCACTTGTCACTGGCCTCCAGCTGGATTTAACTCCATTTACCACCACCCTCTGGGCCCGGTCATTCAAACAGTTTTTCACCCAGGAGAGTGTGCACCCGTCCAGGCCAGAGGCCGACAGTTTCCGAAGCAGAATGCTGTGAGAAACTGTATCAAAGTCTTTACTGAAGTCCAGGAAAACCACATCCACAGCCTTTCCCTCATCCAAGAGTTTAGTCACTTGGTCATAGAAGGTGATCAGATTAGTCTGGCAAGACCTGCCTTTCATGAACCCGTGTTGACTGGGCCTGATCACCCGGTTCTCTTGCAAGTGCTTCACGATCACACTCAAGATCACCCTCTCCATGACTTTCCCCGGTACCGATGTCAGGCTGACAGGCCTGTAGTTCCCCGGATCCTCCCTGCGCCCCTTCTTATAGATGGGCATGACATCAGCCAACCTCCAGTCCAGCGGAACCTCCCCAGTCATCCAGGACTGCTGGAAGATGATGGAAAGGGGTTTGGCCAGCACATCCGCCAGTTCCCTCAAAACTCTTGGGTGGACTCCTTCTCCTCAAGCCAAAGGCAGCAATATTCTCCACAGTTAGGTGTTAGGGTTAGGGTCATATGGGTTAGGGTTAGTGTTAGAATGGGTCCACCATTAGTGTTAGGGTTAGGGTTAGGATTAAGTTTAGGGTTAGGGGTTTAGGGTAAGTATTATTTAGGTTAGGTTAAGGTTAGGATTAGTAGTTAGGTTTAGGCTTAGAGTTCTGGTTAGGGTTAGTGTTTGGGTTAGGGGTTAGGTTTAGGGTTAGGGTTTGGTTTAGGGTTCGGGGATAGAGTTAGGGGGGTAGGGTTACAAGTTAGGTTTAGGGTTAGGGTGCCATTAGGATTAGGGTTGGTGTTAGGTTTAGGGTTAGGTTTAGGGTGGGTCCACCATTAGGATAAGAGTTAGCATTAGGTTTAGGGTTAGGGTTAGGTTTAGGGTGGGTCTTCCATTAGGATAAGGGTTAGGGTTAAGTTTAAGGGTAATGTTTAAGAGCTAGGTTTCGGGATTAGTGTTAGTGTTAACGTTAGGATTAGAGGGTTATTGTTAGCGTTAGGGATAGGGTTAGGGTTAATTTAGCGTTAGGGTTAGGGTTAGGGTTAAGGTTAGGGTTAGGTTTAGGGTTAGGGTTACAGTTAGAGTTAGGTTTAGGGTTAGGGTGCTGTTAGGGTTAGGGTTAGGCGTTGGGGTAGGGTCATATGGGTTAGGGTTAGGGTTAAGTTTAGGGTTAGCGTTAGGGGTTATGTTTAGGGTTAGTGTTAAGGTTAGGTTTAGGGGTTAAGTTTACAGTTGGGGTTAAGGGTAGGGATAGGGTGGGTCCACAATTAGGATAAAATTTAGGGTTAGGTATAGAGTGCCATTAGGGTTAGGGTTAGGCCGTTAGGGTTATGGTCATCTGGGATTTGGTTAGGGTTAGAGTCAGGGTTAGGGTTACGGTCGGTCCACCATCAGGATATGTGTTAGAGTTACTGTTAACGGTTAAGTTTAAGGCTTAGTGTTAGGGGTTAAGGTTTTTTGTTAGTGTTTTGATTAATGTTAGTGTTAGTGTTGGTGTTAGTGTTTAGGTTTAGGTTTAGAGTTAGGTTAATATTTGGGGTAGGGTTAGTTTTTGGATTAGAGATTAAGGTTAGGTTTTGATTTAGGATTAGACGTTAGATGTAGAATAAGGGTTCAGATTAGGGTTAGGGTTAGGTTTAAGTTTAGAGTTAGGATTATTGTTAGGCCATTCGGGATAGGGTCATTTATGTTAGGGTTAGTATTAGGGTTAGAGTTAAGATTTAGGGATAGGGTTAAGGGTTAATGTAATGTTAGGGTTAAGGTTAGGCTTAGGGTTTAGGTTTAGGTTTAGGGTCAGCATAATTAGGGTTTAGGTTATTGTTAGGGTAGGGTTAGGGTTAATTGTTTAGGGTAAGGGATAGGTTTAGGATTATTTTTAGTGTTAGGGTTATGGTTAGTGGTTAGATTTAGGTTTAGGGTTGTGGTTGGGGTTAGAGTTAGTGGTTAGTTTTAGGGTCAGGGGTTTAGGGTTAGCGTTAGGGTTAGGATTAGGGGTTGAGGTTATGGTTAGGGTTAGGGTGGGTCCACCATTAGGTTAAGAGTTAGGGATAGGGTTAAGCATTCTTTTTAAGGGTTTGTTTTAGGGGTTAGGGTTTTGGTTAGGGGGAGTGTTAGGTTTAGGGTTAAAGTTAGGTTTAGGGTTAGGGTTAGGGTTAGGGTCAGGATTAGGGTTAGGGTTAGTGGTAAGGTTAGGGTAAGGGTGAGTCAGTCATTACGGTTATGGATATGGTTACGGTTTGGGTTAAGCCATAAGGGTTAGGGTCATTTAGGTTAGGGTTATGTTTAGGTTTAGATGTTAAGTTTAAGGTTAGGGTTATGGTTAGGGTTAGGGTTATGTTTAGTTTTAGAGTTAGAATTAGGGGTTAGGATTAGGGTTAGGATTAGGGTTTGGGTTTATAGTTAGGCTTAGGATGTTAGGGTTAGGGTTACGGGTTAGGTTTAGGTTTAGGGTTAGGGTTATGGTTAGAGTTAGAGTTATATTTAGAGTTATGGTGAGGGTTAGAGTTAGGTATAAGTTTAGGGTGCCATTAAGGCTATGTTTAGGGTTTGGTTTATTTTTAGTCTTAGGATTATAGTTCGGGTTAGGGTTCGGTGTTACGGTTGGCGTCATTTGGGTTACGGTTTGAGTTAAGGTTAGGTCTAGCGTTATGTGTCATGTTTAGTGTTAGGGTTAAGGTTAGGGTTAGGGTTTAGGGTTAGGGTTAGGGATAGGTTTTGGGTGGATCCACAATTAGGATAAAATTTAGGTTTAGGGATAGAGTGCCGTTAGGGTTAGGGTAAGGGTTAGGCCAATAGGGTTATGGTCATTTGGGTTAGGGTTAGGGTTCGTGTTAGCGTTTGGGATAGGTTTAGGATTGGTCCACCATTAAGATAAGCGTTAGGGTTAGGGTTAGGGTTAGGCTTAGGCTTAGGCTTAGGCTTAGGCTTAGGCTTAGGCTTAGGCTTAGGCTTGGGGTTAGGGTTAGGGTTAGGGTTAGGGTTAGGGTTAGGGTTAGGGTTAGGGTTAGGGTTCGGGCTAGGTTTAAGGTTACATTTAGGGTGACATTAGGGTTAGGGTTGGGTTTAGGTTTAGGGTTCAGGGTTAGGGTTAGTGTGTTAGGGTTAGGGTTACGGGTTAGGTTTAGTGTTAGGTTCATGTCTACGGTTCATTTTAGGGTTAGTGACAGGTTTAGGGTGCCTTTAGGGTTAGGATTAGGGTTAGGTTTAAGTTTAGGTTTAGGGTTAGCGTTACGTTTATTGTTAGGGTTAGGGATAAGCTTAGGGTGCCGGTAGGGTTAGGTTTTGGGTTAGGGTTTGGGTTGAGGTTAGGTTTAGTTTTAGGGGGTTAGGGTTAAAATTAGGGTTATGGTTATGGTGCCATTTGTTTTGGGTTAGGGTTAAGGTTAGGGGTAGTGTTAGGCCATTAGGGTTAGGGTCATTTGTGTTAGGGTTATTTTTAGTGTTAGAGTTTTGGTAACGTGTTAGGGTTATGTTTAGGGTTAGGGTTAAGGTAAGAGTTAGATATAGGATGGGTCCACAGTTAGGATAAGGGTTAGGGTTAGGGTTAAATTTAGGGTTAGGTTTATGGTTGGTCCACCATTAGGCTTAGGGTAAGGGTTATGTTTAGGGTGCCATTAGGTTTAGGGTTAGGGTCAGGGTTCAGCCTTTACGGTTATTGTAATTTGCGTTAGGGTTAGGTTTAGATTTGGAATTAGGGTTAGTGTTAGGGGGTTAGGTTAGGGTTAGGTTTAGAGTTATGTGTTATGAGTTAGATTTAGTGTTAGGGTTAGAGTTTGGGTTCAGGGGTTAGCGTTAGGAAGTTTGGGTTAGGGTTAGTGTTAAGGTTTAGAGGTAGCTTTACGGTTAGTGTAAGTGTTAGTGGTTAGGTTTAGGGTTAGGGTTAGTGTCATTAGGGTTAGGCTTATTTTTAGGTTAGAGTTAGTGTTACTATTAGTGTTATGGTTAGTGTTAGAGTTTGGGTTAGGGTTATTGTTAGGCGTTAGGGTTAGGATTATTTGGGTTAGGGTTAGGGTGAAGGTGAAGTTTAGAGTTAGGGGTTATTTTTATAGATAGGGTTAAGTTTAGGGTTAGGGTTTAAGCCATTATTGTTAGGGTCCTTTGAGTCAGGGTTATGGTTATTGTTAGGGTTATTTTTAGGTTTAGGGCTATGTTTATGGTTAGGTTTAGGGTGGTCTCACCATTCGGATAAGAGTTAGAGTTATGGTAAAATATTATGTTTATGGGTAGGAGTTAGGGTTAGTGGTTAGGGTTTGATTAGGGTTTTGTCTTAGTGTTTTGATTAGGGTTTTGTGTTAGTGTTTTGATTAGGGTTAGGGTTAGTGTTGGGGTTAGTGTTTAGGGCTACATTTAGGGGTAAGGATTATGTTTCAGGTTAGGGTTAGATTTTGGGTTAGAGATCAAGGTTGGGTTTAGGTTTAGGATTAGTCTTTTGTTGTAGAATAAGAGTTAGGATTAGGGTTAGTGTTAGGGTTAAGGTTTATATTTAAGTTTAGGTTTTGGGTTAGGGTTAGGGTTAGTTTTAGGGGGCTAGGATTAGGGTTAGTGTTAGGGTTAGGGTGCCATTTGCTTTGGATTAGGGTTAAGTTTAGGGTTAGGGTTAGGCCATTAGTGTTATGGTCATTAGGATTAGGATTATGGTTTGTGTTAGGGTTAGGGTTATGGTTAGCCTTAGGGTTAGGGTTAGGGTTAATGTTAGGGTTAGAGTTAGGGTCAGGGGTTAGGGTTAGGCTTAAGGTTTGGTTTAGGATGAGAGTTAGCTATAGGTTGGGTCTACAATTAGATTAAGGATTAGGGTTAGTGTTAAGGGTTATATTTATGGGTTAGGTGTTAGGGTTAGTGTTTGTTAGTGTTAGGGTTAGGGTTAGGGTTAGGGTTAGGGTTAGGGTTAGGGTTAGGGTTAGGGTTAGGGTTAGGATTAGGGTTGTTCCACCATTAGGGTTAGGGTTAGTTTTAGGGCTAAAACTTTAGGGTTATTGTAATTTTGGTTAGGGTTATGGTTAGGGTTAGGGTTAGGGATTAGGGTTAGAGTTTGGAGTTAGGGTTAAAGTTAGTGTAAGGGTTAGTGTTCAAGTGGGTCAACAATTAGGATAAGGTTTAAAGATAGGTTTAGGGGTTAGGTTTAGGTTCAGGGTTAGGGTTTGTGTGAGGGTTAGTTTTAAGTTTAGGTTTAGTGTTAGGGGTTAGGGTTAAGGTTAAGATTCTGGTTTAGGGATAGTGTTAGGGTTAGGGTTAGAGTTAGGGTAGGGTTAGGAAAAGGGTTAGAGTTAGGGTTAGTGTCAGGAGTTAGGTATAGGGTTAGTTTTATGTTTCGGGATAGCTGTTAGGGGTTTAGGGTTAGGGTTAGGGTTAGGGTTAGGGTTGCTGTTAGGGTTAGGCTTAGGATTAGGGTTTGTTTACGCCATTATTGTTAGGGTCATTTGGGCATGGGTTAAGGTTAAGATTAGGGGTTAGTTTTAGAGTTAGGGTTAAGATTAGTGTTAGGGTTATCATTAGGCTAAGCGTTAGGGTCAGGGGTTCGGATTAGAGTTAGATTTAGTGTTAGAGTTCGGGGTTAGGGTTATGGGCTAGGATTAGGTTTAGGGTTAGGGTTAGGATTAAGGGTGGGTGTAGGGTTAGGTGTAGGTTTAGGAGTAGGGTTAGGATTAGGGTTAGGGTGAATGTTAGGTGGTTATGTTTAGGGGTTTAGAATTACGGGTGAGGATTAGGGTTAGGGATAGGGTCAGATTTATGTTGTTTCCAACATTAGGATAAGTGTTAGGGTTAGTGTTATGTATTTTTTTTAATGGTTAGTGTTAGGTGTTAGGTTTAGTGTTAGGTTTAGTGTTAGGGTTAGGGATAGGGTTAGGTTTAGGGTTAGGGTTAGGGTCATTAGGGTTAGGGTTAGGGGTAAGGTCAAGAAGTTTAGGGTTAGGGGTAAGGTCAAGAAATTTAAGGTCAGGGTTTGGGTTAGGGTTAGGGTTAGGGATAGCATTAGGTTGGGTCCACCATTAGGTTTAAAGTTAGGATTAGGTTTAGAGTGCCATTAGGGTTAGGGTTAGGGTTAGGTTTAACTCTTTAGTGTTAGGGTCATTTAAGTTAGGGTTAGGGTTATTGTTATGGTTAGAGTTAGAGTTAGGGGTTAAGGTTAGGGAGGGTTAGGGTTAGGGTTAGGGTTAGGGTTAGGGTTATGGGCTATGTTTAGTGTTAGGGTTAGTATTAGGGTTAGGTTTAGTTTTAGGGGGTTAGGTTTAGGTGGTTAGTGTTAGGTTTAGGGTTATGGGTTAGGATTAGGGTTAACGTTTGTGTCAGGGTTAGGGTGTGTCCACCATTAGGATATGTGTTAGGGTTAAGGTTAAGGGTTATTTTTAAGGGTTAGTGTTAGAGTTTAGGGTTAGGGTTAGTTTTAGGGTTAGAGTTAGGTTTAGGTTTAGGGTCTAGGGTTAGGGATAGGGTTAGGGTTAGGATTAGGGTTAGGGTTAAGGTTAGTGTTAGGTTTAGGTTTAGGGTTAACGTTACGGTTATGTTTAGGGTTAGGTTTAGTGTTAGTGTTAGGGTTAGTGTGGATCCACCATTAGTATAAGGTTTTGGGTTAGAGTTAAGGGGTATGTTTCAAAGATAAGGTAGGGTTATTATTAGGGTTATTATTATTAGGATAGGTTTAGGGTTAGGGTTTGGTTTAGGATTAGAGTTAAGGTTAGAATTACGGTTAGGGTGGGTCCACCATTAGGGTTAAGGTTAGGGTTATGGTTAGGGTTAGGCCATTAGGGTTAGGGTCATCTTGGTTAGGGTTAAGGTTAAGGTTAGGTATTAGGTTTAGTGTTAGGTTTAGGTTTTGGGTCAGGGTTAGGGTCAGGGTTAGGTATAGGTTTGGGGTGCCGTTAGGGTTAGGATTGGGGTTAGGGTTAATGTTAGTGTTAGGGTGGGTCTACCATTAGGGCTAGTGTTATGGTTAGGCTCATGGTGCAATTAGGTGTAGAGTTAGTGTTAGGCCATAATTGTTCGGGTCATTTTGGTTAGTGTTAGGGTTAGTGTTATGGATAGGGTTAGAGGTTAGGTTTAGGGTTAGTGATAGAGTTAGGTGCTATGCTTAGAGTTAGGGATAGGGTTAGAGTAAGGGCTAAGGGTTAGGGTTAGGGGGATAGTGTTAGGGTTTGAGTTAGGATTAGGTTTAGGGTTAGGGTTAGTGGTTAATTTTAGTGTTAGGGTTAGGGTTTGTATTAAGATTAGGGACTAGGGTTACAGGTTTAGGGTTAGCATTAAGGTTAAGAGTTAGGTTTATGGTTAGGGTTAAAGTTAGGGTTAGGTTTAGGATTATGGTTAGGGGTAGGGTTAGGTGGGGTCAACCATTAGGATAAGTGTTAGGGTTAGGGTTATGTTTAAGGCTTAGTGTTAGGGGTTAGTGTTAGGGTTAGGGTTAGATTTATGGTTATGGTTAGGGTAAGGGTTATGGTTAGGGTTGATTCACCATTAGTGTTAGAATTAGGGTTAAGTTTAGGGTGCCACTAGTGTAAGTGTTAGTCCATTAGGGTTCGCATCATTTGGGTTAGGTGTTATGGTTAGGGTTAGGGGTTTAGGATAAGTTTTAGAGTTAGGCCTTTTTTTTACATCTAGGGGTTAAGTTTAGTATTAGGGGATTAGTGTTAGTGTTAGGGTTACTGGTTAGGTTTAAGGGTTAGAGTTATGGTTAGTGTTAGAGTGGGTCCTCCATTAGGATAAGGATTAGGGTTAGGATTAATGGTTATTTTTAAGGATTAGGGGTAGGGGTTAGGGTTAGTGTTAGGGTTAAATTGCCATTAGGATTATGTTTAGTGTTTGGTTTAGTTTTTAGCTTTAGGGTTAAGGTTTACTTTTAAGGGTTAGGTTTAGGTATTGTGTTAGGGGGTTAGGGTTAGGGGGTTAGGGTTAGGGTTGGGGATAGGTTTAGGGTTAGTATTAGGATTAGTGTTAGGGTTAGGTTTAGGTTTAGAGTTAGGGTGCCGTTAGTGTTAGGGTTAAGGTGCCATTATGGTTAGGTTTAGGTTTAGGGTTTGGCGTTAGTCTTAGTGTCATTTGGGTTATGGTTAAGGTTAGGGTTATGTTCAGGTTTATGTTTAGGGTTATGGTAAGGGTTAGGGTTAGGTGGTTAGGGTTAGGTTTAGGGTTGGGGTTAGGGTTAAGCTTATGCTTAATGTTTGGCTTAGGGTTAGGGTTATGTTCAGGGTTAGGGTGTGTCCAACATTAGGATAAGTGTTAGGGTTAAGGGTTATTTTTAAGGGTTAGTGTAAGGGTAAGGGTTAGGGTTAGGATTAGAGTTAGGGTTAGGTTTAGGGTTTAGGTTTAGGGTTATAGGGATAGGGTTAGGATTAGGGTTAGTGTTAACATTATTGTTAGGTTTAGGGTTATGTTAGGGTTAGGGTTATTGGTAAGATTATCTGTAGTGTTAGGGTTAGGTTTAGGGTTAAAGTGCCATTAGGATAATATTTATAGTTAGGTATAGGCGTTAGGGTTAGGGTTAAGTTTTATTTGTAAACTCTAGAATTAGTGTTATGGGATTAGGGTTAGGGGGTTAGGGTTAGGGATTAGCTTTAGTTTTATAATTAGGCTGCCGTTAGTGTTAGGGTTAAAGTTAAGGTGTCATTAGGGTTAGGTTTAGGGTTAGGGTTAGACGTTAGATTTAGTGTCATTTGGGTTAGGGTTAGGTTTAAGTTTGGGGTTATGGTAAGGGTTAGGTTTAGGGGGTTAGGGTTAGGTTTAGGGTTGGGGTTAGGGTTAATATTATGATTAGTTTTCAGGTTAGGGTTATTCTTAGGGTTAGGGTTATTCTTAGGGTTAGGGTTAGGGTTGGTCCAGCATTAGGGTAAGGGTTAGGATTAGTGTTAGATTTAGGCCATTAGGGTTAGGGTTATTTGTGTTAGGGTTAAGGTTAGGGTTAGGGGTTAGGTTTAGGGTTAGGGTTAGGTTTAGGGTTCAGGGTTAGGTTTAGGGTCGGGGTTAGAGTTAAGGTTAGCGTTAGAGTTAGGCTTAGTGTTAGGGTTAGAGTGAGGCTTAGAGTTAGGGTTAGAGTTAGGTTAGGGTGAGGGTTAGGGGTAAGGGTTAGGATTAAGCTTAAGGTTAGGGTTAGTGTGCCATTAGGGTTAGGGTTAGGGTTAGGTTTAGGCCATTAGGTTTAGGGTCATTTGGGTTAGGGTTGTTGTTAGGTTTAGGGTTAGGGTTAGGTTTATGGTTAGGTTTAGTGTGGGCCCACAATTAAGATAAGGGTTAGAATTATGATTAAGTGTTATGTTTATGGGTTAGGGTTAGGATTTAGTGTTTTGTGTTAGTGTTTGTATTAGGGTTAGTTTTAGTGTTGTGGTTAGTGTTTAGGGCTAGGTTTAGGGTTAGGATTATGTTACGGGTTAGTGTTATTTTTGGGTTAGATATTAAGGTTAGGTTTAGGTTTAGGATTAGACTTTAGTTGTAGAATAAGGGTTAGGATTATGGTTAGGGCTAGGGTTAGGGTTAGGGTTAAGTGTTATATTTTGTGTAAGAGTTTGGGTTAGGATTAGGGTTAGGTGGTTATGGTTAGGGTAAAGGTTAGGGTTATGGTTAAGGTTATGGTGCCATCTGGGTTAGGGTTAGGGTTAGGATTAGACATTAGTGTTAGGGTCATTTGCTTTAGGGTTAATGTTAAGGTTGTGTTTAGGGTTAGGCCATTAGGTTTAGGGTCATTTGGGTTAGGGTTCGGGTTAGGGTTTAGGGTTAGTTTTAGGTTTAATGTTAAAGTTAGGTTTAGCTTTAGGTTGTGTCCACAATTAGGAGAAGGGTTAGGGTTAGGTTTAAGGGTTATGTTTAATGGTTAGTTGTTAGGATTAGGGTTAGTGTTAGTGTTATAGTTAGGGTTAGGCTTAGGTTTAGGGTTAGGCTTAGTGTTAGGGTGGATCCACAATTACGATAAGTCTTAGGGTAAGGATAAAGGGTTATCTTTAAGGTTAGGTTTAGTATTAGGTTTACGGTTAGGGTTACGGTTAGGGTTCATTTAGGGTTAGGTTCATTTGGGTTAGGGTTAGAGTTAGGGAGTGGTTTAGGGTTAGGGTTAGGTTTAGGGGTTAGGGTTAGGGTTAGTGTTAGTGTTAGGATTAGCTTGGGTCCACAAGTAGGATAACATTTAGGATTAGGGATAGGTTGCCATTATTGTTAGGGTTAGAGTTAGGCCATTAGTGTTAGGGTCATTTGGGTTACATTTATGGTTCAGGTTCGGGTTCGGGTTAGTGTTAGAGTGTGTCCACCATTAGGATAAGGATTAGGGTTAGGCTTAAGTGTTATGTTTAAGGCTTAGGGTTATGGGTTAGGGTTTTGTCTTAGTGTTTTGATTACGGTTAGTGTTAGTGTTGGGGTGAATGTTTAGGTTTAGGTTTAGGGTTAGGTTAAATTTTAAGATGAGGGATAGTTTTTGGATTAGACATTAAGGTAAGATTTTGATTTAGAATTACACGCTAGGTGTAGAATAAGGGTTTGGATTATGGTTAGGGTTAGGGTTAGGTTTAGAGTTAGAGTTTAGGGGTAGGGTTAGACCATTAGGGATAGGGTCATTTGGGTTAGGGTTAGGGTTAGGGTGAGGCGTTAATTTTAGGATTAGGGTTAGGCATTAGGGTTAGGGTCATTTGGGTTAGGGTTAGGGTAAAGGTTAACGTTAGGTTTAGGGGTTATTGTTAGGGTTTAGGTTAGGGTTAGGGTTTTCGGTTAGTGTTAGAATTAGGTTTATATTTATGGTTAGGTTTAGGGTAGGCCCACCTTTAGGATAAGGGTTAGAGTTATGGTAAAGTGTTATGTTTATGGATTAGGGTTAGGGGTTAGGTTTAGAGGTTATTGTTTTGTGTTAGTGTTTGGATTAGGGTTAGTGTTAGTGTTGGGGTTAGTGTTTTGGGCTAGGTTTATGGTTAGGGTTACTGTTAGGGTTAGGGTTTAGTGTTGGGCTTAGGTATAGGTGTTATGATTAGTGTTTGGGATAGTGTTAATTGTTTACGGTAAGGGTTAGTGTTAAGGTTTAGGATTAGTGTTAAGGGTTAGGTTTAGGAAGTTAGGGTGAGTGGGTTAGTGTTTGGGTTAGGATTAGTGTTAGGTTTAGGGTTAGGTTTAGGGTTAGGTTTAGTGTTTAGTGTTAGGGTTAGCGTCAGGGCTAGGTTTTAGGGTTATTGGTTTAGGTTTAGCGTTAGGGTTAGTGATTTCGTTTGGGGGTAGGGTTAGAGTTAGAGTGCCATTATTCTTAGGGTCAGGGTTAGGGTTAGGGTTTGAGTTAATGTGCCATTAGGGTTAGGGTTAGGTTTAGGGTTAGGGTAAGGGTTGGGTTTAGGTTTAGGGTTAGGTGTTAGGGATTTGTGTTAGAGTTTGGATTAGGGTTAGTGTTAGTGTTGTGGTTATTGTTTAGGGCTAGGTATAGGATAAGGATTATTTTTCGGGATAAGGATATATTTTGTGATAGATATTAAGGTTCGGTTTAGGTTTAGGATTAGACTTTAGTTGTAGAATAAGGGATTGGATTAGGGTTATGGTTAGGGTTAGGGTTAGGGTTAAGGGTTATGTTTAGGGTTAAGGTTAGTGTTAGTGTTATGATTAGGGTGCCATCAGGTTTAGGATTAGGGTTAGGATTAGATTTTAGGGTGAGGGTTATTTGCTTTAGGGCTACCATTTAGATTGTGGTTAGGGTTATGCCATTAGGGTTATTGTCATTTGGGTTCAAGTTCAGGTTAGGGTTAGGGTTAGGGTTAGGGTGCAGGTTAGAGTTAGGGTTAGTGTTAGAGTTAGGGTTAGGGTTTTGGGTTAGGGTTACTGTTAGAGTTAGGGTTAGTTTTTTGGGTTAGGTTAGGGTTAGAGTTAGAATTAGGTATAGGGTTAGGGTTATGTTTATGGTTAGGTTTAGGGTGGGCCCATCATGAGGATAAGGGTTAGAGTTATGGTAAAGTGTTATATTTATGGGTTAGGGTTAGGGGTTAGTTTAATGTTAGGGTTATTGTTAGGGTTAATAGTTACATTTAGGTTTAGGGTTAGGGTACTAGGGTTAGGGTTAGCGTTATGGTTAGGGGGTTAGGGTTATCGTTTAGGGTTAGTATAAGGGTTAGGGTTAGGTTTAGGGTGCCATTATGGTTGATGTTAGGGTTAGTGTTAGGGTTTGGCTTAGTTTTAGGTTGGGTCTAACATTAGGATAAGGGTTAAGTTTAGAGTTAAAAGTTATGTTTAAGGGTGAGGGTTAGGGTTAGGTTTAGGGTTAGATTTAGGATTAGCTTTAGGTTTAGGGTTAGGGATTTTTTGGGTCCACCATTACGGTTAGGGTTAGTGCTTGATTTAAGCCCTTAGAGTTAGGGTCATTTAGGTTAAGGTTAAATTTAGGGTGAGGGTTTAGGTTTAGGGTTAGGTTTATGGTTAAGATTAGGTTTAGTGTTATGGTTAGAATTAGGCTTTAGGGTTTGAACTAGTGTTCGGGGTTAGGGTTTGGGTGTCAGGGTTGTGTTTTCTTTTGGTTTAGGGTTATGGTTAGAGTTAGGGTTAGTGTTAGGTTAGGGTTAAGTTTATGGTTAGGGTTAGTGGTTAAGGTCAGTTTTAGAGTTAGGTTTAGGGTTAAGGTTAGTGGTTAGGTTTAGGGTTAGTATTAGCTTTAGGGTTAGTGATAGGCCCAGGATTTAGGTTTAGGGGTTTAGGGTTAGCTTTAGGTTTACTGGTGAGTTTAAGTCTAAAGGTTAGGGTTAGGGTTAGGGTTAGGATGGGTCCTCAATTAGGATAAGGGTTAGGGTTAGGGTTAAGGGTTATTTTTAAGGATTAGATTTAGTGGTTAGTGTTAGGGGGTTGGGTTTTGGGTTATGGTAATGGTTAGGCTTAGGGTGACTTTAGGGTTATGTTTAGGGTTAGGATTGGGTTAGGCGTTAGGGTTAGTGTCATTGAGGTTAAGGTTAGCGTTAAGCTTAAGTTTAGGGTTAAGGTTTATTGTTATAGTTAGGGTTAAGGTTAGGGTTTAGGGTAAAGTGTTAGGGTTAGAATTAGTGTTGGTGAACCTTTAGTATAATTGTTAGGTTTAGGGTTATTGTGCCATTAGTGTTAGGGTTAGTGTTAGGCCATTAGTGTTAGGGTCTTTTGGGTTAGAGTTAGGGTTAGGATGGGCACACCATTATGATAAGGATTAGAGTTATGATTAAGGGTTATGTTTATGGGATGGGATTAGGGGTTAGTGTTAGGGTTTAGGGTTTTGTGTTAGTGTTTGGATTAGGGTTAGTGTTAGTGTTGGGGTTAGGGTTAGAGTTAGTTTAGGGATAGGGTTAGTGTTAGGGGTTAGGTTTACTGTTAGGGTTAGGGTTATGGTTAGGGTTAGGGTTAGGGTTAGGGTTAGGGTTAGGTTTCAGGTTAGGGGTAGGGTGGGTCCACCATTAGGAAATAGGTTAGGATTAGAGTTAAGGGGTACGATTAAAAGATAAGGATTAGGGTTAAGGGGTACGATTAAAAGATAAGAGTTAGGGTTAACGTTAAGGTTAAGGTTAATGTTAAGGTTAAGGTTAAGGTTTGGGTTAGGGTTAGGGTTAGGGTTAGCGTTAGGGGTTAGGGTAAGTGTTAGGAGTTTAGGGTAAGGGTTAGTCTTAGGGGTTAGGGTTAGGGAAAGGTTTAGGGTTAGGATTAGGGTTTGGGTTAGGTATAGTGGGTTAAGGTTAGGGGGTAGGCTCAGTGTTAGCTGTTAGGTTTAAGGTTAGGGTTAGGGTTAGGGTTAGGGTTGGGATTAGGGGTTAGGGTTAGGGTTAGGGTTAGGGTTAGGGTTAGGGTTAGGGTTAGGGTTAGGGTTAGGTTTAGGGTTAGTGTTAGGGTTAGGGTTAGGGTTAGGATTATGAGGTTAGGGTTAGGGGGTTAATGTTAGAGTTAGTTTTTCGGTTTAGGGTTAGGTTTAGTGTTTAGTGTTAGGGTTAGAGTTAGGGTTAGGGTTAGTGTTAAGGCTAGGGTTTAGGGTAAGGGGTTTAGGGTTAGAGTTAGGGTTATTTTTAAGTTTTGGTGTTAGGGTTTAGTTTAGAGTTAGGGGTAGGGGTAGGAGTAGGTTTAGGGTGGGTCCACCATTAGGATAAGAGTTAGGTCTAGTGTTAAGGGTTACATTTAAGGGTTAGGGTTAGGATTAATTTTAATGGTTAGGGTTAGTCTTAGTGTGCATACACCATTAGGGTTAGGTTTAGAGTTATGTTTAGGGTGCAATTAAGGTTAGTGTTAGGGTTAGGGATAAGCCTTTAGTGTTAGGTTCATTTGGGTTAGGGTTAGGGTAAAGATTAGAGTTAAGATTAGATATTATTGTTATAGTTATGGTTTTGGTCAGGGTTATTTTTTAAGGTTAGTGTTAGGTTTAGGGTTAGGGTTGGTCCACCATTACGATAACAGTTAGGGTAAGGGTTAGGGTTAGTGTGCCATTAGGGTTAGGGTTAGTGTTAAGCCATTAGTTTTAGTGTCGTTAGTGTTGCGGTTAGGTTTAGGATGGGCCCACCTTAAGTAAAATAGTTAGAATTATGGTTAAGTGTTATGTTTATGGTTTAGGGTTAGGGGATAGTGTTAGGGGTTAGGGTTGGGGTTAGGGTTTTGTGTTAGTGTGCCATTAGGGTTAGGGTTAGTGTTGGGTTTTGTGTTTAGGGCAAGGTTTAGGGTTAGGATTATGTTTTGGGTTAGGGCTAGTTTTTGGGTTAGAGATTAAGGTTAGGTTTAGGTTTAGGATAAGATTTTATTTCGGGATAGACTTTAGTTGTAGAAAAAGGGTTAGGATTAGGGTTAGGGTAAGGGTTAAGGGTTATGTTTAGGGTTAGTGTTTGGTTTAGATTTAGTGTTAGGGTTAGAGGGTTAATGTTAGGGTTAGGGTTAGGGTTAGGGTTAGGGTTAGGGTTAGGGTTAGGGTTAGGGTTAGGGTTAGTGTTAGGGTTACAGTTAGGGTTAGGTTGGGTATACCTTTAGGTTTAGGGATAAGGTTAGGGTTAGGGTGCCATTAGGGTTAGGGTTAAGCCATTAGGGTTAGATTCATTTGGGTAGGGATAGGGTTAAAGTTAGGGTTTAGTGTTAGGGTTGGGGTTAGGAGTTATGGTTAAGGTTAAGGGTTAAGGTTAGTGTTAAGGATTGAGGTTAGGGTTAGGGGGTTAGGGTTAGAGTTAGGGTTAATGTTATGTTTATAATTAGTTTAGGGTGAGGTTTTTTGGTTATGGTTGCGGTTAGCTTTAGGATTAGGGCTAGTGGTTAATGTTATTTTTAGGGGGTTAGTGTTAGCGTTAGGGTTACAGTTTAATATTTGGGTTAGGGTTAGTGTTATCTATAGTGGTATCCACCTTTAGGATAATTGTTAGGGTTAGGGTTAAGGGTTAATTTTAAGGGTTAGAGTTAAGGGTTAATTTTAAGGGTTAGGGTTAGGGGTTAGGTTTAGGGTTAGGACTTATGGTTAGGGTTAGTGTTAGTGTGTTAGGATTAGGGTTAGGGTTAGATGTAGGGGTAGGTGTAGTGTTAGATTGGGTCCATCATTAGGATAAGTGTTATAGTTAGGGTTATGGGTTATGTGTAAGTGTTAGGTTTAGGGTTAGGATTAGGTTTTGGGGGTTAGTGTTAGGGTGTTAGAGTTAAGTTTAGGTTTAGGATTAGGTTTATATTTAGGTTTAGAATTAGGGTGCCTTTGGTGTTAGGGTTAGTGTTAGGGTTAGTGTTAAGGTGCCATTAGGGTTAAGGTTAGTGTTGGGGTTAGGATTAGGATTAAAGTTAGGGTTAGGGTTAGGATTAGGTTTAGGGGTTAGGGTTAGGTTTAGGATTAGTGTTAGGGTTAGTGGTTAGGGTTAGGTTTAGTGTTAGTGTTAGGGTTCGGGTTATGATTTACGGTTAGGTGTTAGGGTTAGTGTTAGTGTTAGGGTAGGTTAGGTTTACAGTTAGGGTTAGGTTTAAGCCTTTATGGTTAGTGTTATTTGATTTAGGGTTAAAGTTAGGGTTAGGGTTAGGGTTAGGGTTAGGGTTAGGTTTAGGGTTAGCGTTAGGGTTAGGGTTAGGGGTTAGGTTTAGGTCTTAGGATTAGAGTTTTGAGTTAGTGTTATGTTTAGACACTGGGGGTTAGGATTAGTGGGTTAGGGTTAGGGTTAGAGTTAGGGTGCCGTTAGTGTTAGTGGCAGGGTTAGGGTTAGGTTTAAGGTGCCATTAGAGTTAGGGTTAGGGTTAGGGATAGGGTTAGTGTGGTCAACGGGGGAATTGCGACACACCACACACACATTTCATGCATGAAAGACCCAACTTTATTCATCATACTCCTATCTTTTATAGACCTTATAATGAGGGACATACATATTGCAAAAGGGAAGCTCACTATTGGTTACATCTGTAAATATCATCTCATTCCAGGAGAGGTTTATCTATTTGCCAGGTTTCGCTTAGCAATTAACTAGAGCATCCTGCTTTGTTCTTTTCATGTAATTTATTATCAGGCTCAAGGTCCAACTGGTCTTTTTTCACTCTGAGACAGTAACAGCCAGTTCAGGCTTTATCTCATTCTTGTATAAACAGTTGAACTGTGCCTGTGTAATCACAGAATCACAGAATCACAGAATGACCAGGTTGGAAGAGACCCACTGGATCATCGAGTCCAACCATTCCCACCAATACATAAATCATGCTCCTAAGCACCTCATCTACCCTAACCTTAAACACCTCCAGGGACGGTGACTCAACCACCTCCCTGGGCAGACTGTTCCAATGCCTAACCACCCTCTCTGTGAAGAATTTCTTCCTAATCTCAAGCCTAAATCTCCCCTGGCGGAGCTTGAGGCCATTCCCTCTCGTCCTGTCCCCTGTCACTTGGGAGAAGAGGCCAGCTCCCTCCTCTCCACAACCTCCCTTCAGGTAGTTGTAGAGAGTAATAAGGTCTCCCCTCAGCCTCCTCTTCTCCAGGCTGAACAACCCCAGCTCTCTCAGTCGCTCCTCATAAGATATGTTCTCCAGCCCCTTCACCAGCTTTGTTGCCCTTCTCTGGACTCGCTCCAGAGCCTCAGCATCCTTCTTGTGGTGAGGGGCCCAGAACTGAACACAGTACTCGAGGTGCAGTCTCACCAGTGCCGAGTACAGGGGGAGAATAACCTCCCTGGACCTGCTGGTCACGCCGTTCCTGATACAAGCCAGGATGCCATTGGCCTTTTTGGCCACCTGGGCACACTGCTGGCTCATGTTCAGTCGGTTGTCAACCAACACCCCCAGGTCCTTCTCCTCCTGGCAGCTTTCCAGCCAGGTTTCTCCTAGTCTGTACCTCTGCTTAGGGTTGTTGTGCCCCAAGTGCAGGACCCGGCATTTGGCCTTGTTAAACCTCATGCCGTTGGTCTCAGCCCAGCAGTCCAGCCTGTTCAGATCCCTTTGCAGAGCCTCCCGACCCTCCAGCACATCGACACTTCCTCCCAGCTTAGTGCCATCTGCAAACTTGCTAAGGGAGGACTCAATGCCTTCATCCAGGTCGTTGATAAAGACATTAAACAGGACTGGACCCAGGAATGAGTCCTGGGGAACCCCACTTGTCACTGGCCTCCAGCTGGATTTAACTCCATTTACCACCACCCTCTGGGCCCGGTCATTCAAACAGTTTTTCACCCAGGAGAGTGTGCACCCGTCCAGGCCAGAGGCCGACAGTTTCCGAAGCAGAATGCTGTGAGAAACTGTATCAAAGTCTTTACTGAAGTCCAGGAAAACCACATCCACAGCCTTTCCCTCATCCAAGAGTTTAGTCACTTGGTCATAGAAGGTGATCAGATTAGTCTGGCAAGACCTGCCTTTCATGAACCCGTGTTGACTGGGCCTGATCACCCGGTTCTCTTGCAAGTGCTTCACGATCGCACTCAAGATCACCCTCTCCATGACTTTCCCCGGTACCGATGTCAGGCTGACAGGCCTGTAGTTCCCCGGATCCTCCCTGCGCCCCTTCTTATAGATGGGCATGACATCAGCCAACCTCCAGTCCAGCGGAACCTCCCCAGTCATCCAGGACTGCTGGAAGATGATGGAAAGGGGTTTGGCCAGCACATCCGCCAGTTCCCTCAAAACTCTTGGGTGGACTCCTTCTCCTCAAGCCAAAGGCAGCAATATTCTCCACAGTTAGGTGTTAGGGTTAGGGTCATATGGGTTAGGGTTAGTGTTAGAATGGGTCCACCATTAGTGTTAGGGTTAGGGTTAGGATTAAGTTTAGGGTTAGGGGTTTAGGGTAAGTATTATTTAGGTTAGGTTAAGGTTAGGGTTAGTAGTTAGGTTTAGGCTTAGAGTTCTGGTTAGGGTTAGTGTTTGGGTTAGGGGTTAGGTTTAGGGTTAGGGTTTGGTTTAGGGTTCGGGGATAGAGTTAGGGGGTTAGGGTTACAAGTTAGGTTTAGGGTTAGGGTGCCATTAGGATTAGGGTTGGTGTTAGGTTTAGGGTTAGGTTTAGGGTGGGTCCACCATTAGGATAAGAGTTAGCATTAGGTTTAGGGTTAGGGTTAGGTTTAGGGTGGGTCTTCCATTAGGATAAGGGTTAGGGTTAAGTTTAAGGGTAATGTTTAAGAGCTAGGTTTCGGGATTAGTGTTAGTGTTAACGTTAGGATTAGAGGGTTATTGTTAGCGTTAGGGATAGGGTTAGGGTTAATTTAGCGTTAGGGTTAGGGTTAGGGTTAAGGTTAGGGTTAGGTTTAGGGTTAGGGTTACAGTTAGAGTTAGGTTTAGGGTTAGGGTGCTGTTAGGGTTAGGGTTAGGCGTTGGGGTAGGGTCATATGGGTTAGGGTTTGGGTTAAGTTTAGGGTTAGCGTTAGGGGTTATGTTTAGGGTTAGTGTTAAGGTTAGGTTTAGGGGTTAAGTTTACAGTTGGGGTTAAGGGTAGGGATAGGGTGGGTCCACAATTAGGATAAAATTTAGGGTTAGGTATAGAGTGCCATTAGGGTTAGGGTTAGGCCGTTAGGGTTATGGTCATCTGGGATTTGGTTAGGGTTAGAGTCAGGGTTAGGGTTACGGTCGGTCCACCATCAGGATATGTGTTAGAGTTACTGTTAACGGTTATGTTTAAGGCTTAGTGTTAGGGGTTAAGGTTTTTTGTTAGTGTTTTGATTAATGTTAGTGTTAGTGTTGGTGTTAGTGTTTAGGTTTAGGTTTAGAGTTAGGTTAATATTTGGGGTAGGGTTAGTTTTTGGATTAGAGATTAAGGTTAGGTTTTGATTTAGGATTAGACGTTAGATGTAGAATAAGGGTTCAGATTAGGGTTAGGGTTAGGTTTAAGTTTAGAGTTAGGATTATTGTTAGGCCATTCGGGATAGGGTCATTTATGTTAGGGTTAGTATTAGGGTTAGAGTTAAGATTTAGGGATAGGGTTAAGGGTTAATGTAATGTTAGGGTTAAGGTTAGGCTTAGGGTTTAGGTTTAGGTTTAGGGTCAGCATAATTAGGGTTTAGGTTATTGTTAGGGTAGGGTTAGGGTTAATTGTTTAGGGTAAGGGATAGGTTTAGGATTATTTTTAGTGTTAGGGTTATGGTTAGTGGTTAGATTTAGGTTTAGGGTTATGGTTGGGGTTAGAGTTAGTGGTTAGTTTTAGGGTCAGGGGTTTAGGGTTAGCGTTAGGGTTAGGATTAGGGGTTGAGGTTATGGTTAGGGTTAGGGTGGGTCCACCATTAGGTTAAGAGTTAGGGATAGGGTTAAGCATTCTTTTTAAGGGTTTGTTTTAGGGGTTAGGGTTTTGGTTAGGGGGAGTGTTAGGTTTAGGGTTAAAGTTAGGTTTAGGGTTAGGGTTAGGGTTAGGGTCAGGATTAGGGTTAGGGTTAGTGGTAAGGTTAGGGTAAGGGTGAGTCAGTCATTACGGTTATGGATATGGTTACGGTTTGGGTTAAGCCATAAGGGTTAGGGTCATTTAGGTTAGGGTTATGTTTAGGTTTAGATGTTAAGTTTAAGGTTAGGGTTATGGTTAGGGTTAGGGTTATGTTTAGTTTTAGAGTTAGAATTAGGGGTTAGGATTAGGGTTAGGATTAGGGTTTGGGTTTATAGTTAGGCTTAGGATGTTAGGGTTAGGGTTACGGGTTAGGTTTAGGTTTAGGGTTAGGGTTATGGTTAGAGTTAGAGTTATATTTAGAGTTATGGTGAGGGTTAGAGTTAGGTATAAGTTTAGGGTGCCATTAAGGCTATGTTTAGGGTTTGGTTTATTTTTAGTCTTAGGATTATAGTTCGGGTTAGGGTTCGGTGTTACGGTTGGCGTCATTTGGGTTACGGTTTGAGTTAAGGTTAGGTCTAGCGTTATGTGTCATGTTTAGTGTTAGGGTTAAGGTTAGGGTTAGGGTTTAGGGTTAGGGTTAGGGATAGGTTTTGGGTGGATCCACAATTAGGATAAAATTTAGGTTTAGGGATAGAGTGCCGTTAGGGTTAGGGTAAGGGTTAGGCCAATAGGGTTATGGTCATTTGGGTTAGGGTTAGGGTTCGTGTTAGCGTTTGGGATAGGTTTAGGATTGGTCCACCATTAAGATAAGCGTTAGGGTTAGGGTTAGGCTTAGGCTTAGGCTTAGGCTTAGGCTTAGGCTTAGGCTTAGGCTTAGGCTTGGGGTTAGGGTTAGGGTTAGGGTTAGGGTTAGGGTTAGGGTTAGGGTTAGGGTTCGGGCTAGGTTTAAGGTTACATTTAGGGTGACATTAGGGTTAGGGTTGGGTTTAGGTTTAGGGTTCAGGGTTAGGGTTAGTGTGTTAGGGTTAGGGTTACGGGTTAGGTTTAGTGTTAGGTTCATGTCTAGGGTTCATTTTAGGGTTAGTGACAGGTTTAGGGTGCCTTTAGGGTTAGGATTAGGGTTAGGTTTAAGTTTAGGTTTAGGGTTAGCGTTACGTTTATTGTTAGGGTTAGGGATAAGCTTAGGGTGCCGGTAGGGTTAGGTTTTGGGTTAGGGTTTGGGTTGAGGTTAGGTTTAGTTTTAGGGGGTTAGGGTTAAAATTAGGGTTATGGTTATGGTGCCATTTGTTTTGGGTTAGGGTTAAGGTTAGGGGTAGTGTTAGGCCATTAGGGTTAGGGTCATTTGTGTTAGGGTTATTTTTAGTGTTAGAGTTTTGGTAACGTGTTAGGGTTATGTTTAGGGTTAGGGTTAAGGTAAGAGTTAGATATAGGATGGGTCCACAGTTAGGATAAGGGTTAGGGTTAGGGTTAAATTTAGGGTTAGGTTTATGGTTGGTCCACCATTAGGCTTAGGGTAAGGGTTATGTTTAGGGTGCCATTAGGTTTAGGGTTAGGGTCAGGGTTCAGCCTTTACGGTTATTGTAATTTGCGTTAGGGTTAGGTTTAGATTTGGAATTAGGGTTAGTGTTAGGGGGTTAGGTTAGGGTTAGGTTTAGAGTTATGTGTTATGAGTTAGATTTAGTGTTAGGGTTAGAGTTTGGGTTCAGGGGTTAGCGTTAGGAAGTTTGGGTTAGGGTTAGTGTTAAGGTTTAGAGGTAGCTTTACGGTTAGTGTAAGTGTTAGTGGTTAGGTTTAGGGTTAGGGTTAGTGTCATTAGGGTTAGGCTTATTTTTAGGTTAGAGTTAGTGTTACTATTAGTGTTATGGTTAGTGTTAGAGTTTGGGTTAGGGTTATTGTTAGGCGTTAGGGTTAGGATTATTTGGGTTAGGGTTAGGGTGAAGGTGAAGTTTAGAGTTAGGGGTTATTTTTATAGATAGGGTTAAGTTTAGGGTTAGGGTTTAAGCCATTATTGTTAGGGTCCTTTGAGTCAGGGTTATGGTTATTGTTAGGGTTATTTTTAGGTTTAGGGCTATGTTTATGGTTAGGTTTAGGGTGGTCTCACCATTCGGATAAGAGTTAGAGTTATGGTAAAATATTATGTTTATGGGTAGGAGTTAGGGTTAGTGGTTAGGGTTTGATTAGGGTTTTGTCTTAGTGTTTTGATTAGGGTTTTGTGTTAGTGTTTTGATTAGGGTTAGGGTTAGTGTTGGGGTTAGTGTTTAGGGCTACATTTAGGGGTAAGGATTATGTTTCAGGTTAGGGTTAGATTTTGGGTTAGAGATCAAGGTTGGGTTTAGGTTTAGGATTAGTCTTTTGTTGTAGAATAAGAGTTAGGATTAGGGTTAGTGTTAGGGTTAGGGTTAAGGTTTATATTTAAGTTTAGGTTTTGGGTTAGGGTTAGGGTTAGTTTTAGGGGGCTAGGATTAGGGTTAGTGTTAGGGTTAGGGTGCCATTTGCTTTGGATTAGGGTTAAGTTTAGGGTTAGGGTTAGGCCATTAGTGTTATGGTCATTAGGATTAGGATTATGGTTTGTGTTAGGGTTAGGGTTATGGTTAGCCTTAGGGTTAGGGTTAGGGTTAATGTTAGGGTTAGAGTTAGGGTCAGGGGTTAGGGTTAGGCTTAAGGTTTGGTTTAGGATGAGAGTTAGCTATAGGTTGGGTCTACAATTAGATTAAGGATTAGGGTTAGTGTTAAGGGTTATATTTATGGGTTAGGTGTTAGGGTTAGTGTTTGTTAGTGTTAGGGTTAGGGTTAGGGTTAGGGTTAGGGTTAGGGTTAGGGTTAGGGTTAGGGTTAGGGTTAGGGTTAGGATTAGGGTTGTTCCACCATTAGGGTTAGGGTTAGTTTTAGGGCTAAAACTTTAGGGTTATTGTAATTTTGGTTAGGGTTATGGTTAGGGTTAGGGTTAGGGATTAGGGTTAGAGTTTGGAGTTAGGGTTAAAGTTAGTGTAAGGGTTAGTGTTCAAGTGGGTCAACAATTAGGATAAGGTTTAAAGATAGGTTTAGGGGTTAGGTTTAGGTTCAGGGTTAGGGTTTGTGTGAGGGTTAGTTTTAAGTTTAGGTTTAGTGTTAGGGGTTAGGGTTAAGGTTAAGATTCTGGTTTAGGGATAGTGTTAGGGTTAGGGTTAGAGTTAGGGTAGGGTTAGGAAAAGGGTTAGAGTTAGGGTTAGTGTCAGGAGTTAGGTATAGGGTTAGTTTTATGTTTCGGGATAGCTGTTAGGGGTTTAGGGTTAGGGTTAGGGTTAGGGTTAGGGTTGCTGTTAGGGTTAGGCTTAGGATTAGGGTTTGTTTACGCCATTATTGTTAGGGTCATTTGGGCATGGGTTAAGGTTAAGATTAGGGGTTAGTTTTAGAGTTAGGGTTAAGATTAGTGTTAGGGTTATCATTAGGCTAAGCGTTAGGGTC
This sequence comes from Clamator glandarius, assembly GCA_033459285.1. Classification (NCBI taxonomy): domain Eukaryota; kingdom Metazoa; phylum Chordata; class Aves; order Cuculiformes; family Cuculidae; genus Clamator; species Clamator glandarius. The sequence continues at coordinate 250,023 of JAUNZM010001521.1, read as the reverse complement.
AGGGGTTCGGATTAGAGTTAGATTTAGTGTTAGAGTTCGGGGTTAGGGTTATGGGCTAGGATTAGGTTTAGGGTTAGGGTTAGGATTAAGGGTGGGTGTAGGGTTAGGTGTAGGTTTAGGAGTAGGGTTAGGATTAGGGTTAGGGTGAATGTTAGGTGGTTATGTTTAGGGGTTTAGAATTACGGGTGAGGATTAGGGTTAGGGATAGGGTCAGATTTATGTTGTTTCCAACATTAGGATAAGTGTTAGGGTTAGTGTTATGTATTTTTTTTAATGGTTAGTGTTAGGTGTTAGGTTTAGTGTTAGGTTTAGTGTTAGGGTTAGGGATAGGGTTAGGTTTAGGGTTAGGGTTAGGGTCATTAGGGTTAGGGTTAGGGGTAAGGTCAAGAAGTTTAGGGTTAGGGGTAAGGTCAAGAAATTTAAGGTCAGGGTTTGGGTTAGGGTTAGGGTTAGGGATAGCATTAGGTTGGGTCCACCATTAGGTTTAAAGTTAGGATTAGGTTTAGAGTGCCATTAGGGTTAGGGTTAGGGTTAGGTTTAACTCTTTAGTGTTAGGGTCATTTAAGTTAGGGTTAGGGTTATTGTTATGGTTAGAGTTAGAGTTAGGGGTTAAGGTTAGGGGGTTAGGGTTAGGGTTAGGGTTAGGGTTAGGGTTATGGGCTATGTTTAGTGTTAGGGTTAGTATTAGGGTTAGGTTTAGTTTTAGGGGGTTAGGTTTAGGTGGTTAGTGTTAGGTTTAGGGTTATGGGTTAGGATTAGGGTTAACGTTTGTGTCAGGGTTAGGGTGTGTCCACCATTAGGATATGTGTTAGGGTTAAGGTTAAGGGTTATTTTTAAGGGTTAGTGTTAGAGTTTAGGGTTAGGGTTAGTTTTAGGGTTAGAGTTAGGTTTAGGTTTAGGGTCTAGGGTTAGGGATAGGGTTAGGGTTAGGATTAGGGTTAGGGTTAAGGTTAGTGTTAGGTTTAGGTTTAGGGTTAACGTTACGGTTATGTTTAGGGTTAGGTTTAGTGTTAGTGTTAGGGTTAGTGTGGATCCACCATTAGTATAAGGTTTTGGGTTAGAGTTAAGGGGTATGTTTCAAAGATAAGGTAGGGTTATTATTAGGGTTATTATTATTAGGATAGGTTTAGGGTTAGGGTTTGGTTTAGGATTAGAGTTAAGGTTAGAATTACGGTTAGGGTGGGTCCACCATTAGGGTTAAGGTTAGGGTTATGGTTAGGGTTAGGCCATTAGGGTTAGGGTCATCTTGGTTAGGGTTAAGGTTAAGGTTAGGTATTAGGTTTAGTGTTAGGTTTAGGTTTTGGGTCAGGGTTAGGGTCAGGGTTAGGTATAGGTTTGGGGTGCCGTTAGGGTTAGGATTGGGGTTAGGGTTAATGTTAGTGTTAGGGTGGGTCTACCATTAGGGCTAGTGTTATGGTTAGGCTCATGGTGCAATTAGGTGTAGAGTTAGTGTTAGGCCATAATTGTTCGGGTCATTTTGGTTAGTGTTAGGGTTAGTGTTATGGATAGGGTTAGAGGTTAGGTTTAGGGTTAGTGATAGAGTTAGGTGCTATGCTTAGAGTTAGGGATAGGGTTAGAGTAAGGGCTAAGGGTTAGGGTTAGGGGGATAGTGTTAGGGTTTGAGTTAGGATTAGGTTTAGGGTTAGGGTTAGTGGTTAATTTTAGTGTTAGGGTTAGGGTTTGTATTAAGATTAGGGACTAGGGTTACAGGTTTAGGGTTAGCATTAAGGTTAAGAGTTAGGTTTATGGTTAGGGTTAAAGTTAGGGTTAGGTTTAGGATTATGGTTAGGGGTAGGGTTAGGTGGGGTCAACCATTAGGATAAGTGTTAGGGTTAGGGTTATGTTTAAGGCTTAGTGTTAGGGGTTAGTGTTAGGGTTAGGGTTAGATTTATGGTTATGGTTAGGGTAAGGGTTATGGTTAGGGTTGATTCACCATTAGTGTTAGAATTAGGGTTAAGTTTAGGGTGCCACTAGTGTAAGTGTTAGTCCATTAGGGTTCGCATCATTTGGGTTAGGTGTTATGGTTAGGGTTAGGGGTTTAGGATAAGTTTTAGAGTTAGGCCTTTTTTTTACATCTAGGGGTTAAGTTTAGTATTAGGGGATTAGTGTTAGTGTTAGGGTTACTGGTTAGGTTTAAGGGTTAGAGTTATGGTTAGTGTTAGAGTGGGTCCTCCATTAGGATAAGGATTAGGGTTAGGATTAATGGTTATTTTTAAGGATTAGGGGTAGGGGTTAGGGTTAGTGTTAGGGTTAAATTGCCATTAGGATTATGTTTAGTGTTTGGTTTAGTTTTTAGCTTTAGGGTTAAGGTTTACTTTTAAGGGTTAGGTTTAGGTATTGTGTTAGGGGGTTAGGGTTAGGGGGTTAGGGTTAGGGTTGGGGATAGGTTTAGGGTTAGTATTAGGATTAGTGTTAGGGTTAGGTTTAGGTTTAGAGTTAGGGTGCCGTTAGTGTTAGGGTTAAGGTGCCATTATGGTTAGGTTTAGGTTTAGGGTTTGGCGTTAGTCTTAGTGTCATTTGGGTTATGGTTAAGGTTAGGGTTATGTTCAGGTTTATGTTTAGGGTTATGGTAAGGGTTAGGGTTAGGTGGTTAGGGTTAGGTTTAGGGTTGGGGTTAGGGTTAAGCTTATGCTTAATGTTTGGCTTAGGGTTAGGGTTATGTTCAGGGTTAGGGTGTGTCCAACATTAGGATAAGTGTTAGGGTTAAGGGTTATTTTTAAGGGTTAGTGTAAGGGTAAGGGTTAGGGTTAGGATTAGAGTTAGGGTTAGGTTTAGGGTTTAGGTTTAGGGTTATAGGGATAGGGTTAGGATTAGGGTTAGTGTTAACATTATTGTTAGGTTTAGGGTTATGTTAGGGTTAGGGTTATTGGTAAGATTATCTGTAGTGTTAGGGTTAGGTTTAGGGTTAAAGTGCCATTAGGATAATATTTATAGTTAGGTATAGGCGTTAGGGTTAGGGTTAAGTTTTATTTGTAAACTCTAGAATTAGTGTTATGGGATTAGGGTTAGGGGGTTAGGGTTAGGGATTAGCTTTAGTTTTATAATTAGGCTGCCGTTAGTGTTAGGGTTAAAGTTAAGGTGTCATTAGGGTTAGGTTTAGGGTTAGGGTTAGACGTTAGATTTAGTGTCATTTGGGTTAGGGTTAGGTTTAAGTTTGGGGTTATGGTAAGGGTTAGGTTTAGGGGGTTAGGGTTAGGTTTAGGGTTGGGGTTAGGGTTAATATTATGATTAGTTTTCAGGTTAGGGTTATTCTTAGGGTTAGGGTTATTCTTAGGGTTAGGGTTAGGGTTGGTCCAGCATTAGGGTAAGGGTTAGGATTAGTGTTAGATTTAGGCCATTAGGGTTAGGGTTATTTGTGTTAGGGTTAAGGTTAGGGTTAGGGGTTAGGTTTAGGGTTAGGGTTAGGTTTAGGGTTCAGGGTTAGGTTTAGGGTCGGGGTTAGAGTTAAGGTTAGCGTTAGAGTTAGGCTTAGTGTTAGGGTTAGAGTGAGGCTTAGAGTTAGGGTTAGAGTTAGGTTAGGGTGAGGGTTAGGGGTAAGGGTTAGGATTAAGCTTAAGGTTAGGGTTAGTGTGCCATTAGGGTTAGGGTTAGGGTTAGGTTTAGGCCATTAGGTTTAGGGTCATTTGGGTTAGGGTTGTTGTTAGGTTTAGGGTTAGGGTTAGGTTTATGGTTAGGTTTAGTGTGGGCCCACAATTAAGATAAGGGTTAGAATTATGATTAAGTGTTATGTTTATGGGTTAGGGTTAGGATTTAGTGTTTTGTGTTAGTGTTTGTATTAGGGTTAGTTTTAGTGTTGTGGTTAGTGTTTAGGGCTAGGTTTAGGGTTAGGATTATGTTACGGGTTAGTGTTATTTTTGGGTTAGATATTAAGGTTAGGTTTAGGTTTAGGATTAGACTTTAGTTGTAGAATAAGGGTTAGGATTATGGTTAGGGCTAGGGTTAGGGTTAGGGTTAAGTGTTATATTTTGTGTAAGAGTTTGGGTTAGGATTAGGGTTAGGTGGTTATGGTTAGGGTAAAGGTTAGGGTTATGGTTAAGGTTATGGTGCCATCTGGGTTAGGGTTAGGGTTAGGATTAGACATTAGTGTTAGGGTCATTTGCTTTAGGGTTAATGTTAAGGTTGTGTTTAGGGTTAGGCCATTAGGTTTAGGGTCATTTGGGTTAGGGTTCGGGTTAGGGTTTAGGGTTAGTTTTAGGTTTAATGTTAAAGTTAGGTTTAGCTTTAGGTTGTGTCCACAATTAGGAGAAGGGTTAGGGTTAGGTTTAAGGGTTATGTTTAATGGTTAGTTGTTAGGATTAGGGTTAGTGTTAGTGTTATAGTTAGGGTTAGGCTTAGGTTTAGGGTTAGGCTTAGTGTTAGGGTGGATCCACAATTACGATAAGTCTTAGGGTAAGGATAAAGGGTTATCTTTAAGGTTAGGTTTAGTATTAGGTTTACGGTTAGGGTTACGGTTAGGGTTCATTTAGGGTTAGGTTCATTTGGGTTAGGGTTAGAGTTAGGGAGTGGTTTAGGGTTAGGGTTAGGTTTAGGGGTTAGGGTTAGGGTTAGTGTTAGTGTTAGGATTAGCTTGGGTCCACAAGTAGGATAACATTTAGGATTAGGGATAGGTTGCCATTATTGTTAGGGTTAGAGTTAGGCCATTAGTGTTAGGGTCATTTGGGTTACATTTATGGTTCAGGTTCGGGTTCGGGTTAGTGTTAGAGTGTGTCCACCATTAGGATAAGGATTAGGGTTAGGCTTAAGTGTTATGTTTAAGGCTTAGGGTTATGGGTTAGGGTTTTGTCTTAGTGTTTTGATTACGGTTAGTGTTAGTGTTGGGGTGAATGTTTAGGTTTAGGTTTAGGGTTAGGTTAAATTTTAAGATGAGGGATAGTTTTTGGATTAGACATTAAGGTAAGATTTTGATTTAGAATTACACGCTAGGTGTAGAATAAGGGTTTGGATTATGGTTAGGGTTAGGGTTAGGTTTAGAGTTAGAGTTTAGGGGTAGGGTTAGACCATTAGGGATAGGGTCATTTGGGTTAGGGTTAGGGTTAGGGTGAGGCGTTAATTTTAGGATTAGGGTTAGGCATTAGGGTTAGGGTCATTTGGGTTAGGGTTAGGGTAAAGGTTAACGTTAGGTTTAGGGGTTATTGTTAGGGTTTAGGTTAGGGTTAGGGTTTTCGGTTAGTGTTAGAATTAGGTTTATATTTATGGTTAGGTTTAGGGTAGGCCCACCTTTAGGATAAGGGTTAGAGTTATGGTAAAGTGTTATGTTTATGGATTAGGGTTAGGGGTTAGGTTTAGAGGTTATTGTTTTGTGTTAGTGTTTGGATTAGGGTTAGTGTTAGTGTTGGGGTTAGTGTTTTGGGCTAGGTTTATGGTTAGGGTTACTGTTAGGGTTAGGGTTTAGTGTTGGGCTTAGGTATAGGTGTTATGATTAGTGTTTGGGATAGTGTTAATTGTTTACGGTAAGGGTTAGTGTTAAGGTTTAGGATTAGTGTTAAGGGTTAGGTTTAGGAAGTTAGGGTGAGTGGGTTAGTGTTTGGGTTAGGATTAGTGTTAGGTTTAGGGTTAGGTTTAGGGTTAGGTTTAGTGTTTAGTGTTAGGGTTAGCGTCAGGGCTAGGTTTTAGGGTTATTGGTTTAGGTTTAGCGTTAGGGTTAGTGATTTCGTTTGGGGGTAGGGTTAGAGTTAGAGTGCCATTATTCTTAGGGTCAGGGTTAGGGTTAGGGTTTGAGTTAATGTGCCATTAGGGTTAGGGTTAGGTTTAGGGTTAGGGTAAGGGTTGGGTTTAGGTTTAGGGTTAGGTGTTAGGGATTTGTGTTAGAGTTTGGATTAGGGTTAGTGTTAGTGTTGTGGTTATTGTTTAGGGCTAGGTATAGGATAAGGATTATTTTTCGGGATAAGGATATATTTTGTGATAGATATTAAGGTTCGGTTTAGGTTTAGGATTAGACTTTAGTTGTAGAATAAGGGATTGGATTAGGGTTATGGTTAGGGTTAGGGTTAGGGTTAAGGGTTATGTTTAGGGTTAAGGTTAGTGTTAGTGTTATGGTTAGGGTGCCATCAGGTTTAGGATTAGGGTTAGGATTAGATTTTAGGGTGAGGGTTATTTGCTTTAGGGCTACCATTTAGATTGTGGTTAGGGTTATGCCATTAGGGTTATTGTCATTTGGGTTCAAGTTCAGGTTAGGGTTAGGGTTAGGGTTAGGGTGCAGGTTAGAGTTAGGGTTAGTGTTAGAGTTAGGGTTAGGGTTTTGGGTTAGGGTTACTGTTAGAGTTAGGGTTAGTTTTTTGGGTTAGGTTAGGGTTAGAGTTAGAATTAGGTATAGGGTTAGGGTTATGTTTATGGTTAGGTTTAGGGTGGGCCCATCATGAGGATAAGGGTTAGAGTTATGGTAAAGTGTTATATTTATGGGTTAGGGTTAGGGGTTAGTTTAATGTTAGGGTTATTGTTAGGGTTAATAGTTACATTTAGGTTTAGGGTTAGGGTACTAGGGTTAGGGTTAGCGTTATGGTTAGGGGGTTAGGGTTATCGTTTAGGGTTAGTATAAGGGTTAGGGTTAGGTTTAGGGTGCCAATATGGTTGATGTTAGGGTTAGTGTTAGGGTTTGGCTTAGTTTTAGGTTGGGTCTAACATTAGGATAAGGGTTAAGTTTAGAGTTAAAAGTTATGTTTAAGGGTGAGGGTTAGGGTTAGGTTTAGGGTTAGATTTAGGATTAGCTTTAGGTTTAGGGTTAGGGATTTTTTGGGTCCACCATTACGGTTAGGGTTAGTGCTTGATTTAAGCCCTTAGAGTTAGGGTCATTTAGGTTAAGGTTAAATTTAGGGTGAGGGTTTAGGTTTAGGGTTAGGTTTATGGTTAAGATTAGGTTTAGTGTTATGGTTAGAATTAGGCTTTAGGGTTTGAACTAGTGTTCGGGGTTAGGGTTTGGGTGTCAGGGTTGTGTTTTCTTTTGGTTTAGGGTTATGGTTAGAGTTAGGGTTAGTGTTAGGTTAGGGTTAAGTTTATGGTTAGGGTTAGTGGTTAAGGTCAGTTTTAGAGTTAGGTTTAGGGTTAAGGTTAGTGGTTAGGTTTAGGGTTAGTGTTAGCTTTAGGGTTAGTGATAGGCCCAGGATTTAGGTTTAGGGGTTTAGGGTTAGCTTTAGGTTTACTGGTGAGTTTAAGTCTAAAGGTTAGGGTTAGGGTTAGGGTTAGGATGGGTCCTCAATTAGGATAAGGGTTAGGGTTAGGGTTAAGGGTTATTTTTAAGGATTAGATTTAGTGGTTAGTGTTAGGGGGTTGGGTTTTGGGTTATGGTAATGGTTAGGCTTAGGGTGACTTTAGGGTTATGTTTAGGGTTAGGGTTGGGTTAGGCGTTAGGGTTAGTGTCATTGAGGTTAAGGTTAGCGTTAAGCTTAAGTTTAGGGTTAAGGTTTATTGTTATAGTTAGGGTTAAGGTTAGGGTTTAGGGTAAAGTGTTAGGGTTAGAATTAGTGTTGGTGAACCTTTAGTATAATTGTTAGGTTTAGGGTTATTGTGCCATTAGTGTTAGGGTTAGTGTTAGGCCATTAGTGTTAGGGTCTTTTGGGTTAGAGTTAGGGTTAGGATGGGCACACCATTATGATAAGGATTAGAGTTATGATTAAGGGTTATGTTTATGGGATGGGATTAGGGGTTAGTGTTAGGGTTTAGGGTTTTGTGTTAGTGTTTGGATTAGGGTTAGTGTTAGTGTTGGGGTTAGGGTTAGAGTTAGTTTAGGGATAGGGTTAGTGTTAGGGGTTAGGTTTACTGTTAGGGTTAGGGTTATGGTTAGGGTTAGGGTTAGGGTTAGGTTTCAGGTTAGGGGTAGGGTGGGTCCACCATTAGGAAATAGGTTAGGATTAGAGTTAAGGGGTACGATTAAAAGATAAGGATTAGGGTTAAGGGCTACGATTAAAAGATAAGAGTTAGGGTTAACGTTAAGGTTAAGGTTAATGTTAAGGTTAAGGTTAAGGTTTGGGTTAGGGTTAGGGTTAGGGTTAGCGTTAGGGGTTAGGGTAAGTGTTAGGAGTTTAGGGTAAGGGTTAGTCTTAGGGGTTAGGGTTAGGGAAAGGTTTAGGGTTAGGATTAGGGTTTGGGTTAGGTATAGTGGGTTAAGGTTAGGGGGTAGGCTCAGTGTTAGCTGTTAGGTTTAAGGTTAGGGTTAGGGTTAGGGTTAGGGTTGGGATTAGGGGTTAGGGTTAGGGTTAGGGTTAGGGTTAGGGTTAGGGTTAGGTTTAGGGTTAGGTTTAGGGTTAGTGTTAGGGTTAGGGTTAGGGTTAGGATTATGAGGTTAGGGTTAGGGGGTTAATGTTAGAGTTAGTTTTTCGGTTTAGGGTTAGGTTTAGTGTTTAGTGTTAGGGTTAGAGTTAGGGTTAGGGTTAGTGTTAAGGCTAGGGTTTAGGGTAAGGGGTTTAGGGTTAGAGTTAGGGTTATTTTTAAGTTTTGGTGTTAGGGTTTAGTTTAGAGTTAGGGGTAGGGGTAGGAGTAGGTTTAGGGTGGGTCCACCATTAGGATAAGAGTTAGGTCTAGTGTTAAGGGTTACATTTAAGGGTTAGGGTTAGGATTAGGGTTAGGGTTTGAGGGTTAGGGTTAAGGCATTATGTTTAAGGGTTAGGGTTAGGGTCAGTGTTAGAGTTAGGGTGCCATTAGTTTTCAGGTTAAGGTTAGGGTTAGAGTTAGGGTTAGGGCTAGGGTTAGGGTTAGGGTTAGGGATATTGTTAGGAGTTAGGTATAGGGTCATATGGGTTAGATGTTAGGATTAGGGTCATATTGTTAAGGGTTAGTGTTAGGGTTAGGGATAGGGTTAGGGATAGGGTTAGTGTTAGGATGGGTCCATCATTAGGATAAGAGTTAGGGCTGTTGTTAAGAGTTATGTTTAAGGGTTAGGGTTAGGGTTTAGGGTTATTTTTAAGGGTTAGGTTTAGGGGTTATTGTTAGGGTTAGTGTTATTTGGTTAGGTTTAGGGTTATGGTTATGGTTATGCATAGGTTTCTTTAGGGTTAGGTTTAGGGTTTTGGTTAGGGTTAGGGTTATTCTTTAGGGTTAGTGTCATTCGGGTTAGGGTTAGGGTTAGGATTAGGGTTAGGGTTTATTTTTATAGTTAAGGTTATGGTTAGGGTTAGAGTTTAGGGTTAGTGTTAGTGTTAGGGTTGCTCAACCATTAGGATAATAGTTAGGGTTACGGATAGGGTTAGTGTGACATTAGGGTTCAGGTTAGTGTTATGGTTAGGATTAAGGTTAGGTTTATGGTTAGGTTTAGAGTGGGCCCACCAATAGGATAAGGGTTAGAGTTATGGTAAAGTGTTATTTTATGGGTTAGGATTATGTGTTAGGGATTTGTGTTAGTGTTTGGATTAGGGTTAGTGTTAGTGTTGGGGTTAGAGTTTAGGGTTATATATAGGGTAAGGATTATGTTTCAGGTTAGGGGTTTTTTTTGTGTTAGATATTAAGGTTAGGTTTAAGTTTAATATTAGACTTTAGTTGTAGAATAAGGGTTAGGGTTAGGGTTAGAGTTAAGGGTTATGTGTAGGGTTAGGGTTTGGCTTAGGGTTAGGGTTTGGGTTAGGTTTATGGTTAGCTTTACGGTCTGGGTTATGTTTATGTTTAGGTTTAGGGTTAGGTTTAGGTGGTTATGGTTAGGGTTAAGGTTAGGGTTAGGGTTAGTGTTAGGGTGCCATCAGGTCTAGGGTTAGGGTTAGGATTATACGTTAGTGATAGGGTTATTTGTTTTTGGGTTACTGTTAAGGTTGGGGTTAAGGTTATGCCATTAGGGTTAGGGTCATTTGGGTTCAGGTTCCTCTTAGGGTTAGGGTTATGGTTAGGGTTGTTGTTAGTGTTACGGTTAGGGTTTTGGGTTAGGTTTAGTGTTAGAGTTATTGTTAGGGTTAGGGTTAGTGGTTAGGTTTGTGGTTAGGTTTAGGGGACTAGGGTTAGGTTTAGGGTTATGGGGTTAGGGTTATCGGTTAGGGTTAGGGTTTGGGTTAGGTTTACGGTTAGTTTTCTGTTTATACTTAGTGGTTAGTGTTAGGGTTAGTGTTAGGTCTAGGGGTTAGAGATAAGGTTAGTGGTTTAGGTTTAGCTTTAGGGTTACAGGTTAGGTTTATGTTTAGGTTTATGTGTAGGGTTAGGGTGGGTCCACCATTAGGATAAGAGTTAGAGTTAGGGTTAAGGTTTATTTTTAAGGGTTAATTTTGAGGGTTAGGATTAGTGTTAAGTTTACTGTTAGGGTTAATGTTAGAGTTAGGGTTATAGGTAGGGGTATGGTTAGGTATAGGGTGGGTCCACCATTAGGATAAGTGTTAGGCTTAGGGTTAAGTGTTATGTTTAAGAATTAGGGTTAGGTTTATTGTTAGGGTTTGGATGTTAGGGTTAGAGGGTTAGGGTTAGGTTTAGTGTTACTGTTAGTGTTAGAGTTAGGGTGCCATTAGGGTTAGGGTTAGGATTAGGGTTAAGGTTAGGGTTAAGGTGCTATTAGGATAAGGTTAGGGTTAGAGTTAGGGTCAAATGGGTTATGGTTAGTGTTAGTGTTAGGTTTAATATTAAGTTTAGGGTTAGGTTTAGGGTTTGGGTTAGTGTTAGGGGTTAAATTTAGGTTTAGGTTTAGGGTCAGTTAGGATTATGGTTATGGTTAGGGTTAGGTTTAGGTTTATGTGTAGGTTTAGTGTGGGCCCACCATTAGGATAAGTGTTAGAGTTATGGTTAAGGGTTATGTTTATGGGTAAGGGTTAGTGGTTAGGGTTAGCTGTTAAGGTTTTTTGTTAGTGTTTGTTTTAGGGTTATTGCTAGTGTTGGGGTTAGTGTTTAGGGTTAGGTTTAGTGTTAGGATTATCTTTCGGGTTAGGGTTAGTTTTTGGGTTAGAGATTAAGGTTAGGTTTAGGTTTAGGATTAGACTTTAGTTGTAGAATAAGGGTTAGGATTAGGATTAGGGTTAGGGTTAGGGTTAGGGTTAGGGTTAGGGTTAGGGTTAAAGTTTATGGTTAGGGTTAGGTTTTGGGTTAGTTTTAAGGGGTTAGGGATAAGATTAATGACTGGTTTAGGTTTAGGGTTATGTTGGCATTAGTGTTAGAGTCAGACGTTACGGTTAGTGTCATTTGGTTTAGGGTTAGGGTTTAGATTAGGGTTAGGGTTACGCCATTTTAGTTAGGGTCACTCCATTTTGGTTAGGGTCATTAGAGTTCGGGTTAGCGTTAGGGTTAGGTTTAGTGTTAGAGTTAGGTTTAGTGGTTAGGGTTAGGTTTAGAGTCAGGTTTAGGTTTAGGGTTAGCATTAGGGTGGGTCCACAAATACGATAAGAAATAGGGTTAGGGTTAATTGTTATGCTTAATGGTTAGGGGTTAGGGTTAGGTTTAGGGTTAGGGTTAGGGTTAGGTTTAGGGCTAGGGTTAGGGTTAGGGTGGGTCCACCATTAGTGTTAGGGTTAATTTTAGTTTTATGGTGCCATTACTCTTAGGATTAGGGATAAGCTTTTAGGGTTAGGGTCATTTGGGTTAGGGTTAGTGTTATGGTTAGGGTCATTTGGGTTAGAGTTAGGGTTAAGGTTAAGGTTGGGGGTTATTGCTAAAATTAGGTTTAAGTTTAGTGTTAGGGTTAGGGTTTAGAGTTAATGTTAGGTTTAGGGTTAGGGTTTGTCCAAAATTACAGTAAGGGTTAGGGTTAGGGTTAGTTGTAGGATTAGGGTTAGGGTAAGGGTAAGGGTTAGAGGTTAAGATTAGGGTTACGGTCAGCGTCATTAGGGTTAGGGTTATTTTTAGATTAGTGCTAGTGTTAGCATTGGTGTTAGTGTTAGGGTTAGGTTTAGTGTTAGTGTTAGGCATTAGGGTTAGGGTCATTTGGATTGGGGTTAGGGTTAAGGTTAATCTTACGGTTAGGGGTTATTGTTATAGTTAGGGTTAAGGTTAGGGTTAGTGTTTAGGGTTAGTGTTAGGTTTAGGGTTGGTGCAACATTAGGATAAGGTTTAGGGTAAAAGTTAGTGTGCCTTTAGGATTAGGGTTAGTGTTAGCGTTTCGGTTAGCCCTTTAAGGTTAGGGTCATTACAGTTAGGTTTAGGGTTAGGGTTAGGGTTAAGGTTAGGGTTAGGGGTAGAGTTAGGGTTAGGCGTAGTGTTAGGGTTAGGGTTAGGGTTAGGTTTAGGTTTAGGGTGGGACCACTGTTAGGATAAGTGTTTCAGTTATGGTTAAGTGTTATGTTTATGGGTTAGTCTTAGGGGTTAGGCTTAGGGGTTAGGGTTTTGTGTTAGTGTTTGGATTAGGGTTAGTGTTATAGTTGGGTTTAATGTTTAGGGCTATGTTTAGGGTTAAGATTATGTTTCGGGTTAGGATTAGTTTTTGGGTTAGAAATTAAGGTTATATTTATTTTATAGGATTAGACTTCAGTTGTACAATAAGGGTTAGGATTAGGGTTAATGATAGGGTCAAGTGTTATGTTTAGGGTAAGCGTTAGGGGGCTAGGGTTAGGGTTAATCACAGAATCACAGAATAACCAGGTTGGAAGAGACCTACTGGATCGTCAAGTCCAACCATTCCCACCAATCCCTAAATCATGCTCCTAAGCACCTCGTCTACCCTAACCTTAAACACCTCCAGAGACGTTGACTCAACCACCTCCCTTGGCAGACCGTTCCAATGCCTAACCACACTCTCCGTGGAGAACTTTTTCCTAATCTCAAGCCTAAATCTCCCCTGGCGGAGCTTGAGGCAATTCCCTCTTGTCCTGTCCCCTGTCACTTGGGAGAAGAGGCCAGCACCCTCCTCTCTAAAACCTCCCTTCAGGTAGTTGTAGAGAGTAATAAGGTCTCCCCTCAGCCTCCTCTTCTGCAGGCTGAACAACCCCAGCTCTCTCAGCTGCTCCTCATAAGATTTGTTCTCCAGCCCCTTCACCAGCTTTGTTGCCCTTCTCTGGACTCGCTCCAGAGCCACAACATCCCTCTTGTGGTGAGGGACCCAGAACTGAACACAGTACTCGAGGTGCGGTCTCACCAGTGCCGAGTACAGGGGGAGAATAACCTCCCTGGACCTGCTGGTCACGCCGTTCCTGATACAAGCCAGGATGCCATTGGCCTTTTTGGCCACCTGGGCACACTGCTGGCTCATGTTCAGTCGGCTGTCAACCAGCACCCCCAGGTCCTTCTCCTCCTGGCAGCTTTCCAGCCAGGTTTCTCCTAGTTTGTACCTCTGCTTAGGGTTGTTGTGCCCCAGGTGCAGGACCCGGCATTTGGCCTTGTTAAACCTCATGTCGTTGGTCACAGCCCAGCAGTCCAGCCTGTTCAGATCCCTTTGCAGAGCCTCCCGACCCTCCAGCAGATCGACACTTCCTCCCAGCTTAGTGCCATCTGCAAACTTGCTAAGGGAGGACTCAATGCCTTCATCCAGGTCGTTGATAAAGACATTAAACAGGACTGGACCCAGGACTGATCCCTGGGGAGCTCCACTTGTCACTGGCCTCCAGCTGGATTTAACTCCATTTACCACCACCCTCTGGGCCCGGTCATTCAACCAGTTTTTCACCCAGGAGAGTGTGCACCTGTCCAGGCCAGAGGCCAACAGTTTCCGAAGCAGAATGCTATGAGAAACTGTATCAAAGGCTTTACTGAAGTTTAGGAAAACCACATCCACAGCCTTTTCCTCATCCAAGATTTTAGTCACTTGGTCATAGAAGGTGATCAGATTAGTCTGGCAAGACTGCCTTTCATGAACCCGTGTTGACTGGGCCTGATCACCCGGTTCTCTTGCAAGTGCTTCATGATCGCACTCAAGATCACCCGCTCCATGACTTTCCACGGTACCGATGTCAAGCTGACAGGCCTGTAATTTCCTGGATCCTCCCTGCACCCCTTCTTATAGATGGGCACAACATCAGCCAGCCTCCAGTCCAGCAGAACCTCCCCAGTCATCCAGGACTGCTGGAAGATGATGGAAAGGGGTTTGGCCAGCACATCCGCCAGTTCCCTCAAAACTCTTGGGTGGACTCCATCTAGCCCCATAGACTTGTGGGCATCTAGCTGGGCAAGCAAGTCTCTGACCACCTCCTCTTGGATGTTGGGAATCTCATACTTCTCATCCAACCCTTGGGGTTGTGCACAGAGGGAACAATTTTCCTTACTGTTAAAGACTGAGGCAAAGTAGGCATTGAGCACTTCAGCCTTGTCTTCGTCCTCTGTTACTATTTTTCCCTCTGCATCTACTAGGGACTGGAGATTCTCCCTATCCATCCTTTTGCTGTTGAGGTATTTGTATAAAGACTTTGTTGTCTTTCACCATCTTGGCCAATCGTATTTCTAGTTGGGTTTTAGCCCTCCTGACTTTTTCCCTGCACATTCTCACTTCCTCCCTATAGTCCACCCAGGATGCCTGACCCTTCCTCCAGAGGTTGTAGACCTCGTATGGTTACTTTAATATTAGGGTTAAGGGGCTAGGGTTTAGGTTAAGGTTAGTGTTAGGCTAATGTTAGGGTTAGTGTAAGAGTTAGGGTTAGGGGTTAGGATTAGGTTTAGGGTTAGGGTTAACTTTTGTGTGGGTCCACAATTAGGATAAGGGTTAGGGTTAGTGTTAAGGGTTTTGTTTAAGGGTTAAGTGTTAGGGTTAGTGTTAGTGTTATGGTAAGGGTTACGTTTAGACTTACGGTTAGGGGTAGTGTTAGGGTTAAGGTTAGGGTTAGGGGTAGGGTGGATACACCATAAATGTTAGGGAAATATTTAGGTTAAAGGTGCCATTAGGGTTAGTGGTAGGGTTTGGACTTTAGCATTAGTGTTATTTGGGTTAGGGTTAGGGTTAGTTTTAGAGTCAGGTTTAGGATTAGGTTTAGGGTTAGGATTAGGGGTTAGGGATAGAGTTTGGAATAAGGGTTGTGGTTAGGTTTACGGGTTAGTTTTATGGTTAGGGTTAGTTGTAGGGTTAGGTTTAGGTTTAGAGTTAGGGTTAGGATGGGTCCACCATTACGGTAAGGGTTAGGGTTAGTGTTAAGGATTATGGTTAATTGTTAGGGTTAGGGGTTAGGGTTAGGATTAGGTTTAAAGTTAGCGTTAGCATTCGGGTTAGGTTTCAGGCAAGGGTTAGGGTTAGGGTTGAGGTTATTAGGGTTAGGGGTTTAGGGTAAGGGTTAGGGTTAAGGTTAGGGTTTGGGTTAGGGTTAGGTTACGGTTTAAGGTGGGTCCACCATTAGGATAAGGGTTACAGTTAGTTTTAACAGTTATTTTTAAAGGTCAGGGGTTAGTGTTAGGTGTAGGGTTAGGGTTAGGTTTAGGGGTAGGGTTAAGGTGCCATTAGGGTTAGGGTTAGTGTTAGTGTTAGGGTTCGGTGTTAGTGTTCGGGTCATCTGTGTTAGGGTTATGGTTAGGGTTAGGGTTAGGGTTATGTTTAGGGTGACATTAGGGTTAGGGTTATGGTGAGGCATTAGTGTTAGTGTTATTTCGTTTAAGGTTCGGGTTAGGGTTAGGGTTAGGGGTTATGGTTAGGTTTAATGTTAGGGTTAGAGTAAGGGTTAGGGTTAGGGTTAGGGTTATTGTTAGGGTTTGGGTTAGGGTTATGGTTAGGGTGTGTCCAAATTTAGGGTTAGTGTTAGGGTTAGGATTAGGTTTAGGTTTAGGCCATTAGGTATATGGTCATTTTGGTTATGGTTAGGGGTTAGTTTTAAGGTTAATGTTACGGGTTAGGGTTAGGGATAGGGGTTATTTTTAGGGTTTGGGTTTGGTAGTAGGATTAGGCTTAGTGTTAAGGTGAAGTTTATGGTTAGGTTTATGGGTTATGGTTAGGGTTAGGCTTAAGTCTAGGGTTAGGGTTAAGGTTAGGGTTAGGCGTTAAAGTAAGGGTCATTTGCGTTAGGGTTAGTGTTAAGGTTAGGGTTAGGAGTAGGGATTATATTTAGGGTTATTATTAGGGTTAGTGTGCCATTAGTGATAGGGTTAGCGTTAGGGTTTAGGTTAGGGTAAGGGTGAGGGTTGGTCCACCATTAGGTTTAGGGTTAGGCTTAAGTGTTATGTTTAATGGTTAGGTGTTAGGGTTGTTAGGGTTAGGTTTAGGGTTAGTCTTAGGGGTAGCATGATTTCGCCATTAGGTTAAGGGTTAGGGTTAAGGTTAAGGTGCCATTATGGTTAGTGTTATTGTTAGGGTTACGGCTAGGGGTAGGGCTAGGGTTAGGGTTTGGGTTAGGGTTAGGGTTGGGGTGGGTTCACCATTAGGATAAGGTTTAGGTTTAGGGTTAAGGATTATTTTTATTGGTAAATTTTAGGGGTTAGGTTTAGGGTTAGGGTTTATGGTTAGGGTTATTGTTAGGGTTGGTCCACTATTACGATAAGTGTTAGGGTTTGGCCATTTGTGTAAGGGTTAGGGTTATGCTTGTGTTAGTGTTAGGGTTAGGTTTATGGTTAAGTTTATGGCCCACCATTAGGATAAGGGTTAGAGTTATGGTTATGTGTTATGTTTATGGCTTAGGATTAGGGGGTAGTGTTAGGGGTTAGGGTTTTGTGTTAGTGTTTGTATTAGGGTTAGTGTTAGTGTTGGGGTTAGTGTTTAGGGTTAGGTTTAGGGTTAGGATTATTTTTTGGGTTAGGCTTAGTTTTTGGGTTAGAGATTAAGGTTATATTTAGGTTTAGGATTAGAATTTAGTTGTAGAATAAGGGTTAGGATTAGGGTTAGGGTTAAAGGTTTTCTTTAGGGTTAGGGTTTTGGTTAGGGTTACTGTTAGGGCATTAGGGTTAGGGTTAAGGTTAGTGTGGCACTAGTGTTAGGGTTAAGGTTAGACTTTAGGGTTAGGGTCATTTGGTATAGGGTTAGTGTTAAGTTTAGGGTTAGGGTTATGCCATTAATGTTAGGGACATTTGGGGTCGGGTTAGGTTTTTGGTTAGTTTTAGGGTTAGGGTTATGGTTAGGGTTAGAGTTAAGCTTAGGGTTTAGGTTAGGTTTAGGGTTTGTGTTAGGTTGGGTCCACATTTAGGATAAGAGTTAGGGTTAGGGTTAAGAGTTATGTTTAAGGGTTAGGGGTTAGGCTTAGGGTTAAGCCTTTAGTGTTAAGGTTATTTGGGTTTGGGTTAGAGTTAGGGTTAGGGTCACTATTAGGATTTGGGTTTAGAGTAAGATTTTGCGGTTATGGTTACATTTAGAGTCAGCGGTTAGGTTTAGGGTGTTAGGGTTATGGTTACGGGTTAGTTTTAGGATTAGTGTTAGTGTTGGTAGGGTTAGGGTTAGGTTTAGGGTGGGTCCACCTTTAGGGTAAGGGTTAGGATTAGGTTTAAGTATTATGTTAAAGGGTTAGGTTAGGGTTTAGGATTAGGGTTAGTGTTAGGGTTAGGATGCCGTTAGAGTTAGGGTCTGGGTTAGGCCATTGGGGTTAAAATCATTTGGGTTAGGATTAGGATTTGGGCCAGGGTTTAGGATTATTTTTAGGGGATTAGGGTTAGCGTTAGGGTTACATGTTAGGATTAGGGTTATGGTTAGGGTTAGAAATAGGGGTAGGGTTAGGTTTATGTTTAGGGTTATTGTTAGAGTTAGAAGTAGGGTTAGGGTTAGGGGTAGATTTAGGTGTAGGTTTAGGATCAGGGTGGGTTCACGATTAGGGTAAGGGTTAGGGTTAGGGTTAAAGTTAGGTTTAAGGTTAGGTTTAGGGTTGGATTAGGTTTAGGGTTAGGGTGCAATTATGATTAGAGTTAGGGTTAGGACATTAGTGTTAGGATCATTTGGGTTAGGGTTATGGTTAGTTTTAGGATTAGGGTTAGGAGTTAGAGTTGGGTTTAGGTTTAGGTGTTATGGTTAGTGTTACATATAGGGTTAAGGGTTTGGGTTAGGGTTAGGGTTAGGGTTTGAGGTTAGGTTTAGGATTAGGGTTAGGGTTAGGAGTTACGGTTTGTGTTAGGGTTACGGGTTTACGTTTAGGGGGTTAGTGTTATGGTTAGATTTAGGGTTAGGTTTAGTGTTAGGGTTAGTGGTTAGGTTTAGGGTTAGGGTTAGGGCTAGGTTTTAGTATTAGGGGTTTAGTGTTAGCGTAAGGGTTATGGGTTAGGTTTAGGTTTAGGTTTAGTGTTAGTGTTAGGATTAGGGTTAGGGTAAAGGTTAGGGTCAGGGTTTGGATAAGGGGTAGGGTTAGGGTGGGCCCACCATTAGGATAAGTGTTTGGGTTAGGGTTAAGGGTTATGATTAAGTGTTAGTGTTATGTTTAGGTTTAGGATTAGGATTATGCTGGGTCCAACATTAGGATAAGTGTTAGGGTTAGGGTTAAGGGTTATGTTTAAGGGTTAGGGTTAGGGTTAGGGTTAGGGTTAGTGTTTGGGTTAGGGTTAGGGGTAGGGTTAGGGTTAGGGTTAGGGTTAACGTTAGTGCTAGGGGTTAGTGGTTAAGGTTATTGTTAGGGTTTGGGTTAGAGTCAGGTTTATGGTGTTAGGTTTAGGATTAGGTTTAGGGTTAGGGTTAGGTTTATGATTAGGTTTAGGGTTAGGGTTAGGTTTTGGCTTAGGGTTAGGTTTAGGGTGAGGGTTAATGTGAGTCCCACATTAGGATAAAGGTTAGGTTTAGGGTTAGGGTTAAGGGTTATGTTGAAGGGTTATGTTTAGGGGTTATGGTTAGTGTTATGGTTAGGGTTAGGGGGTTAGGTTTAGGGTTAAGTTTAGGATTAGGGTTAAGTTAGGGTTAGGTTTAGAGTTAGGGTTCTTTTTAGGGTTAGTGTTAGGCGTTATGGTTACGTCATTTGGGTTAGGGAAGAGTTAAGTTTAGGGTTAGCGTTAGGAGTTATGTTTATTTTTATGGATAAAATTAGAGTTAGGGTTAGGGTTAGTCTGGGTCCACAATAATGATGATGGTTAGAGTTAGTGCTAAGGGTTATAGTTAAGGCTTAGGTGTAAGGGTTAGTGTTATGGGTTAGGGTTTTTATTAGTGTTTTGATTAGGGTTAGTGTTATTGTTATTGTTGGGGTTAGTGTTTAGGTTTAGGTTCAGAGTTAAGTTAATATTTCGACTTAGGGTGAGTTTTGGATAAGAGTTTAAGGTTATGTTTTGATTTAGGATTAGACGTTAGGTGAAAAATGAGGTTTTGGATTAGGGTTAATGTTAGTTATATGGTTAGGTTTAAAGTTAGGTTTAGGGGTTAAGGTTAGGGATTAGGGTTATGGTTAGAGTTAGGCTTAGGCCATTTGGGATAGGGTCATTTGTCTTAGGTTTAGGGTTAGGGTAAGGGTTAGGGTTAGGTTTAGGGGTAGGAGTTAGGGTTAGTGTTATGTTTAAAGTTAGTGTTAGGGTTATGTTTATTGTTATTGGGTTAGTGTTAGGGTTAGGGTTAGCGGTTATGTTTAGGGTTTGTGTTAGGGTTAGTTTTAGGGTTAGGGGTTTAGAGTTAGTGTTAAGGTTAGGTTTAGGGTGCCATTACGTTTAGGGTTAGGGTTAGGGGTAGACGTTAGGTTTAGGGTCATTCAGTTTAGCGTTAGTGTTAAGGTTAGGGTTAGGGTTAGGCTATTAGGGTTAGAGTCATTTGGATTTGGGTTAGAGTTAGGGTTTGAGTTAGGGTTTGGTTTAGTGTTAGTGTTAGAGTTAGGTTTAGGTGTTAGGTTTAAGTTTAGTGATATGATGAGTCCACAATTAGGATAAGAGTTAGGTTTCAGTGTTATGTTTAAGAGTTGGGGTTAAGGTTATGGTTAGTGTTAAAGTTAGTGTTAGGGTTAGGGTTTGGGTTAATATTAGTGTTTGGGTTTAGGGTTAGTTTTGGGGTTAGTTTTAAGTTTAGGGTTAGTGGTTAGAGTTGGGTTTAGGGTTAATATTAAGGCTTGAGATTCGGGTTATTGAGAGGGTAAGAGTTAGCAATAGGATTACGGGTTAGTATTAGAGTTAGGGTTAGGGTAAGGGTTATGGTGTGTCCACCATCAGGATAAGTGTTAGTGTTAAGGGTTATTTTTAATGGTTAGGGTTAGCGGTTAGGTTTAGGGTTAGGGTTAGTGTTAGAGTTAGGGTTAGTGTTAGGGTTAAGTTTCGGTTTAGGGTTAGGGGTAGGATTAGGCGTAGGGTTAGGATTAGTGTTTGTCCGCCATTATGGTTAGGGGTTAGTGTTAGAGTTAGTGTTATGGTTAGGGTTAGGAATAGGGTTAGTTTTATGGTTAGGGTTATGGTGGGTCTACCATTAGGGCTAGGTTTAGGGATAGGGTTAGGGCGTCATTTGGGTTATGGTTAGGATTAGGGTTAGTGATATGGTTAGGGGTTTAGCGTAAGGTTTAGGGTTAAGTGTTATGGTTAGGGTTAGCTTTAGCGTTAGATGTTTAGTGTAAGGTTTAGGGTTAAGGTTAATATTTATGGTTAGGGTTAGTGGTTACGTTTAGGATGTTAGTGTTAGTGAGTTAATGTTAAGTTTATATTTTTGGTTATGGTTGTGTTTAGTTGTTAGGTTTAGTATTAATGTTAGAGTTAGGGCAAGGGATTAGGGTTAAGGTTAAGGGGTTAGGGTGAGCGTTAGTGTTACGGAAAAGTTTAGTGTTAGTGTTAATGTTAGCGTTAGGGTTAATGCACCATTAGTATAAGGGTTAGGGTTATGGGTTATTTTTATGGTTTAGGGTTAGGGGTTAGGGTTAAGGTTAGGGTTAGATTTTGGGGGGTTAGATTTAGTGTTAGGGTTAGGTTTAGGTTGCTGTTAGACTTAGGTTTAGGATTAGGGTTAGGGGTAGAGTTAGGCGTTAGGGTTATTGTTATTTGGGTTTGGTTTAAGGTTAAGGTTAGGGTTAGGGGTTATGGTTATATTTAAGGTTAAAGTTTGGGTTAGGGTTTAGTTAGTCTTAGGGTTAGGGTTGTTCCACCATTAGGATAAGGGTTGGGGTCAGGGTTATTTTGCCATTAGGGTTAGGGTCATTTGGGTTAGGGTTATCATTATAGTTAGGGTTATAGTTAGGGTTAGGGTTATGGTTAAGTTTATTGTGGGCCCAACATTAGGATACGTGTTAGGGTTATTGTTAGGTGTTAGGGTTTTGTGTTCGTGTTTAGATTAGGTTTAGGGTTAGTGTTGCGATTAGTGTTTAGGGCTAGGTTTATGGTTAGGATTATGTTTTCAGTATGGGTTATTTTTTGGGTTAGAGATTAAGGTTAGGTTTAGGTTTAGGATTAGACTTTATTTGAAGAATAAGGGTTAGGATTAGGGTTAAGGTTAGGGTTATGGTTAGGGTTAGTGTTTACGGTGGGTCCACCTTCAGGATATGGGTTATGGTTAAGGTTAAGGGTTATTTTTAAGGATTAGGGTTAGGGGTTAGGGTTAGGCCTAGGTTTAGGGTTAGCATTAGTCTTCCATTAATATTAGGGTTAGTGTTAGGGTTTGTGTTATATGGGTTAGGGTTAGTGTTAGCATAAGGGTTAGGTTTTGGGGTTAGGGTTAGGGGTTAGGGTTTTATGTTTGTGTTTAGATTAGTTTTAGTGTTAGTGTTGCGGTTAGTGTTTAGGGCTAGGTTTAGGGTTAGGATTATGTTTTGAGTAAGGGTTAATTTTTGGGTTAGAGATTAAGATTAGGTTTAGGTTTAGGATTAGACTTTATTTGAAGAATAAGTGTTAGGATTAGGGTTAGGGTTAGGGTTATGTTTAGGGTTAGGGTTAGGGATCATGTTTAAGGGTTAGGGTTAGGTTCAGGGTTAGGGTCAGCGTCATTAGGGTTAGTGTTATTGTTAGGTTAGGGTTAGGGTCCTTAGGGTCAGGGTTTTTGTCAGGTTTAGGGTTAGGGTTTGGTTTAGGTTAAGGTTTAGGGTTAGGGTTAGGATTAGGGGTTAGGTGTTAGTGTCAGTGTTAGGGTTAGGGTTAGGATTAGGGTTTAGGTGTTAGGGTTAGGTTTAGAGTCAGGGTTAGGTTTAGAGTTAGGGTTAGTGTTGTATTTTGTGTTTAGTGCTAGGTTTAGGGTTAGGATTATGTTTCGTGTTAGAGATATTTTGTGGGTTAGAGATTAAGGTTAGGTTTAGGATTAGACTTTAGTTGTAGAATAAAGGTTAGGATTATGGTTAGGGTTAGTTTTAAGAGTTATGTTTAGGTTTAGTGTTTGTGTTAGAGTTAGGGTTAAGGGGTTAGGGTTAGTGTCATTTGGTTTAGGGTTAGTGTTAACGTGAGGGTTAGGGTTAGGCCATTAGGTTTAGGGTCATTTCGATTCCAATTAGGGTTAGGGTTAGGGTTATAATTAAGGTCAAGGTTAGGGTTAGGTTTAGGGTTCGGGTTAGGGTTACTGTTAAGGTTAGGTTTAGTGTTAGTTTTAGGGTTAGGGTGGGTCCACCATTAGGATAAGTGTTAGGGTTAGGTTTAAGGGTTATTTTTAAGGGTTAGGTTTATGGTTAGGTTTAGGGGTTAGGTTTAGGGTTAGGGTCAGTGCCATTAGGTTTAGTGTTTTTGTTAGGTTACGGTTAGTGTTAGGGCTAGGATTAGGGTTTGGGTTAGGATTAGCGGTTAGGGTCAGAGGTTAGGGTTTAGGTTAGGTTTAGCATTAGGGTTATGGTTAGTGTTTGGGTTAGGTTTAGAGTTTAGTGTTAGTGTTAGGGTGTGTCCACCATTAGGATAAGTTTAGGGTTAGTGTTAAGGTTTATGTTTAAGAGTTAGGGTTAGGGATTAGGGAGACAGTTAGTTTTATGGTTAGTTTATAGTGGTTATGGTTAGGGTTATGGTTAAGCTTAGGTTGACATTAGGATTTTGTTTAAGGTTAGGCTTACGGTTAGGGTTAGGGTGCCATTAGGGTTAGGATTAGGTTTAGGGTTAGGCGTTAGGTTTAGAGCAATTTGGGTTAGGTTTAGGGTTAACATTAGGGTTAGGGTTAGCGGTTATGGTTAGATTTAGGTTTAATCTTAGTTTTAGGGGATAGGTTTATAGTTATGGTCAGCGTCATTAGGGCTAGATTATTGTTTGTGTAGTGTTAGAGTTAGTATTAGTCTTAGGGTAAGTTTTTTGGATTACTGTTTTTTTTACTGTTAGGGCTAGGGTAATTGTTAGGGTTATGTTTAGGTTTTAGTGTTAGGGTTAGGGTGCCATTAGGGTTAGGGTTAGTGGTTAGGGGTTTCGGTTAGGTTTAGGGTAAGGTTTAGGGTTAGGGGTAGTTTAGGGTTAGGTTTACGGTGTGTCCACCATTAGGATAAGGGTTAGGGTTAGGTTTAAAGGTTATGTTTAAGAGATAGTGTTTGGGGTTAGGTTTAGGGTTAGGGGGTTAGGGTTAGGGTTACGGTTAGGGTTAGGCTTAGTCTTAGGGTGCTTTTAGGGTAAGCCTTAGTGTTAGGATTAGGTTTGTTGTTAGGGTGCCATTAGGATTAGTGTTAGTGTTAGTGTTAGGGTTAGGGTTGGGGGTAATGTTAGGGTTAGTGTGTTTCCAACATTAGGGTTATGGTTATGGTTAGGGTTAGGCCATTAGTGTTAGTGTCATTTTGGTTAGGGTTTGTGTTAGGGCTTGCATTAGGTTAAGGGTGCCATTAAGGTTATGGTTAGGGTTAGGCAATTAGGGTTAGGGTCATTTGAGTTAGGGTTAGGGTGAGGGTTAGGGTGGGTCCACAATTAAGATAAGGGTTAGGGTTCGGATAAGGGTTATATTTAAGGTTTAGGTTTAGGGGTTAGTGTTAGGGTTACGGGGTTAGGTTTAGGGTTACGGTTAGGGTTAGTCTTAGGGTGCTGTTAGAGTTAGGTTTAGGGTTAGGGTTAGGAGGTAAGGTTAGGATCATTTTGGTTAGGGATAGGGTTAAGGTTAAGGTTAGGAGTTATTGTTATAATAAGGGTTAAGGTTAGGGTTAGGGTTTAGGGTAAGTGTTAGGGTTAGTGTTAGGTTTAGTGTTGGTCCACCATTATCATAAGGGTTAGGGTTAGGTTAGGTTTAGTGTGCCATTAGGGTTAGGGTTAAAGTTAAGCTTAGACCATCAGGGTTAGGGTCATTTGGGTTAGGGTTAGGGTAAGGGTTAGGGTCATTAGGGTTAGGGTTAGGGTTAGGTTTAGGTTTACGGTTAGGGTTAGTTTAAGGGTGAGGGTTTGGGTCATTAGTGTTAGGGTTAGGTTTAGGGTAAGGGTTAGGTGATAGGTTTAGGTTTCGGGTTAGCTTTATGGGTTATGGTTAGTGTTAGGGATAGTGGTTTAGGGTTTAGATTAGGGTTAGGGTTAGGGTTAGAATTGGGTGTTAGGATTTGGTTTAAGGTTAGGATTAGGGTTAGGGTTATGGTTAGCGTTAGCTTAGGTCCACAATTAGGATTATATTTATGGTTATGGTTAAGGGTTATGTTTAAGGGTTAGGGGTTCGGGTTAGGTTTAGTGTTGGGGTTGTTAGGGTTAGGGTGAGGGTTAGCGTAAGGGTTAGGGTTAGGAATAGGGTTAAGGTTATGGTTAGGGTTAGATTTAGGGTTAGGGTTAGGGTTAGTTTTAGGGTTAGGGTTAGGGTTAGGGTTAGGTTTAGGTTTACGGTTAGGGTTAGGTTAAGGGTGAGGGTTATGGTCATTAGTGTTAGGGTCAGGGTTAGGTTTAGTTTTACGGTTAGGGTTAGATTTAGGTTTAGGGTTAGCGTTAGGGTTAGGGGTAGGTTTAGATTTAGGGTTAGTTTTAGAGTTAGGCATAAGTATTAGGGTTAGGTTTAGGGATAGGGTTAGTGTTAGGGTTAGGGTTAGTGTTTAGGGTGGGTCCACCTTCAGGATATGGGTTACGGTTAGGGTTAAGGGTTGTTTTTAAGGGTTCAGGTTAGGGGTTAGGGTTATGCCTAGGTTTAGGGTTAGGGTTAGCATTATTCTTCCATTAATGTTAGGGTTAGGGTTAGGTGTTAGGGTTTGTGTTATATGGGTTAGGGTTAGTGTTAGCGTCAGGGTTAGATTTGGGGTTAGGGTTAGGGTTAGGTTAGGGTTAGGGTTAGGGTTAGTATTAGGGTTAGGATTAGGGGCCATTAGGTTTAGGCTTTAGGGGTAAGAGTCATTAGTGTTACGGTTAGTGTTAGTGTTAGTGTTATGGTTAGAGGTTAGGGTAAGTGTTAGGGTTAGGGGATACGTTTAGGGTTAGGGTTAGTGTTAGGGATTTTGGTAAGTGTTAGGGGATACGTTTAGTGTTAGGGTTATGTTACTGTTAGTGTTGAGGATGGGGGTTGGGGGTTAGTGTTAGGGTTAGGTTTAGGTTTAGGTTTATAGTTAGGGTTAGTGGTTAGGATTAAGTCTATAGGTTAGTGTTATTGTTAGGGGGTTAAGGTTAGCGTTAGGGTTATGGGTTAGGATTAGAATTAGGGTTAGGTTTAGGGTGGGTCCACCATTAGGATAAGTGTTACTGTTAGGGTTAAGGGTTATGTTTAAGGTTTAGGATTAGGGTTAGGGTTAAGGTGCCATTAGTGTTAGGGTTAGGGTTAAAGTGCCATTAGGGTTAGGGTTAGGGTTAGGTATTAGGTGTTAGGTTTTGTGACATATGTGTTAGTGTTAGGGGTTAGGGTTAGTGTTAAGGAGAGGGGGTTAAGGGGTTAGTGTTAGGGTTAGGGTTAGGTTTAGGGTTAGGTTTAGAGTGAGGGTTAGTGTTTAGTGTTGGATTTAGGGTTAGGGTTAATCTAGGGGTTAGGGTTATTTTTAGGGGGTTAGGGTTATTGTTAGTGTTATGGGTTAGGATTAGGTTTAATGTTAGGATTAGGATGGGTCCAGCATTAGGATAAGTGTTAGTGTTAGGGTAAAGGATTATTTTTGAGTTTTAGGGTTATGGGTTAGGTTTAGGGTTAAGGTTACTGTTAGTGTTAGGGTAAAGGATTATTTTTGAGTGTTACAGTTATGGGTTAGGTTTAGGGTTAAGGTTAGGGTTAGAGTTAGGGTTAGGGATAGGGTTGGGGTAGTGTGGTTCTACAATTAGGTCTAGGCTTAGCATTAGGGTGCCATTAGGGTTAGGGTTAGGCCTTTAGGGTTAGGGTCATTTGGGTTAGGGTTAGATTTAGGGTTAGGTTTATGGTTAGAAGTTAGGGTTAGGGTTAGGTGTAGGTGATTTGGTTAGATTTAGGGATAGGGTTAAGGGTTTAAGGTAAGGGGTAGTATTAGCGGTTAGGTATAGTGTTAGGCTTAGAGTTAGGGTTAGTGGTTAGGCTTAGGGTTAGGGTTAGTTCTAGGGGTTAGGTTTAGTGGTTTATTTTTAGCGGTAGTGTTACGAAATAGGTTTAGGTTTAGGGCTGGGATTAGGGTTAAGTGTAGGGTGGGTCCACCTTTAGGATAAGGGTTACGGTTAGGGTTAAACGTTATTTTTAAGGGTTTGGGTTAGTGGTTAGGGTTAGAATTAGGGTTAGTGTTAGGGTTACTTTTAGGGATAGGGTTAGGGTTAGGGTTTAGGGGTAGGGTTAGGGTGGGTCCATCACTAGGTTAAGTGTTAGGTTAGGGTTAAGGTTAGGATTAGGATTAGGTGTTAGGGTTAGTGTTATGGTTACTGTTCGGGGTTAGGTTTAGGGCATTCTGGTTAGGGTTAGGGTTAAGGTAAGGGTTAGGTTTTGGGTTAATATTAAGGTTAGGGTTAGGTTTAGATTTAGTGTGCCATTAGGATTAGTGTTGGGTTTAGACTTAGGGTTATGGTTAAGTTTAGGGTAGGTCCAACATTAGGATAAGGGTTAGGTTTAGGTTTAAAAGTTATATTTAAGTGTTAGTGTTACAGTTAGGTTTTGGGTTAGGTTTATAGTTAGGGTGGGTCGACCGTGAAGGTTAGTGTTAGGTTTAGGGTTTGGGTTAGACCATAAGGGTTAGGGATAGGGTTAGGGTTAGGTTTAGTGTTAAAATTAGGGTTAGGTTTAAATTTACGTTTAGGGTAAGGGGTTAGGTTTAGGGTTAGGGTTAGGTTTAGTGTTAAAATTAGGGTTAGGTTTAAATTTACGGTTAGGGTTAGGGGTTAGGTTTAGGGTTCTGGGTTGGTGTTAAGGGGTTAGGGTTACAGGTTGTGTTTTTTGTTAGGGTTATGGTTAGTGTTAGGATTAGGGTTATGGTTAGGATTAGGATTAGGGTTAGGTTTAGGGTGTCATTAGTGTTAGGGTTGGGGTTATCGTTAGGGTTAGGATTAGGGTTAGGTTAGCTCCACTATAAGGATAAGGGTTAAGGTTAGGGTTAAGGGTTATGTTTACGGGTTAGTGTTTTGAGTTAGGGCTAGTGTTAATGTTAGGGTTAGGGGTTATTGTTAGTGTTAGTGTTAGGATTAGGTTTAGGTTTATGATTAGTGTTAGGGTTACCGTTAGGTTTAGGGTTAGGGTTAGGGTTAGGGTGACGGTTAAGTTTAGTGTTAGGATTAGGGTTAGGGATAGGGTTAGGCTTAGGGTGCCGTTAGGGTTAGGTTAAGGGTTTGCTTTTGGTTTAGGGTTAGGATTAGGATTAGGGGTTAGGTTTAGGGTTAGGTGTTATGTTTAGTTTTAGTTTTAGGTTTAGGGTTAGGGTTAAATTTAGGGTTAGGAGGTTAGGGTTAGGTTCTGATTTAGGGTTTGGGTTTAGGGATTAGGTTTAGTGTTAGGGTTAGTGTTAAGATTAGTTTTAACTTGTTAGCGTTAGGGGGATAGGGTTAGGATTAGGGTTTTTATTTCGTTTTAGGTTTAGGTTTAGGGTTAGGGTAAGGTTTAGGGTTAGGTTTAGGTTTAAGGTTAGGGTTAGTGTTAGGTTTCGATTAGGTTTAGGGTTAGAGTTAGTTATAGAGTTAGGGTTAGTGTTAGATTTAGGGCTAGCATTTGGGTTAGGGTTAGGGTTAGGGTTAGGGTTAGGGTTAGGGTTAGGGTTAGGGTTAGGGTTAGGGTTAGGGTTAGGGTTAGGTGTAGGGTTAGGGTTAGGGTTAAGTTTAGATTTAGGTTTAGGGTTAGGCTTAGGTTTTGGGTGGGTCCACCATTAGGATAAGGGTTAGGTTTAGGAGTTAAGGGTTATGTTTAAGAGTTAGGGTTAGTCTTAGGGTAGGCTTAGGCTTACTGGTTACGATGCCATTAGGGTAAGGGTTTACATTAGGGTTAGGCTTTTTGATTAGAGTAATATAGGTTAGGGTTATAGTTAAGATTAGGGTTAGCGTTTGGGGTTATGGTTAGGGTTAAGGTTAGGCTTAGGGGTTAGGTTTAGGTTTCTGGTCAGCGTCATTATTGTTAGGGTTATTGTTAGGGTAGCGTTAGGGTTAGTATTATTGTTAGGGTTAGGTTTTTGGATTACTGTTTTTGTTAAGGTTAGGTTTATTGTTAGGTTAGTGTTAGGTTTAGTATTAGTATTAGGGTATTAGGGTTAGGTTTTTGGGTTACTGTTTTTGTTAGGGTTGGGGTTAGGACTTAGTGTTAGGAATAGAATTAGGGTTAGGGTTAAGGCTTAAGGTTAGATGTTATGGTTAGCGTTAGGGTTAAGGTTATGTTTAGGGGTTTAGTGCAAGGGTTAGTATTAGGAGTTAGTTTTATGGTTAGGGTTAGGGTTAAGGTTTAGGGTTAGGGGATTAGGGTTAGGTGGTAGAGTTAGTGTTAGGGTTTTGGTAAATGTTAGGTTTAGGGTTATAGTTAGGGTTAGGGATAGGATTAGGGTGGGTCCACCATTAGGATAAGGGTTAGAGTTAGTGTTAAGGGTTATGTTTAAGGGTTAGGGTTAGGAGTCAGTTTTAGGAGTTATGGTTTTGTGTAAGTGTTTTGAATAGCTTTAGTGTTAATGTTGGTGTAAATGTTTAGGGTTAGGTTTAGATTTTGGATTAGAGATTAAGTTGAGGTTTTGATTTAGAATTAGACGTTAGGTGTAGAATAAGGGTTCGGATTAGTGTTAGGGTTAGAGTTAGGTGTTAGAGTTGTGGTTAGGCCATTAGGGTCATTTCAGTTAGGATTAGGATTAGGGTAAGGTTTAGGGTTAGGTTTAGGGTAAGGGGATACGGTTAGGGTTAGTGTTAGTTTTAGGGTTAGGTGTAGGGTTAAGGTTAGGGTTAGTGTTAGGGTCATTAGGGTTAGGGTTAGGGTTAGGGTTAAGGTTAGGCTTAGGCTTAGGCTTAGGCTTATTGTTAGTGTTATCCACCATTAGGATAAGTGTTAGGTTTACGGTTAGTGTTTATGATTAAGAGTTAGGGTTAGGGTTAGGGTTACGCTTAGGGTGCCATTAGGGTAAGGTTTAGATTAGTCTTAGGGTTAGGGTTAGCATGCCATTAGGGTTAAGGTTAGGGTTAGGGTTATGCGTTAGGGTTAGAGTAATTTGGGTCATGTTTAAGGTTAATATTAGGGTTAGAGGTTATGGTTACGATTCGGGTAAAGGTTAGGCTTAGGGGTAAAGTTTAGGTTTAGGGTCATCTTCTTTAGGGTTAGGGTTATTGTTAGTGTAGGGTTATGGTTATTATTAGTGTTAAGTTTAGGTTTTTTTGGTTACTGTTTTTGGTAGGGTTAGATTTAGGGTTATGGTTAGGGTTAAGATTAGGGTTAGTAGTTTAGGTTTAGGGTTAGGGTTAGTTATTAGGTTTAGGGTCAGAGTCATTAGGGCAAGGGTTATTGTTAGGTTAGTGTTAGGGTTATGGTTATTATTAGGGTTAGGGTTAGGGTTAGAGTTAGGGTTAGGATTAGGGTTAGGGTTAGGGTTAGGGTTAGGTTTAGGGTTAGGTTTAGGTGTAGGGTTAGGCTTAAGATTATTCTTAGGTTTAGGTTTAGGTTTAGTTTTTGGGTTAGGTTTAGGTGTGGTCCACCATTAGGATAAGGGTTATGGTTAGTGTTAAGGCTTATGTTTAAGGGTTAGGGTTAGGGGCTAGTGTTAGGTTTAGTGTTAAGTTCATGTTTAGGGGGCTAGGGTTAGGGTTAGGGTTACGGTTAGGGTTAGGGTTAGGCTTAGGGTATGGTTTAGGGTAAAATTAGGTTTAGGTTTAGGGTTAGGGTTTGGTGTTAAGGTTAGAATAATTTCGGTTAGGGTTATAGTTAAGATTAGGTTTAGGGTTATTATTTAGGGTTATTATTTAGGGTTATTATTAGGGTTAGGGTTAAGGTTAGGCTTAGGGTTCAGGTTTAGCTTTAAGGTCATCATCATTAGCGTTTGGGTTATTGTTAGTGTAGGTTTAGGGTAAGGATTATATTTGGGGTTAGGTTTTTGGATTACTGTTTTTATTAGGGTTAGGTTTAGATTTCGAGTCAGCATCATTAGTGTTTGGTTTATTGTTAGGGTAGAATTATGGTTAGTATTAGTGTTAGGGTTAGGTTTTTGGGTTACTGTTTTTGTTAGGGTTATGGTTAGGGTTTAGTATTAGGGATAGGTTTATGGTTAGGGGTTTGTATTAGGGTTAGGGTTAGATGTTATGGTTAGGGTTAGGGTTATGTTTAGGGGTTTTGGGTAAGGGTTACGGTTAGGGGTTAGTTTTATGATTAGGGGTTAGGATCATTGTTAAGGGGTTAGGGCTAAGTAGTAGGGTTAGTGTTAGGATTTTGGTTAGGGTTAGGGTTAGTTTTATGGTTAGGGATAGGTTTAGGGTGGGTCCACCATTAGGATAAGTGTTAGAGTTAGTGTTAAGGGTTTTGTTTAAGGCTTAGGGTTAGATGTTAGTTTTAGGTATTATTGTTTTGTGTTAATGTTTTGAATAGCGTTAGTGTTAATATTGGTGTTAGTGTTTATGTTTAGAGATAGGTTAATGCTTTGGGTTCGGATTAGTTTTTGAATTTTAGATTAAGGTGAGGTTTTGATTTAGGATTAGATGTTACTTGTAGAATAAGGGTTCAGATTAGGGTTAGGGTTAGGTCTAAGGTTAGCGTTAGGTTTTTGGATTACAGTTTTTGTTAGGGTTAAGGTTAAGCCTTTAGGGTTCGGCTGACTTGGGTTAGGGTTAGGATTAGGGTTAGGGGTTAGGATTAGAGTTTGGATTTAGGGTTAGGGATAGGGTTAGGGTTAGTGGTTAGGGTTAGGGTTAGTTGTTTTAGTTATGGTTAGATTGAAAGTTAGGGGTTTAGGGTAAGGGTTAGGGTTAGGGGTTATGGTTAGGGTTAGAATTAGGTTTAGGGTTAGGTCTAAGTTTAGCGTTAGGGTAATTTTTAGCTTTAGGGTTAGGGTGCCATTAGGGTTAGGTTTAGGGATTAGGGTTAAGGTTAGAGGTTAGATTTAGGGTTATGGTTTGGGGGTTAGGTTTAGACTTTGGGTTAGGGTTAAGGTTGGGGTTAGGTGTAGGGTTAGAGTTAGTGTTAGGATTAGGTTGGGTCCAACATTAGGATAAGTGTTAGGGTTACAGTTAAGGGTAATGTTTAGGAGTTAGTGTTAGGGGTTAGGGTTAGGGTTAAGTTTAGAGAGCCATTAGGGTTAGTGTTATAGATAGGGTTAGGAGTCAGGGTTAGATTAATTTGGGCTAGGGGTAAGGGTTATGGTTAGGTTTAGAGTTAGGGTAACAATTAGGTTTAGTTTTAGGGTAGGTCCAACATTAGGGTCAATGTTAGTGTTAGGGTGGGTCCACCATTAGGATAAGGGTTAGGGTTAGGGTTAAGGGTTATGTTCAGGGTTAGGGTTAGTGTTACGGTTAGGGCTTAGGGTTACGGTTAGGGTTAGGGCTAGGGTTAGGGTTAGGGTTAGTGTTACGGTTAGGGCTTAGGGTTAGGGTTAGTGTTATGGTGGATCCACCATTAGGGTTAGGTTTAGGGTGCCATTAGGGTTAGGGTTAAGATTAGGGTTAGTGTATGGCCTTTAGAATTAGGGTTATTTGTGTTAGGGTTAAAGTAAGGGTTAGGGTTAGGTTTAGGTTTATGTTTGTGTTTAATGTGGGCCCACAATTAGGATAATGGTTAGAGTTATGGTTAAGGGTTATGTTTATGGGTTAGGGTTAGGGGTTAGAGTTAGGTGTTAGGATTTTGTGTTAGTGTTTGGATTAGGGTTAGTGTTAGTGTTGAGGTTAGTGTTTAGAGCTAGGTTTAGTGTTAGGATTATGTTTCGGGTTAGGGTTAGTTTTTGGGTTAGAGATTAAGGTTAGGTTTAGGTTTAGGATTAGACTTTAGTTGTAGAATAAGGGTTAGGATTAGGGTCAGGGTTAGGGTTAGTGTTAGCTTTAGGTTGCGTCTACAATTACGATAAGATTTAAGGTTAGGGTTAATTGTTATGTTTAAGGGTTAGTGGATAGGGTTAGGGTTAGGGTTAGCGTTAGGGTTAGGGTTAGAGTTAGAATTAGGTTTATGGTGGGTTTACCATTAGGTTTAGGGATAAGTTTATTTTTAGGGTACCATTACTGTTAGGGTTAGGGATAAGCCTTTAGGGTTAGGGTCATTTGGGTTACGGTTAGGTTTAGGGTTAGGGTCATTTGGGTTAGAGTTAGAGTTAGGGTTAAGTTTAGAGTTAGGGGTTATTGTTATAATTAGCGTTAAGTTCAGGTTTAGGGTTATGGTTTAGGGTTATTGTTAGGGTTAAAGTTAGGGTTGGTCCACAATTACAGTAAGTGTTAGGGTTAGTGTGCCATTAGGGTTTGGGTTAGGGTTAGGCCATTAGGTTTAGGGTCATTTGGGTTAGGGTTATGATTAGGATTAGGGTCAGGTTTATGGTTTGGTTTAGGGTGGGCCCACATTTAAGGTAGGGATTAGAGTTATTGTTAAGTGTTATGTTTATGGGTTAGGGTTAGCTGTTAGAGATATGGGTTAGGGTTTTTGTTAGTGTTTGGATTAGGGTTAGTGTTAGTGTTGGTGTTAGTGTTTAGGGCTGGGTTTAGGGTTAGGATTATGTTTCGGGTCAGGGTTATATTTTTGGGTTAGATATTAAGATTAGGGTTAGGATTAGGGTTAGTGGTAGGGGTTAGGTTTAGGTTTAAGGTTACGATTAAATTTAGGGTTAGTGTTAGGGTTAGGCTTTAGGGTAAGAGTCATTTGTGTTAGGATTAGGATTAGGTTTAGTGTAAGACCATTAGTGTTAGGGTCATTTTGTTTAGGGTTATTGTTCGGGTTACGGTTATGGTTAGGGTTAGGATGGGTCTACCATTAGGATAAGGGTTTGGGTTAGGGTTAAGGGTTATGTTTAAACTTAGGGTTATGGTTTAGGGTTAGGGGTTATGTTTTGTCTTATTGTTTTGATTGTGTTTAGTGTTAGTGTTGGGGTTAGTGTTTAGAGTTAGGTTTAGGGTTAGGTTAAAGTTTAAGCTGAGGGATAGTTTTTGGATTAGACATTAAGGGTAGATTTTGATTTAGAATTTCACGATAGGTGTAGAATGAGAGTTCGGATTAGGGTTAGGGTTAGGGTTTAGGGTTAGTGTTAGTGTTAGGGATAGACCATTAGGGATAGGTTCATTTGTGTTAGGGTTAGGGTTAGGGTTAGGTTTATTGTTAGGGTGAGGTTTAGGGTTAGGGTTAGGGGTTAAAGTTAGGGTTAGTTTTAGGGTTAGGTTTAGGGTTAGTGTTAGGTTTAAGGCTTAAAGTTAGGGTTAGGGGTTAAAGATAGTGTTAGGTTTAGGTTTAGGGTTAGGGTTAGTGGGTTAGGGTTAGGGTTATGGGTTATGGGTTAGATTTAGAGTTAGGTTTAGTGTTATGTTTAAGTGAATAGCATTAGGGGGTTAGGGTTAATGTTTATGGTTAGGACTAGGGTTCGTGGTAGGGTTAGGGTTAGGGGTTACGATTAGGTTTAGGGTCAGCGTCATTAGGGTTAGGGTTATTGTTAGATTAGTGTTAGTGTTACTATTAATATTAGGGTTAGGTTTAGGGTTAGGTTTAGTGTTAGGGTTAGGCATTAGGGTTAGGGTCATTTGGGTTCGTGTTAGGGTTAAAGTTAATATTACGGTTAGGGGTTATTGTTATAGTTATGGTTAAGGTTAGGGTTAGGGTTTATGGTTAGTGTTAGTGTTAGGGTTGGTACATCATTAGGATAAGGGTTAGGATTAGGGTTAGTGTGCCTTTAGGGTTAGGGTTATGGGTAGCCCATTAAGGTTAGGGTCCTTTGGTTAGTGTTAGGATTATGGTTATAGTTAGGGCTAGGGTTATATTTTATGGTTAGGTTTAGGGTAGGCCCACCATTAGGATAAGGTTTAGAGTTATGGTAAAATGTTATGTTTATTGGTTAGGTTTAGTAGATAGGTGTAGAGGTTAGGGTTTTGTTTTATTGTTTTGAGTATGGTTAGTGTTATTGTTGGGGTTAGTGTTTAGGTCTAGGTTTAGGGTTAGGATTAGTTTTTGGGTTAGAGCTTAAGGTTAGGTTTATTTTATAAGATTAGACTTTAGTTGTACAATAAGTGTTACTATTAGGGTTATTGTTAGGGTTAGGGTTAAGGGTTATGTTTAGGGTAAGGGTTAAGGTACTAGGGTTAGGGTTATAGTTAAGGTTAAGGGGCTAGTGTTTAGGTTAAGTTTAGGGTTAGGGTTAATGTTAGGGTTAGTGTAAGAGTTAGGGTTAGGGGTTAGGGTTAGGTTTAGGATTAGTGTTAGGGTTCGCATTTGTGTGGGTCCACAATTGGGATAAGGGTTAGGGTTAAGTGTTAAGGGTTATGTTTAAGGGTTAGGGTTAGGGTTAAGGTTAAGGTTTCAGTTACGTTTAGGGTTAGGGTTAGGGTTAGGGTTAGGGTTAGGGTTAGGGTTAGGGTTAGGGTTAGGGTTAGAGTTAATGTTAAGGGTAGGGTTAGGGTCATCCACCATAAATGTAAGGGAAAGAGTTAGGTTTACGGTTCTATTAGGGTTAGGGTTAGCGTTAAGACTTTAGCATTAGGGTCATTTTGGTTAGGGTTAGGGTTACTTTTAGGTTTAGGTTTAGGGTTACGGTTAGTGTTAGATTTAGGGGTTAGGGTTAGAGTTTGGAGTTAGGGTCATTGTTAGGGTTAGGGTCATTGTTAGGGTTAGGGTTAGGGGTTAGTGTTAGGGGATTGTGGTTATGGTTGGGGTTACAGGTTAGGTTTATAGTTAGGGTTAGTGGTAGGGTTAGGGTTAGTGTTAAGGTCAGGTTTAGGATGGGTCCACCTTTAGGATAAGGGTTAGGGTTAGGGTTAAGGATTATGTTTAAGGGTTAGGGTTAAGGGTTAGATTTAGGATTAGGTTTAAGTTTAGAGTTAGGTTTAGGGTTAGGTTTCAGGCTAGGGTTAGGGTTAGGGTTAAGGTTAGGGTTAGGAGTTTAGGCTAACGGTTAGGGTTAGTGTTAGATTTAGGGTTAGGGTTAAGGTGGGTCCACCTTTAGGATATGGATTATGGTTAGAGTTAAGTGTTATTTTTAAAGGTTAGGGTTAGGGGTTAGTGTTAGGTGTCAGGTTATGGTTAGAGGTAGATGTAGGGTTAGGGATAGTGTTAGGGTTAGGGTTAATGGTTATGTTTAAGTGTTAGAGTTAGGGTTAGGGTTAGCGTTAAGGCTTAGGGGTAGGGTTAGAGTGTTAGGGTTGGGGTTAGGTGTAGGTTTAGGGTTAGGGTTAAGTTTAGACTTAGTGTGCCGTTAGGTTTAGGGTTAGGGTTAAGGGTATGGTTAAGGTGCCATAAGGGTTGGGGTTAGTATTAGGGTTAGTGTTAGGGTTAGGTGTTATGGTTTGGGTCATATTTGTTAGGGTTAGGGTTAGATTTAGGGTTAGGGTTAGTGTTAGGGTTTGGGTTAAGGTTAGGTTTAGGGTGAGTCCACCATTAGGTTTAGGGTTAGGGTTAGGGTAGGGGTAAGGCCATTAGGGTTATGAACATTTGGGTTAGGGTTAAGGTTAGGGTTAGTGTTAGAGTTAGGTTTAGGGGTTAGGTTTAGGTTTATGTTTATGTTTAGGGTTAGGGTTAGCTTTAGTGTGGGTCCACAATTAGGATAATGGTTAGGGCTAGGTTTAAGGTTTATGTTTAATAGTTAGGGGTTAGGGTTAGTGTTAGTGTTAGGTTTATGGCTAGGGTTATGGTTAGGGTTAGATTTAATGTTAGGGTTAGGGTGGGTCCACCATAAATGTTAGGGAAAGGTTTAGATTTAGGGTGCCATTAGAGTTAGTGTTAGGGTTAGGGTTAGTGTTAGGGTTAGGGTGAGGTGTTAGTGTTAGAGGTAGGGGTAGGGTTATGGTTGTGTGAGTGTTAGGGTTAGGGTGGGTCCACATTTAGGATAACTGTTAGGGTTAGGGTTAAATTTTATTTTTAATTGTTAGGGTTAGGGGTTACTTTTAGGGTTAGGGTTAGTATTAGAGTTAGGTTTAGGGTTTGGGTTAGGGTTAGGGTTAGCGTTAGGGTGTGTCTACCATTAGGGTTAGGGTTAGGTTTAGGCTTAGGGTTAGGGTTAGGTTTTGGCTTAGGGTTAGGCTTAGGGTTAGGGTTAAGGTGTCATTAGGTTTCAGATTATGTTTAGGGTTAGGGTTAGGTGTTAGGTTTTTTTTCATATGTGTTAGGGTTTGTGTGGGTCCACGATTAGAATAAGAGTTACGATTAGGTTTAAGGTTTATTTTTATGGTTTTGTGTTAGGGGTTAGTGTTAAAATTAGGATTAGTGTTAGGGTTACTTTTAGGGTTAGGGTTAGGGTTTGTGTAAAGGTTAGGGTTAGGGTTAGGTTTAGGTTTATGGCTAGGTTTTAGGGTTAGTGTTAGGGTTAGGGTTAGGGTTAGGTTTTGGGTTAGGGTTAGGTTTAGGGTTAGGGTTAGTGTTAGGTTTAGGGTGAATGGTTAGGGTTAGAGCCTGGAGTTAGTGTTAGTGTTAGGGTTCCAAGTTAGGTTTATGGTTAGGGTTAAGTGGTAGGGTTTGGGTTAGTGTTAGGTTTAGGGTTAGGGTTAGGGTAAGGGTTAGGGTTAGGGTGGGTCCAACCTTAGGGTTAGGGTGCCATTAGATTTGTTTTTAGGCTATAACGGTTAGAGTTATTTGGGTTATGGTTAGTGTTAGGTTTAGGGTTAGGATTAGGCTTAGAGTTAGGATGCCGTAAGTGTTAGGGTTAGGGGTATGGTTAAGGTGCCTTTACGGTTAGGGTTAGGGTTATTGTTCGGGTTAAGTGGTAGGGTTTGGGTCATATGTTTTAGAGTTACAGTTAGTGTTTTGTTTAGTGTTAGGGTGGGTCCACTATTAGGGTTAGGGTTAGGGTATGGGTTGGGCATTAGGGTTAGGGCCATTTCCGTTAGGGTTAAGGTTAGGGTTAGGGGGTAGGTTTAGGGTTAGTGTTATGGTTAGGGTTAGGGTTAGTGTTTAGTGTTAGGGATTAGGATTAGGGTTACATTTCGGTGTTAGGGTTAGGGTTATGGTACCATTAGGGTTAGGGTTAGGGTTAGGGTTAGGGTTAGAGTTAGGCTTAGGAGTTAGTGTTAGGGATAGGGTTAGGGTTAGGGTTAGGGGTTAGGGTTAGTGTTAGAGTTAGGATTAGGGCTAGGGTTAGGGCTGGGGTTAGTGTTAGGGTGGGTCCACGATTAGGGTTAGGTTTAGGGTGTCATTAGCTGTAGGGTTTGTTTTAGTGTTAGGGTTAGGTTTAGGGATAGGTTTAGGTTGGGTCCTTGATATGGATAAGGGTTAAGGTTAGGGTTAAGGTTTATGTTGAAGTGTTAGGGTTAGGGGTTAGGTTTAGTGTTAATGTTAGGATTAGGGTTTATTGTTAGGGTTAGTGTTAGGGTCTGGGGTTAGTTTTAGGGGTTAGGGTTTTGTGTTAGTGTTTTGATTAGGGTTGGTGTTAATGTTGTGTTAGTGTTTAGGTTTACTTTTAGAGTTCGGTTAATGTTTCAGGTTAGAGTTAGATTTTGGATTAGAGATTAAGGTTAGGTTTTGATTTAGGATTAGACGTTAGGTGTAGAATAAGGGTTTGGATTAGGTTTAGGGATAGGGTTAGGTTTAGGGGTTAAGTTTAGGGTTATTCTTAGTTTTAGGGTTAGGGTTAGGGTTAGGGTTAGAGTTAGGTTAGAGTTAGGGTTAGTTTTAGGGTTAGGGTCATTAGTGTTAGGGTTAGGGTTAGTGTTAGGGTTAGGGTTAAGGTTAGGTTTTAGGGTTAGTCTTACGGTGGTTCCACCATTAAGATAAGGGTTAGGTTTACGGTTAAGAGTTATTTTTAAGAGTTAGGGTTAGGGTTAGGGTGCCATTAGGCTTAGGGTTAGGTTTAGGTTGCCATTAGGGTTAAGGTTAGGGTTAAATTTAGTGATAGGCATTAGTTTTAGAGTAATTTATTTTATGTTTAAGGTTAAGATTAGGGTTAGGTTTAGGGGTTATGGTTAGGGTTATGGTAAAGTTTAGGCTTAGGGGTTAAGTTTAGGTTAAGTGTCAGCTTCTTTAGGAATAGGGTTATTGTTAACGTATGGTTAGGTTTAGTATTAGTGTTAGGGTTAAGTTTTTTCATTTACTGTTTTGGTAGGGTTAGAATTATGATTAGGGTTTAGTGTTAGGGTTAGGGTTAAAGTTAGTGTTAGGGTTAGGGATTATTTTTAGGGTTAGATGTTATGGTTAGGGTTAGGGATTATTTTTAGGTTTAGATGTTATGGTTAGGGTTATGGTTAGTGGTTTAGGTTAGGGGTTAGGGTTAGTGGATTAGGATTAGGTAGTAGGGTTAGTGTTAGTGTTTGGGTTAGTATTTAGTGTTAGTGTTAGGGCTAGTTGTTAGGTTTAATGTTAGTGTCAGCGTCATTAGGGTAAGAGTTATTGTTAGGTTACGGTTAGGTTTAGGGTTAGGGTTAGGGTTAGGATTAGGGTTAGAGTTAGGGTTAGGGTTAATATTATTCTTAGGTTTAGGGTTAGGTTTAGGCTTAGGTTTATGGTGGGTCCACCATTAGGATATGGGTTATGGTTAGGTTTAAGGGTTATGTTTAAGTTATGTTTATGGTTAAGGTTAGGCGTTAGGGTTAGAGTAATTTGGGTTAGGGATATAGTTAAGATTAGGGATAGGGTTAGGTGTTATGTTTAGGGTTAGGGTTAAGGTTAGGCTTAGAGGTCAGGTTTAGCTTTAGGGTCAGTGTCATTAGGGTTTGGGTTACTATTAGGGTAGGTTTAGGGTTAGGATTAGAGTTAGGGGTAGGATTTTGAATTACTGTGTTTGGTAGTGTTAGATATAGGTTTTGGCTCAGCGTCATTAGTGTTAGGGTTATTGTTATTGTAGGATGATTGTTAGTATTAGTTTTAGGGTTAGGTTTTGGGGTTACTGTTTTTGTTAGGTTTAGGGTTAGGGTTATGGTTAGGGTTTAGTGTTAGGGATAGGATTAGGGTTAGGGTTAGGGTTTGAGTTAGGGGTTAGGGTTAGGGTCATTCGGGTTTGGCTTATTGTTAGAGTAGGTTTAGGGTTGTGATTAGAGTTAGGGTTAGGTTTTTGGATTACTTTTTTTGTTAGGGTTAGGGTTATGGGTTAGGGTTAGAGTTTGGATTAGTGTTAAGGTTAGTGGTTATGTGTAGGTTTAGGTTTAGTGTTAGGATTAGAGTGGGTCCTACATTAGGATAAGGGTTAGGGTTACGGTTAAGGGTAATGTTTAAGAGTTAGGGTTAGGAGTTAAGGTTAGAGTAACT
Source organism: Clamator glandarius (assembly GCA_033459285.1). Taxonomy (NCBI): domain Eukaryota; kingdom Metazoa; phylum Chordata; class Aves; order Cuculiformes; family Cuculidae; genus Clamator; species Clamator glandarius. The sequence goes on along the minus strand of JAUNZM010001521.1, from coordinate 210,860 downwards.
TGGGTTAGGGTTAGGGTTAGGGGTTATGGTTATGTTTGTTGTTAGGGTTAGGGTTAGGGTTAGTTTTAGGATAGGTCCAACATAAGGAGTAGTGTTAGGTTCATGGTTAGATTTAGGCCATTATTGTTAAGTTCATTTGGGTTAGTGTTGCGGTTAGGGTTAGGGTTAGCATTAGGGTTAGGTTGACATTAGGGTTAGGTTTTGGGTTAGGCCATTAGGGTTAGGATCATTAGGGTTAAGGTTAGGATTAGGGTTAGGGTTAGGGTTAGGGTTAGAGGTTAGTTTTACGGTTGGGGTTAGGTTTAGGGTTAGGTTTAGTGTTAGGTTTAGGGTTAGCAGTTAGGGTTAGGGTTAGGTGTTATGGTTAGGTTTAGGGTTAGCTTTAGTGTTATGGGTTTACAATAAGGGTTAGGGATAGGGGTTAGTTTTAGGGCTAGGGATAGGTTTTAGGGTTTGGCTTAGTGGGTTAAGGTTGGTGTGTTAGGTTTAGTGGTTAGGGTTAGGTTTAGGATTAAGGATTAGGATTAGGGTTAGGGTTTGGGTTTGGTTTAATGGGTTAGGTATAGGGTTAATGTTAGGTTTAGGGTTAGGGTTAGTTTGGCATTAGTGTTGGGGTTAGACGTTAGGGTTAGTGTCATTTCATTTAGTGTTAGGGTTTAGATTAGGGTTAGGCCATTTTGGTTAGGGTCATTTTGGTTCGTGTTAGGGTTAGGGTTAGATTTAGGGTTAGGGTTAGCAGTAGGGTGGGTCCACAATCATGATAAGAACTAGGGTTAGGGTTAATTGTTATGTTTAAGGGTAAGGGGTTAGGGTTTGGGTTAGGGTTAGGGTTAGGGTTATGTTTAGTGTTAGGGTTAGGTTTAGGGTGGGTCCACCATTAGGTTTAGGGTTAAGTTTAGTTTTAGGGTGCCATTATTTTTAGGGTTAGGGATAAGCCTTTAGGTTTAGGTTCATTTGGGTTAGAGTTTTGGTTATGGTTAGGGTTAGAGTTTAGGGTTTAGGGGTCATTGTTATACTTAGGGTTAAGGTTAGGGTTAGGGTTAGGTTTTAGGGTTAGTTTTAGGTTTAGGGTTAAGTTTGGTCCACAATTACTATAATGGTTAGGGTTAGGTTTAGGGATAGTGTGCCATTAGGGTTAGGATTAGGGTTAGGCTATTATGTTTAGGGTCATTTGGGTTAGGGTTATGGTTAGGGTCAGGGTCAGGGTCAGGTTTATGATTACGTTTAAGGTGGTCTCACAATTAAGATAAGGATTATAGTTATTATTATTAAGTGTTATGTTTATGGGTTAGGGTTAGGTGTTAGGGTTAGGGGTTATGGTTTTTGTTAGTGTTTGGATTAGGATTAGTGTTAGTGTTGGTGTTAGTGTTTAGGGCTAGGTTTAGGGTTAGGATTATGTTTCGGGTCAGGGTTATTTTTTGCATGGATATTAAGGTTAGGGTTAGGGTTAGGGTTGTGGTTGGGGTTAGGGTTAGGCGTTAGGGTTAGAGTCATTTGGGTTAGGGTTAGGATTAATGTTAGGGTTAGGCCATTAGTGTTAGTGTCATTTGGGTTATGGTTAGGGTTTGGTTTAGGGTTATGGTTAGAGTTAGGGTGGGTCCACCATTAGGATAAGGGTTATGGTTAGAGTTAGGGTGGGTCCAACATTAGGATAAGAGTTAGGGTAAAGGTTAAGGGTGATGTTTAAGGCTTAGTGTTATGGGTTAGATTTTGGGGTTAGGTTTTGTCTTATTGTTTTGATTATAGTTAGTGTTAGTGTTGGGGTTAGTGTTTAGGGTTAGGTATAGGGTGAGGTTAAAGTTTAAGATGAGGGATAGTTTTTGGACATTCAGGGTAGATTTTGATTTAGAATTACACGTTAGGTGTAGAATAAGAGTTCGTATTAGGGTTAGGTTTAGGGTTAGGGCTTAGGCTTTGTGTTAGGGTTAGAGTTAGACCATTAGGGATAGGGTCATTTGGGTTAGGGTTAGGGGTTAAAGTTAGGGTTAGGTTAAGGGTTAGGTTTAGGTTTAGTTTTAGGGTTGGGGTTTAGGGTTAATGTTATGGGTTAGAGTTAGGGTTAGGTTTAGTGTTAGAGTTAGGGTTAAGGGATTAGCATTAGGGCGTTAGCATTAGGGTTAATGTTTATGGTTAGTGCTAGGGTAAGGGTTAGGGTTAGGCATTAGTGTTAGAGTCATTTGGGTTACGGTTAGGCTTAGGGTTAAGATTAAAGTTACGGTTAGGGGTTATTCTTAAAGTCAGGGTTAGAGTTAGGGTTAGGGTTAGTGTAAGAGTTAGGGTTAGGGGTTAGGTTTAGTTTTAGGGTTAGGGTTAGTGTTAGTGTTAGGGTTATGGTTAGGATTATAGCTAGGGTTATAATTAGGGTTAGGGTTAAGGGTAGGGTTAGGGTTAAGGTGGGTCCACCATAAATATTAGGGAAAGAGTTAGGTTAAGGGTGCCTTTAGGGTTCAGGTTAGGGTCAAGTTTTTAGCATTAAGTTGATTTCGGTTAGGGTTAATTTTAGGGTTAGATTTTTGGTTAGGATTAGGGTTTGGGGTTAGAGTTAGGGGTTAAGGTTAGAGTTTGGCATTGGGATTATTGTTAGGGTTAGGGTTAGTTTTAGAGTTAGAGGTTAGGGTTAGGGGGTTAGGGTTAGGGTTAGTTTTAGAGTTAGAGGTTAGGGTTAGGGGGTTAGGGTTAGGGTTAGGGTTAGAGTTAGGTTGCCGTTAGGGTTAGGGGTATGGTTAGGTTTATGGGTAGGGTTAAGGTGCCAGTAGGGTTAGGGTTAGTGTTAGGGTTAGTATTCGGGTTAAGTGTTAGGTTTTTGGTCATATATGTTAGTATTGGCTTAGAGTTAGGGTTAGGGTTACGGTTAGAGTTACGGTAAGCGTTAGGTTTAGGGTTATGGTTAGGGTGGGTCCATCATTAGGGTTAGGGTTAGGGTTAGGGTAGGGGTTAGGCCATTAGGGTTAGGGACATTAGGGTTAGGGTTAAGGTTAGGGTTAAGGTTAGGGTTAGGGTTAGTGTTAGACATAGGGTTAGGGATTAGGGTTAGGTTTAGGCTTATGTTTAGTTTTAGAGTTAGTGTGGGTCCAGAATTAGTATAAGGGTTAGGGTTAGTGTTAAGGTTTATGTTTAAGCGTTAGGGGTTAGGGTTAATGTTAGTGTTAGGGTTAGGGTTGGTGTTCGGGTAGGGTTACCATTAGCGTTAGGTTTAGGTTTAGGGTTAGGGTTAGGTTTAGGGTTAGCATGAGAGGTGCTATTAGGGTTTAGGTTAGGGTTAAGACTTTAGCATTAAGGTAATTTGGGTTAGGGTTAGGGTTAGTTTTAGGTTTAGGTTTAGGGTTAGGATTAGTGTTAGGGTTAGGTGTTAGGTTTAGAGTTTGGAATTGTGGTTATTTTTAGGGTTAGGGTTAGGGTTACGAGTTAGGGTTAGGGTTACGGATAGGGTTACGGGTTAGGTTTATGGTTAGGGTTAGTGGTAGGTTTAGGGTTATGGTTAGTGTTAGTCTTAGGGTGGGTCCACCCTAAATGTTTGGGATAGGGTTAGGATTAGGGTGCCATTATCGTTAGGGTTAGGGTTAAGTCTTTCGTGTTAGGGTCATTTGTGTTAGGGTTAGGGTGAGGGGTTAGGGTTAAAGTTTGGAGTTAGGATTAGTGTTAGGGTTAGGGGTCAGTGTTGGAGGTTTGTGTTAGGGGTAGGGTTACAGGTTAGGTTTATGGTTAGGGTTAAGTGGTAGGGTTAGGGTTAGTGTTAGGTTTAGGCTAGGTCCAACCTTAGGGTTAGTGTTAGGGTTAGTGTGCCATTAGTTTTAGGGTTAAGGTTAGGCTATTAGAGTTAAATTCATTTGGGTTATGGTTAGTGTTAGGGTTAAGGTTAGGGTTTAGGGTTAGGGTTTAGGGTTAGGGTTAGGTTTTATGGTTAAGGTTAGGGGTTAAGTGTAAAGGGATAGGGTTAGAGTTAAGGTTAGTGTTAGTTTTAGGTTTAGGGTTAAGATTAGTTTTTAGGGTTATAGTTAGGGTTAGGGTGTCATTAGGGATATTGTTAGGGTGCTGTTACTGTTAGGGTCATTTGGGTTTGGGTTAAGGTTAGGGTTAATGTTAGGTGTTATTGTTAGAGTTTGGAGTTAGGGTTATGGTTAGTGTTAGGGTTAGTGTTAAGGTTAGGGGTTAGGGTTAGGGTATTAGGGTTAGGGTTTGAGTTAGTGTTAGGCTGCCATTAGGTGTAGTGTTAGAGTTAGACCAATAGTGTTAGAGGCATTTGGGTTAGGATTAGTGTTAGGGTTAAGGTTAGGGTTAGGGTTAGGTATAGGTTTAAGTTTAGGGTTAGGGTTAGGGGTTTAGGGTAAGGGTTAGGGTTTTGATTAGGGTTAGGATTAGGGTTAGGTTTAGGGTTAAGGTGTGTCCACCTTTAGGATAAAGGTTACGGTTATGATTAAGGGTTATATTTAATGGTTAGGTTTAAGGTTGTAGTTAGGTTTAGGGTTAGGATTAGCGTTAGCATTAGAGTTAGGGTTAGGTTGGGTCCACCATTAAGGTTAAGGTTAGGGTTAGAGTATGGGTAGGGCCATTAGTGTTATGTTCATTTGGGTTAGGGTTAAGGCTAGGTTTAGGAGGTAGGTTTAGTGTTAGGGTTATGGTTAGGGTTAGGGTCCAGGGCTAGGGTTAGGGTGCCATTATGATTTGGGTTAGGTTTAGGTTTAGGGGTTAGGGCTAGGGTTAGGGTTAAGGTTAGGCTTAGGTTTAGGGTTGGTCCACCATTAGTATAAGTGTTATGGTTAGTGTTAAGTGTTATGTTTAAGAGTTAGGGTTAGGGGCTAGTGTTATGTTTAGTGTTAAGTTTAGGGTTACGGGGTTATGGTTACGGTTAGGGTTAGGTTTATGGTTAGGGTTTGGTTTAGAGATAGGGTTAGAGTTAGGGTTAGGCTTAGGTGTATGGTTAGGTTTAGGGTTATGATTAGTGTTAGGTTTAGGATTAGGGTTAGGCTTATGTTTAGGGTGGGTCCATCATTAGGATAAGTTTTATGGTTAGTGATAAGGGATATGTCTGAGAGTTAGGATTAGGGGTTAGTGTTCTGTTTATTGTTACGTTTAGGGTTAGGTGGTTAGTGTTACGGTTACGGTTAGGGTTAGGGTTAAGTTTAGGGTTAGGGTTTGGTTTAGGGTTAGGCTTAGGATGTCGTTAGGTTTAGTTTTAGCGTTAGGCTTAGAGTGTGATTTAGGGTAAAATTAGGTTTACGTTTATGGTTAGGTATTGGCATTAGTGTTAGAATAATTTAATAGAGGGACATTGGGTTCTTTAATCATGGGGAGGCCCATGCACCCCCAGGCTTTCTTATGAGCAATGGTACAAGCCTGTCTCCTAGGGGGACAAAAGCCCTCACCAAAAACCTAGTTAAGCTCATAAATCGAGCTTTAAACTAGATGTGAGGGGGGAGGGTGGGAGTGAGCCTGGAGGTGAGACTTCAATGGCAAAGGGGTGGTGTATTGGCGACGCCTGCCAGTATATCACCACTAAGGAAAAGGGGGTGAGTTCAGCTGAGGATGGTAGGCAGCAAACTGGCACTGTGGACTTAGTTAAGTCAAGGACCACTCAGTTGGGGAGAAGCCCTATTACGAAGGCTGTAGCTACGCCTGCCCAGCTGAAGTGCATTTACACTACTGCACACAGCATGGGAAATAAGAAGGAGGAGCAGGAAGCTGTGGTAGGGCAAGGAGACTACGATGTCATTGCCATTGCGGAGATGTGGTGGGATGACTCGTACAACTGGAGCGTACACATGGTAGGGTATAAACTCTTCAGGAAGGACAGGAAAGACAGAAGAGGAGGCGGGGTAGCCCTCTATGTTAGAGAGGGCTTTGATACCCTCAAACTGGACTACGGTCAGGATGGGACTGAGTGCCTGTGGGTAAAAATCAGAGGAGCCCATGGGCAGGCAGGTATTATGGTGGGAGTCTGCTATAGACCACCCAGCCAAGAAGAAGCAGCTGATGAGCTCTTCTACAAACAACTGAGAGTAGTCTCAAGATAGCTACCTCTATTCCTTGTGGGAGACTTCAATTTCGCAGATGTAGGCTGGGAGTATAATACAGCAGAAAGGAAGCAGTCCTGGTGGTTCCTGGAGTGTGTGGAAGACAACTTCCTCGCACAGCTGATGAGCAAACCGACAAGGGATGGTGCCCTCCTGGACTTGCTGTTTGTGAACAGAGAAGGACTGGTGGGGGATGTGAAGGTTGGAGGACGCTTGGGGCAAAGCGATCATGAGATGATAGAGTTCTCAGTTCCAGGTAAAATGAAGAAGGAGGTTAGCAGAACAGTTGCCCTCAAATTTCAGAGAGCAGACTTTGGACTGTTCGGAAGGCTGGTCGGAAAAGTCCCATGGGAGGCACTCCTTGAAGGCAAAAGTGTCCATGAGGGCTGGGTGCTCTTCAAGAAGGAACTCCTAGCAGCTCAGGAGAAAGCCGTCCCCAAGTTCCGGAAAAGTAGCCGGCGGGGTAAGAAACCAGCATGGTTGAGTGGGGAGGTCCTAAGAGAAATCAATAGGAAGAGGAAGGTCTACGGTCTCTGGAGGAAGGGGCAGGCATCCTGGGTGAACTATATGGAGGAAGTGAGAACGTGCAGGGGAAAAATCAGGAGGGCTAAAACCCAACTAGAAATGCAATTGGCCAAGACTGTGAAAGACAACAAAAAGTGTTTCTACAAATACATCAACAGCAAAAGGAGGGCTAGTGAGAATCTCTAGTGCCTAGTAGATGCAGAGGGAACAAGAGTAACAGGGGACGAAGACAAGGCTGAAGTGCTCAATGCCTACTTTGCCTCAGTCTTTAACAGTAAGGAATATTGTTCCCTCTGTGCACAACCCCAAGGGTTGGAAGAGAAGTATGAGATTCCCAAGGTCCAAGAGGAGGTGGTTAGAGACTTGCTTGCCCAGCTAGATGCCCACAAGTCTATGGGGCCGGATGGAGTCCACCCAAGAGTTTTGAGGGAACTGGCGGATGTGCTGGCCAAACCCCTTTCCATCATCTTCCAGCAGTCCTGGATGACTGGGGAGGATCCGCTGGACTGGAGGTTGGCTGATGTCGTGCCCATCTATAAGAAGGGGTGCAGGGAGGATCCAGGAAATTACAGGCCTGTCAGTCTGACCTCGGTACCAGGGAAAGTCATGGAGCGGGTGATCTTGAGTGCGATCGTGAAGCGCTTGCAAGAGAACCGGGTGATCAGGCCCAGTCAACACGGGTTCATGAAAGGCAGGTCTTGCCAGAATAATCTGATCACCTTCTATGACCAAGTGACTAAACTCTTGGATGAGGGAAAGGCTGTGGATGTGGTCTTCCTGGACTTTAGTAAAGCCTTTGATACAGTTTCTCACAGCATTCTGCTTCGGAAACTGTTGGCCTCTGGCCTGGACAGGTGCACACTCTCCTGGGTGAAAAACTGGTTGAATGACCACGCCCAGAGGGTGGTGGTAAATGGAGTTAAATCCAGCTGGAGGCCAGTGACAAGTGGAGTTCCCCAGGGCTCAGTCCTGGGTCCAGTCCTGTTTAATGTCTTTATCAACGACCTGGATGAAGGCATTGAGTCCTCCCTTAGCAAGTTTGCAGATGACACCAAGCTGGGAGGAAGTGTCGATCTGCTGGAGGGCCGGGAGGCTCTGCAACAGGACCTGAACAGGCTGGACTGCTGGGCTGAGACCAACGGCATGAGGTTTAACAAGGCCAAATGCCGGGTCCTGCACTTGGGGCACAACAACCCTGAGCAGAGGTACAGACTAGGAGAAGAGTGGCTGGAAAGCTCCCAGGAGGAGAAGGGCCTGGGGTTGTTGGTTGACAGCCGACTGAACATGAGCCAGCAGTGTGCCCAGGTGGCCAAGAAGGCCAATGGCATCCTGGCTTGTATCAGGAACGGCGTGACCAGCAGGTCCAGGGAGGTTATTCTCCCCCTGTACTCGGCACTGGTGAGGCCGCACCTGGAGTACCGTGTTCAGTTCTGGGCCCCTCACCACAAGAGGAATGTTGTGGCTCTGGAGCGAGTCGAGAGAAGAGCAACAAAGCTGGTGAAGGGGCTGGAGAACATATCTTATGAGGAGTGACTGGGAGATCTGGGTTGTTTAGCCTGGAGAAGAGGAGGCTGAGGGGAGACCTTCTTACTCTCTCTATCTACCTGAAGGGATGTTGTAGAGAGGAGGGTGCTGGCCTCTTTTGCCAAGTGACAGGGGACAGGACAAGGGGGAATAGCCTCAAGCTCCGCCAGGGGAGATTTAGGCTTGAGATTAGGAAAAATTCTTCGTGGAGAGGGTGATTAAGTTTTGGAACAATCTGCCCAGGGAGGTGGTTCAGTCACCGTCCCTTGAGGTGGTTAAGTTGAGGGTGGATGAGGTTTTTAATTTAGAGTTAGTGTTAGGGGTTATGTTTAAGGCTTAGGGTTAGGGGTTAGTTTTAGTGGTTATCGTTTTGTGTTAGTGTTTTGAATAGTGTTAGTGTTAATGTTGGTGTTAGTGTTTAGGTTTAGGTTTAGAGATAGGTTAAGGTTTCGGGTTAGGATTAGTTTTTGGATTAGAGATTAAGGTGAGGTTTTGTTTTAGGATTAGACGTTAGGTGTAGAATAAGGGTTCAGATTAGGTTTAGGATTAGGGATAGGGTTATGGTTAGAGTTACGGGTTAGTGTTTTGGTTAGGGTTAGTGTTAGGCCATTAGGGATAGGGTCATTTGGGTTAGGGTTAGGGTAAGAGTTAAGGTTAGGGTTATTGGTTAGGGTCATTAGGGTTTGGGTTATTGTTAGGGTAGGTTTAGAGTTGGGATTAGAGTTAGGGTTAGGTTTTTGGAGGACTGTTTTTGTTAGGGTTAGGGTTAGGGTTAAGCCTTTAGGGTTAGGTTCATTGGGTTAGGGTTAGGGTTAGGATTAGGGGTTAGGATTAGATTTTGGAGTTAAGGTTAGGGATATGGTTAGGGTTAGGGGTTAGTGTTAGGTGTTTTGGTTATGGTTAGAGTGACGGTTAGGGGTTTAGTGTAAGGGTTAGGCTTAGGGCGTAGGGTTAGGATTAGGGTTAGGTCTAAGGTTAGCGTTAAAGTTAGGTTTAGGGTGCCATTAGGATTAGGATTAGGATTAGGGATTAGGGTTAAGATTAGGTTTTAGATTAAGGGTTATAGTTAGGGGGTTAGGGTTAGGGTTAGGGGTTAGTGTTAGAGTTTGGGTTAGGGTTAAGCTTAGGGGTTAGGTGTAGAGTTAGTGTTAGGGTTAGGGTTAGGATTAGTGTTAGGGTTATATTCAGGTTAGGGTTAGGATTAGGGTTAGGGTGGGTCTACCAATAGGTTATGGTTAGGGTTATGGTTAAGAGTAATGTTTAAGAGTTAGGGTTAGGGGTTAGTGTTAGGGTTAGGCTTAGAGTGTTATTAAGCTTAGGGTTAGAGTTAGGGTTAGGGAGTTAGGGTTAGAGTAGTTTGGGTTGGAGTTAGGGTTAAGATTAGGATTAGGGGTTAGTGTTAGGGTTATAGTCAGGTTTAGTTTTAGGATAGGTCCAACATTAGGGTTAGTGTTAGTGTTAGGGTTATATTTAGGCCATTATTGTTATGTTCATTTGGGTTAGGGTTACGATTAGGGTTACGGTTTGGGTTAGGGTTAGGGTTAGGGTTAGCTTTAGGATTAGGGTGACGTTAGGGTTAGGGTTATGCCATTAAGGCTAGGGTCATTAGGGTTAGGGGTTATGGTCACAGTTAGGGTCATGGTTATGTTTAGGGTTAGGGTTATATGTTCTGGTTAGGGTTAGGGTTAGCTTTAGTGTTATGGGTTTACGGTAAGGGTTAGGGTTAGGGGATAGGTTTAGGGCTAGGGTTAGGGGTTAGTGTTTGGCTTAGAGGGTTAGGGTTAGTGTGTTTGTTTTAGGGATAGGTTTAGGGATAGTTGTTAGGTTTCGGTTTAGGGTTACGGGTTTTGTTTAGGGTTAGGGTTAGGATTAGACTGAGTACATCATTAGGATAAGTGTTAGGGTTAGTGTTAAGGGTTAGTTTTAATGGTCAGTTTTAAGGGTTAGGTTTAGGTGTAGTGTTAGGGGGTTAGGTTTGAGGTTAGGTTTAGGGATAAGTTTAGAGTGCCATTAGAGTTAGGTTTAGGTTTAGGGTTAACATTAGCTGTTAGTGTAACGGTCATTTGGGTTAGGGTTAGGGTCAGGGATAGGGTTAAGTTTAGGGTTAGGTTTAGGTGTTATTTTTAGGGTTAGGGTTAATATTAGGGTTAGGGGTTAGAGTTAGTGTTAGGGTTGGTCTAGAATTAGGATAAGGATTAGGGTTAGGGTTATTGTGCCATTAGGGTTAGGGCTAGGGTTGGTCCACCTTTAGGATAAGGGTTAGAGTTAGGGCTAGTGTTACATTAGGGTTTGGTTTAGACTTAGGGTTAGGCCATTAGAGTTAGTGTCATTATGTTTAGCGTTAGGGTTAAGGTTAGGGTTATGATTAGGATTAAGTTTTAGGGTTAGGGTTATGGTTAGGTTTAGGGTGGGCCCTAAACCTATGGTTTATGGTTAGGGTTACGGTTGCAGTTAATGGTTATGTTTAAGGGTTAGGGTTAAGGGTTAGGTTTAGGGGTTAGGGTTTTGTGTTTGTGTTTGGATTAGGGTTAGTGTTAGTGTTGGGGTTAGTGTTTAGGTTTAGGGTTAGGTTCATGTTTCAGTTTAGGGTTAGTTTTTGGGTTATAGATTCAGGTTAGCTTTAGGGTTAGTATTAGACTTTAAGTGTAGAATAAGTGTTAGGATTAGGGTTTAGGGTTAGGGTTACAGGTTATGTTTAGGGTTAGGATTAGGGTTAAGCGTTAGTGTTAGGGTCATTAGAGTTAGGGTTAGAGTTAGGGTTAGGGTTAGGCCATTAGGGTTAGGGTCATTTGGGTTCAGGTTAGGGTATAGTTTAGGGTTAGGGTTATGTTTTGGGTTAGGCCGTTAGGGTTAGGTTTAGTGTTAGGGTTAGGTTTAGGGTGGGTCAACCATTAGGATAAGGGTTAGGGTTAGAGTTAAAGGTTATGTTTAAGTGTTAGTGGTTAGGGTTAGGGTTAGGGTTAGGGTTAGGGTTAGGGTTAGGGTTAGGGTTAGGGTTAGGGTTAGGGTTAGGGTTAGAGTTAAGGTTAGGGTTAATGTTAGGGTTAGTGTTAGGGTTAGCGGTTAGGGTTAGAATTAGGGTGGGTCCACCATTAGGGTTAGGGTTAGGGTTAGGGTTAGGGTTAGGGTTAGGTTTAGGGTTAGGGTTAGGTTTAGGGTGCCATTAGGGTTAGGGTTAAGGTTAGGGTTAGTGTAAGGCTTTTAGAGTTACGGTGATTTCTGTTAGGGTCAAAATAAGGGTTAGGGTTACTGTTCGATTTAGGTTTAGGGTTAGGGTTAGGTGTTAGGGTTAGGGTGTGGAGTTAAGGTTAGGGTGTGGAGTTAAGGTTAGGGTGAAGGTTAGGGGTTAGTGTTACGGGTTAGGGCTAGGGTTTGCAGTTAGGGTTACGGTTAGGGGTTAGTTTAATGGGGTAGAGTTAGGGTTAGGGTTTCAGGTTAGGTCTAGTGTTAGGTTTTTGGTTAGAGTTAGGTTTAGGTTTAAGGTTAGGGATAGGTTTAGGATTGGGGTTAGGTCTACCATTAATGTTAGAGTTAGGGTTCGTTTTAGGGTGCCATTAGTGTTAGGCTTAGGCTATGAGGGTTAGGATCATTTGGTTTAGGGTTAGGGTTAGGATTAGGGGTTAGTGTTAAATTTAGGTTTAGGTGTTATGGTTAGGGTTAGGGTTAGTAGTTTAGGGTTAGGGTTTAGGTTTAAGTCTAGGTTTTAAGTTTAGGGTTAGGGGATTACGGTTATGTTAGGGTTACTGGTTAGGTTTAGTGTTAGGGTTAGGGTTAGTGTTAGGGTGGATCCTCCTTTAGGATAAGGGTTAGGGTTATGCTTAAGTGATATTTTTAAGGGTTTGGGTTAGGGGTAGGGTTAGGGTTAGGCTCGGTCCACCATTAGGAGAAGCGTTAGGGTTAAGGTTTAGGATTATTTTTAAGGGCTAGGGTTAGGGTTATTTTTAGGGGGTTAGGGTTAGGGTTTGGTTTAGGGTGCCGTTAGTGTTAGGGTTAGGGTTAGAGTTAAGTTGCCATTATGGTTAATTTAGGGTTAGGCATTAGGGTTAGGCGTTATGGTTAGTGTCATATGGGTTAGGCTTAGGGTTACTGTTAGGGTTAGGGTTAGGCATTAGCGTTGGGTTAGGGTTAGGGTTAGTGGTTAGGGATTTGTGTTAGTATTTCCATTAGAGTTAAGGTTAGGGTCATTTGGTTAGGGTTAGGGTTAGGGTTACGGTGTGTCCACCATTAGGATAAGGGTTAGGGATAAAGGTTATTTATAAGTGTTAGGGTCAGGGGTTAAGGTTAGGGTTAGGGGGTTTGGGTTAGGCTTAGGATTAGGCTTAAGGTGTCACTAGGAATAGGTTTAGGTTAAGGATTTTGGTTAGGTTTATGTTTAGTTTTAGGTTTATTTGGGTTAGGGTTAATGTTAATGTTAGGGTTGGGGTTAGGCCTTAGGTTTAGCGTTATTTATGTTAGGGTTAGGGTTAGGGTCATGTTTAGAGTTAGGTTTAGGGTTAGGGTTAGGTTTATTGTTAGGGTTAGAGGTTAGGTTTAGGGTTAGTGTTAGGGTTAGGGTTAGGTTAGTGGTTAGGGTAGGGGGTTTATGGTTAGCCTTATGGTTACGATTTAGATTTAGGTTTAGGGTTATAGTTATGGTTAGGGTGGGTCCACAATTAGGATAAGGGTTAGGGTTAAGCTTAACGGTTATTTTTAAGGGTTAGGTTTAGCTGTCAGGTTTATGTTTAATTTTATGGTTAGGGTTAGGGGTTATTGTTAGGGTTATGTTTATGGTTACGTTTAGGGTAGGCCCACCATTAGGATAAGGGTTAGAGCTATGGTAAAGTATTATGTTTATGAGTTAGGGTTAGGGGTTAGGTTTAGTAGTTAATGTTTTTTGTTAGTGTTTGTATTACGGTTTATGTTAGTGTTGGGGTTATTTTTTCCGGCTAGGTTTAGAGTTAGGATTATGTTTTGGGTTATGGTTAGATTTTGGGTTAGAGTTTAAGGTTAGGTTTATTTTTAGGATTAGACTTTTGTTGTACAATATGGGCTAGGATTAGGGTTAGTGTTAGGGTTAGGATTTAGGATTATGTTTAGTGTTAGGGTTAGGGGGCTAGGATTAGGGTTAATGTTAGGGTTAGGGTTAGATTTAGGGTTACTGTTAGGGTTAGGGGTTAGGGTTAGGTTTAGGGTTAGGGTTAAGCTTAGGGTTAGCGTTAGTGTGGGTCCACAATTAGGATAAGGGTTAGGGTTAGTTTTAAAGGTTTTGTTAAAGGGTTAGGTGTTAGGGTTAGTCATAGAGTTAGGGTTAGTTTTATGGTTAGGTTTAGTGTATGGTCATCATTAGGATAAGTGTTATGGTTAACGTTTAGTGTTATTTTATGAGTTAGGATTAGGGTTACGTTTAGGTTTACGGTTAGGGTTAGGGTTAGCATTAGTGTTAGTTTTAGGGTTAGTGTTATGGTTAGTGTTAGGGTTAGGGTTTGGTTTAGGTATTTTGGTTAGTGTTAGGGATAGGATTAGGGGTTTAGGGTAAGGGTTAGTGTTAGGGGTTAGGATTAGGGTTAGGGTTATGGTTAGGGGATAGGTTTAGGATTAGAATCTGGGGGTTTGTGTTAGTGGGTTATGTGTTAGTAATAGGGGTAGGGTTTATGGTTAGCCTTAGGGTTAGTGTTAGGGTTATTGCTAGGGGTTAGGGTTAGGGACTTAAGGTTAGCGTTAGGGTTACGGGTTAGGTTTAGTGTCAGGGTTAGGGTTAGGCTTAGGGTTAGGTGTTAGGCTTAGGTTTAGGAATATTGTAAGGGTTAGGTTTAAGGATTAGGGTTAGTGTTAGGGTTAGGATTAGGGTTAGGGTTATGACTATGGTTAAGGTTAGTTTTATGTTTAGGTTTAGGGTTAGGATTAGAGTTAGAGGGTAGGGTTAGTGGTAGGGTTAAGGTTAGGGTTAGGATTAGGGTTAGGGTTAGGGCCTTAGGGATAGGGCCTTAGGGTTAGGGTTAGGGCCTTAGGGTTAGGGCCTTAGAGTTAGGGGTTAGGGTTAGGGCCTGGCCATTAGGGTTAGGGTTAGGCCATTAGGGTTGCAATCATTTGGTTTAGTTTTTGTGTTAGTGTTAGTGTTAGTGTTAGTGTTAGTGTTAGTGTTAGTGTTAGTGTTAGTGTTAGGGTAAGGTTTCGGGTTAGGGATTAGGATTAGGATTTGGGTTAGGGTTAGGTTTAGTGTTAGGGTTAGTTTTAGGGTTCAAGATTAGGATTAATGTTAGTGTTAGGGTTAGGATTAGGGTTAGGGGTTATGGTTAGGTTTACGGTTCGGGGTTAGGATTAGGGTTAGGCCATTAGGATTAGGTTTAGGGTTAGGGTTAGGACTTGGGTTAGGCCATTAGGGTTAGAGTCATTTGGGTTAGGGTTAAGGTTAGAGGTTAGAGGTTGCGTTTAGGATTAGTCTTATTGTTAGTGTTAGGTTTGCGTTTAGGGTTAGGGTTATTTTTAGGGTTAGGGTTAGGTTTTGGTGTAGGGTTCGCGTTAGGCTTAGGGTTTGGGTTTGGTTTACGGTGGGTCCACATTAGGGTTAGGGTTAGGGTTAGGGTTAGGGTTAGGGTTAGGGTTAGGGTTAGGGTTAGGGTTAGGGTTAGGGTTAGGGTAAGGTTTAGGCCTAGGGGTAGGGTTACGGGTAGGGTGCCATTTGGTTTTGGATTAGGGTTAGGCCATTAGTGTAAGAATCATTTAGGTTAGGGTTAGGGTTATTGTTATGGTTAGGGTTAGGTGTTATGATTGGGGTTAGGGATAGGGTTAGGTGTTTAGGGAAGTGTTAGAGTTAGGGGTCAGGTTTAGTGTTATGGTTAGGGGTTAGGGTTTGTCATAGGTTTAGGGGGTTAGGATTAGGGAGTTAGGGTTAGGGAGTTACTGTTAGGGTTATGGTTAAGTGTTATTTTTAATTGTTAGGGTTAGGGGTTAGGTGTTAGTTTTATAGTTAGGCTTAGCGGTTAGGGTTGGGGTTAGGGTTAGTATTAAGGCTAGGGGTTAAGGTTATTTTTAGGGATTGGGGTTAGGAGGTTAGTGTTAGTGTTAGTGTTTGAAGTTAGAGTTAGAATTAGGGTCAGTGTTAGTGTGCGTCCAACATTAGGGTAAGTTTTAGGGTTAGGGTTAAGGGTTATTTTTAGGGGTTATGGTTAGGGGTAATGTTTAGGGTTAGGGTTAGTGTTAGGGTTAGGGTTAGGGTCAGGGTTAGTGGTTAGGGATAGGTGTAGTGTTAAGGGTAAGATGTAGGGGTTTAGTGTTAGCGTTAGGGTTATGGGTTGGTTTAGGGTTAGGGTTGGTGTTAGGGGTAGGGTTAGGGTTAGGGTTAGGGTTGGGGTTAGGGTTAGTATTAAGGCTATGGGTCAGAGATATTTTTAGGGATGGGGGTTAGGAGGTTAATGTTAGTGTAAGTATTAGAAGTTAGAGTTAGAATTAGGGTCAGTGTTAGTGTGCGTCCAACATTAGGGTAAGTTTTAGGGTTAGGGTTAAGGGTTATTTTTAAGGGTTAGGGTTAGAGTTAGGGTTAGTGGTTAGGGATAGGTTTAGTGTTAGGGGTAAGGTTTAGGGGTTTCGGGTTAGCATTAGGGGTATGGGTTGGGTTTAGGCTTAGGGTTAGTGTTAGGGGTAGGGTTAGGTTTAGGGTTAGGCGTTAGGGTTAGTGTCATTTGGATTTGGGTTACAGTTAAGTTTCGGGTTAACGTTAGGGTTTATTGTCAGGGTTAGGGTTAAGGTTAGTGTTAGGTGATAGTGTTAGTGTTAGGGTTAGGCTTTTGGATAGGGTTGGGGTGTTTCCACAATTAGGATAAGAGTTATGGTTAGGGTGTCATTAGGTTATTGTTTAGGTTTAGGGTTAGGCCATTAGGTTTATGGTCATTTGGGTTAGGGTTAGGTTTAGAGTTAGAGTTAGGGTTAGGTTTAGAATTAGGGTAGGATTAGGATGGGTCCACCATTAGGATAAGGGTTAGAGTTAGTGTCAAATGTCATGTTTAAGGCTTAGGGTTAGGGTTTAGGGTTAGGGGTTAGGGATTTGTGTTAGTGTTTTGATTAGGGTTAGTGTTAGTGTTGAAGTTAGTGTTTAGGGTTAGTTTTAGAGTTAGGTTAATGTTTTGGGTTAGTTTTTGGATTAGAGATAAATTTTATGTTTTTTATTTAGGATTAGATGTTAGGTGCAGAATAAGGTTTTGGATTAGGGTTAGGGTTAAGGTTAGGGTTAGGGGTTAGGTTTAGGGTTAGGCCTTCCTGGAGAGCGTCATTTGGGTTAGGCTTAGGGTTATGGTTAATGTTAGGGGTTATTGTTAGGATTATGTTTAGGTTTAGGGTTAGGGTTAGGGTTAAGTTTAGGTGTTATATTTAGGTTTAGGCTTAGGGATAGGTTTAGGTTTATGGGTTAGTGTTAGGGTCAGAGTTATGGTTAAGGTTAGGGGTTAGGGTTTAGGATTAGGGTTAGGTTTAAGGGGTTAGCGTTAGGAGTTTAGGGTTAGGGTTAGGGTTACTGTTAGTGTTAGGGTTTGGATTAGCTTTAGTGTTTGTTTAGGGTTAGGGTAAGGGTTAACGTTAAGTTTAGGTTTAGGGTGAGGGTTTGGGTTAAAATTAGGGTTAGGTTTAGGTGTAGGGTTAGTGTTAGGTGTTAGGTTTAGTGTTAGAGTCAGCATCATTAGGGTTAGTGTTCTGTTAAGTTAGGGTTAGGGTTAGGTTTAGGGTTAGGGTTACGGTTAGGGTTAGGGTTATATTTAGGGTTAGGTTTAGGTTTAGGGTTAGAGTTAGGGTTAGGGTTAGTGTTAATGTTAGTGTTAGATTTAAGTTGGGTCTAGCATTAGGATAAGGGTTAGGGTTATGGTTAAGGTTTATGTTTAAGATTTAGGCTTAGGATTAGGCTTAGTGTTAGTGTTAGGCTTAGGGTGCGTTATTGGTTATACTTATTGTAGGCTTAGGTTTAGGTTTAGGGTGCCATTAGGATTAGGGTTAGGGTTAGGGGTTAGTGTTGGAGTAATTTCGGTTAGGGTTAAGGTTAAGATTAGGGTTACGGTTAGGGGATATGGTTAGGGTTAGGGTTAAGTTTAGGTTTAGGGTCAGCATCATTAGGGTTAGGGTTATTGTTTGTGTAGTGTTAGGGTTCGAATTAGTGTAAGGGTTATGTTTTTGTGTTACTGTTTTTGTTAGGGTTAGGGTTATAGTTAGGGTTTAGTATTAGGGTTAGTGTTAGAGTTAGGGTTATGGTTAGGGGTTAGGGTTAGGGATAGGTTTAGGGGTAGGGGTATGGTTATGGTGGGATCTTCATCACAAAAAGTGTTAGGGTTATGGTTAAGTGTTATTTTTAAGGGTTAGGGCTAGGGTTTATGTTTATGGTTAGGGTTAGTGTTACGGCTAGGTTTAGCATTAGGGTTGGGGTTAGGGGGCTAGTGTTAGGGTTAAGGTTAGTGTTAGGGTTAGGGTGCCATTAGGGTTAGGGCTATGTTTAGGGTTAGACTTTAGGTTTAGGGTCAGTTGTTATGTTTAGGGTTAGGGACAGTGTCATTAGGGTTAGGATTATTGTTAAGTTAGGGTTAGTGTTATGGTTTGGGTTAGAGTTAGGTGTTAGTTTTAGGGTTAGGGTCAGCTTCATTAGGGTTAGGGTTATTGTTAAGTTAGAGTTAGGGTTAAGGTTAAGATTAGGGATAGGGTTAGGATGGATCCACCATTAGGATAAGGGTTAGTGTTAGGATGCCATTAGGGTTCGGTGTTAAGTTTATTGTTAGGGTTAAGGTTAGGGTTAGGGCTAGGTTCCGGGGTCAGGTTTAGGGGGTAAGGTTTATGGTTAGGGTTAGCATTATGGGTTATGGTTAGGGTTAGGGTGTGTCCAGAATTAGGGTTAGGTTTAGAGTTAGGGTGCCATTAGGGTTAGGGTTAAGCCATTATGGTTAGGGTCATTTGGGTTAGGGTTAGGGTTAGTGTTAGGGTTAGGGTTAGGGTTAGGGTTGGGGTTAGGTGTAGCTTTAGGGTTAAGGTTAGGTGTTAGGTCTAGGGTTAGGGTAAGCGTCATTAGGGTTAGGGTTATTTTTATGTTATTGTTAGTGCTATGGTTATGGTTATGGTTATGGTTATGGTTATGGTTAGGGTTAGGGTTAGTGTTAGGGTTAGGGTTAGTGTTAAGGTTGGGTTTAGAGTTAAGTTTAGGCTTAATGTTAGGTTGGGTCCATCTTTAGGATAAGGGTTAGGCTTAGGTTTTAGGGTTATGTTTAAGAGTTAGGGTTAGGGTTAGGGTGCATTTGGCTTAGGTTTAGGGTAGACTTAGGGTTAGGTTTAGGGTGCCATTAGGAGTAGACTTAGGGTTAGGGTTAGGCGTTAGTGTTAGAGTAATTTCGGTTAGGGATAAGGTTAAGATTAGGGTTAGGGTTATGGAATATGTTTAGGGTTAGTGTATAGGTTGGGCTTAGGGTTTATGTTTAGGTTTAGGGTCAGCGTCGTTAGGGATAGTGTTATTGATAGGGTAGGGTTAGGGTTAGGATTAGTGTTAGGGTTAGGTTTTTTGGGTTACTGTTTTTGTTAGGGTTAGGGTTAGAGTTATGGTTAGGGTTTAGTGCTTGGGTTAGGGTTTAGTGTTAGGGTTATTTGTTATGTTTAGGGTTAGGGTTATGCTTAGGTTTTGGCTTAGGGATTTAGGGAAAGGTTTAGGGGTTAGGTTTAGGGTTAGGGTTAGGTGTTAGTGTTAGGATTAGGGTTAGGGTGTTAGATTTAGGGTTAAAGTTAGGGTTAAGATTAGGTTTATGGTGAGTTTTAGGGTTTGGATTACGGTTAGGTTTAGGGTTATGGTTAGGCGTTAGGTTTTGTGTTAGGCCATTATGGATAGGGTCAATTGGGTTTGGCTTCGTGTTAGGGTTAGGGTTAGGAGTTAGTGTTTGGGTGATTTGGGTTTAGGTTAGAGTTAAGTTTAGGGTTAGTGTTAGGGGTTATGGTTAGGGTTAGGGTGGGTTCACAATTATGATAAATGTTTGGGTTAGGGATAGGGTAGCATTATGTTTAGGGTTAGGTTTAGGTTTAGGCTATTAGTTTAGGTTCATTTGGGTTAGGGTTAAGTTTACTGTTATGGTTAGGGTTAGGGTAAGTGTTAGGGTTAGGTTTAGGTTTAGGGTGATTTCACCATTAGGATAATGGTTAGAGTTAGTGTCAAGGGTTATGTTATGGCTTAGGGTTAGAGGTTAGGGGTTACAGATTTGTGTTAGTGTTTTGATTAGGGTTATTGTTAGTGTTGGTGTTAGTGTTTAGGGTTAGGTTTAGAATTAGGTTAATGTTTCGGGTTAGGGTTAGTTTTTGGATTAGAGAGTAAGGTTAGAGTATTATTTAGGATTAGACGTTAGGTGCAGAATAACGATTCGGATTAGGGTTAGGGTTAGAATTTGGGTTAGGTTTAGGGTTAGGGTTAGGGGTTAGGGTTAGGGTTAGGGGTTTGGGTTATGGTTAGGTTTATGGTTAGAGTTCAGCCATTAGGGATAGTGTAAGTTGGGTAAGGCTTAGGGTTATGGTGAGGGTTAGAGGTTAGTGTTAGTGTTAGGTTTAGGGTTAGGATTAGGGTTAGTGTTAGTTTTAGGGTTAGGATTAGGGTTAGTGTTAGGGTTAGTTTTAGCATTAGGGTTAGGGTTAGGTTTAAGGTTCGGGGGTTAGGGTTAGTTTAGGGTTAGGGGTTAGGTTTAGGGTTAGGGTTAGGGTTAGAGTTATGGTTAGGGTTAGGGTTAGGGTTAGGTTTAGGGTTAGGTTTAGGGTTAGGGTTAGGGTTATGGTTAAGGTTAGGGTTAAGGGGTTAGCATTGGGGGTTAGGGTTAAGGTAAGTGTTTAGGTTTTGGGTTAGTTTTATGGTTAGGGATAGGGTTAGGGTTAGGGTGAGGTTTAGGTTTAGCTTTAGGTTTAGGGTTAGGGTTATGTTTAGGTGTAGAGTTAGGTTTAGGTTTAGGGTTAGGTGTTAGGTTTAGAGTTAGGGACAGTGTCGTTAGGTTTAGGGTTATTGTTAAGTTAGGGTTAGTGTTATGGTTAGGGTTAGATTTAGGGTTGGGTGTTAGGGTTAGGATTAGGGTCAGCGTCATTAGGGTTAGGGTTATTGTTAAGTTAGTCTTAAGTTTAGGGTTAGGGTTATGTTTAAAGTTAGGGTTAGGGATATGGT
Source organism: Clamator glandarius (assembly GCA_033459285.1). Taxonomy (NCBI): domain Eukaryota; kingdom Metazoa; phylum Chordata; class Aves; order Cuculiformes; family Cuculidae; genus Clamator; species Clamator glandarius. Next base: position 190,676 of record JAUNZM010001521.1, on the reverse strand, counting down.
TAGGTTGGATCCACAATTAGGATAGGGTTTAGGGCTAGGGTTGAGGGTTATGTTTAAGCGTTAAGGTTAGTTTTAGTGTTACAGTTATGCTTAGGGTGCATTAGGTTTAGGTTTAGGGTAGGCTTAAGGTTAGGTTTAGGGTGCCATTGGGGTTAGGTTTAGGTGGTAGAGTTAGAGTAATTTTGGTTAGGGTTAAGGTTAAGGTTAAGATTAGGGTTAGGGTTAGAGGATATGGTTAGGATTAAGATTAGGCTTAGGGGTTAGCTTTAGGTTTAGCGTCAGCATCATTAGGATTAGGGTTATTGTTAGGGTAAGGTTAGGGTTAGGATTAGTGTTAGGGTTAGGTTTTTGGGGTACTGTTTTTGTTAGGGTTTGTTTTAGGGTTATGGTTAGTGTTTAGTGTTAGTGCTAGGGTTAGAGGTTAGTGATAGGGTTAGGGTTAGGTGTTATGGTTAGGGTTAGGCTTAGTATTACGGTTAGGGGTTTAGGGAAAGGGTTAGAGTTAGGGGTTAATTTACGGTTAGGGTTAGGTTTAGTGTTAGGGCTAGCGTTAGTGGTTAAGGTTAGTTGTTACGTTTAGGGTTAGGGTCTGCGTCATTAGTGTTAGGGTTAATGTTAGGTTAGGGTTAGGGTTAGGGTTAGGGTTAGGGTTAGGGTTAGGGTTAGGGTTAGGGTTAGGGTTAGGGTTAGGGTTAGGATCAGGGTTAGGGTTAGGTTTAGTGTTTGGGGGTTTGAGTAAGGGTTAGGGTTAGGTTTAGTGTTTAGGTTTAGGGTTAGGGTTATGGTTAGGGTTAGGGTTAAGGGGTTAGAATTGGGGGTTATGGTTAAGGTATGTGTTTATGGTTTGGGTTAGGGTTAGATTTAGGGTTAGTTGTAGAGTTAGGTTTAGGTTTAGGGTTAGGTGTTAGGTTTAGAGTTAGTGCCAGTGTCATTAGGGTTAGGGTTATTGTTAAGTTAATGTTAGGGTTAGGGTTAGTGTTAGGTGTTAGGGTTAGGGTTAGGGTCAGCATCATTAGGGTTAGGGTTATTGTTGTTTTAGGGTTAATTTTATGGTTAGGTTTAGGGTGGGTCCACCATTAGGATAAAGTTTACGGTTAGGGTTAAGTGTTTTATTTAAGAGTCAGGTTTAGTGTTAGGGGTACGGTTAGGCTTAGGGTGCATTACGGTTAGGTTTAGGGTAGGCTTAGGTTTAGGGTGCCATTAAGGTTAGTGTTAGGGTTAGGGTTAGGTGTTAGGGATAGAGTAATTTCGGTTAGGGTTAAGGTTAAGATTAGGATTAGGCTTAGGGGATATGGTTAGGTTTAGGGTTGAGGTTAGGCTTAGGGTTTAGGTTTAGGTTTAAGTTCAGCATCATTAGGGTTAGGGTTATTGTTAAGGTAGAGTTAGGATTAGGATTAATGTTAGGGTTAGGTTTTTGGGTTACTGTTTTTGTTAGGGTTTTGTTTAGGATTATGGTTAGGGTTTAGTGTTAGGGTTAGGGGTTAGTGTTAGGGTTAGAGTTAGGTGTTATGGTTAGGGTTAGGCTTAGGGTTAGGGTTACTGTTTTAGGGAAAGGGTTATGGTTAGGTGTTAGTTCACGGTTAGGGTTAGGTTTAGTGTTAGGGCTAGAGTTAGTGGTTGGGGTTAGGGTTTGGGTTAGTTTTTAGGATTAGGGTTAGGGTCAGCATCATTAGGGTTAGGGATATTTTTAGGTTAGGGTTAGGGTTAGGGTTAGGTTTAGGGTTAGGGTTAGGGTTAGGATTAGTGTTAGGGTTAGGGGGTTTGGTTAGGGGGGAGCATTAGGGTTAGCATTACAGTTAGTGTTAGGGTTAGTGTTTAGGGTAAGTGTTACGGTTAGGATTAGGTTTAATGTTAGGATTTAGAGTTAGGTTAAGGGGTTAGGGTTAGGGTTAGGGTTAGGGTTAGGGTTAGGGTTAGAGTTAGGGTTAGGGTTAGGCTTAGGTTTTGGGTTAGGGTTACTGTTTAGGGTTTGGGTAGTGTTTGGATTAGAATTAGAATTAGGTTTAGGGTAAGGGTTAGGTTTAGGGTTAGGGGTTAGGTTTAGTGTTAGGGTAAGCATAATTAGTGTTAGTGTTATTGTTAGTTAGGGTTAGTTTTAGGATTAGTGTTAGTTTTTAGGGTTAAATTTTTTTAGGATTAGAGTTAGTGTTATGGCTAGGGTTTTTAGTTAATGTTAGTGTTATTGTTAGGGTTAGGGCTAATGTTAGGATAAGGTTTAGTGATAGTGTTAGGGTTGGGGTTGATTTAGGCTTATGATTTGGCATTAGGATTAGGGTTAGGTTTAGGTTTAGGGTTAGGGTTAGGGCTAGGGTTAAAGTTATGGTTAAGGGTAATGTTAGGGTTAAGGTTACAATTAGGGTTAGGGTCATGTTTGGTCCACCATTAAGGTTACGGTTAGGATTAGAGTTTGGGTTAGACCATTATGGTTAGAGTCCTTTGGTTTAGGGTTAAGGTTAGGATTAGTGGTTAGGTTTAGGATTAGCTTTAGCGTTAGTATTAGGGTTGGCTTTAGGGTTAGGGTTTGGATTAGGGTTAGGTTTATGGTTAGGGTTAGGGTTAGGGTTAGGTTCAGGGTTAGGGTTAGGGTTATGGCTATATAAGGGTTATGTTAGAGTAATTTATGTTAGAGTAGGGTTATGTTAGAATAATTTTGGTTAGGGTTAAGGTTAAGGTTAAGATTAGGGTTAGGGTTAGAGGATATGGTTAGGATTAAGATTAGGCTTAGGGGTTAGCTTTAGGTTTAGCGTCAGCATCATTAGGATTAGGGTTATTGTTAGGGTAAGGTTAGGGTTAGGATTAGTGTTAGGGTTAGGTTTTTGGGGTACTGTTTTTGTTAGGGTTTGTTTTAGGGTTATGGTTAGTGTTTAGTGTTAGTGCTAGGGTTAGAGGTTAGTGATAGGGTTAGGGTTAGGTGTTATGGTTAGGGTTAGGCTTAGTATTACGGTTAGGGGTTTAGGGAAAGGGTTAGAGTTAGGGGTTAATTTACGGTTAGGGTTAGGTTTAGTGTTAGGGCTAGCGTTAGTGGTTAAGGTTAGTTGTTACGTTTAGGGTTAGGGTCTGCGTCATTAGTGTTAGGGTTAATGTTAGGTTAGGGTTAGGGTTAGGGTTAGGGTTAGGGTTAGGGTTAGGGTTAGGGTTAGGGTTAGGGTTAGGGTTAGGGTTAGGATCAGGGTTAGGGTTAGGTTTAGTGTTTGGGGGTTTGAGTAAGGGTTAGGGTTAGGTTTAGTGTTTAGGTTTAGGGTTAGGGTTATGGTTAGGGTTAGGGTTAAGGGGTTAGAATTGGGGGTTATGGTTAAGGTATGTGTTTATGGTTTGGGTTAGGGTTAGATTTAGGGTTAGTTGTAGAGTTAGGTTTAGGTTTAGGGTTAGGTGTTAGGTTTAGAGTTAGTGCCAGTGTCATTAGGGTTAGGGTTATTGTTAAGTTAATGTTAGGGTTAGGGTTAGTGTTAGGTGTTAGGGTTAGGGTTAGGGTCAGCATCATTAGGGTTAGGGTTATTGTTGTTTTAGGGTTAATTTTATGGTTAGGTTTAGGGTGGGTCCACCATTAGGATAAAGTTTACGGTTAGGGTTAAGTGTTTTATTTAAGAGTCAGGTTTAGTGTTAGGGGTACGGTTAGGCTTAGGGTGCATTACGGTTAGGTTTAGGGTAGGCTTAGGTTTAGGGTGCCATTAAGGTTAGTGTTAGGGTTAGGGTTAGGTGTTAGGGATAGAGTAATTTCGGTTAGGGTTAAGGTTAAGATTAGGATTAGGCTTAGGGGATATGGTTAGGTTTAGGGTTGAGGTTAGGCTTAGGGTTTAGGTTTAGGTTTAAGTTCAGCATCATTAGGGTTAGGGTTATTGTTAAGGTAGAGTTAGGATTAGGATTAATGTTAGGGTTAGGTTTTTGGGTTACTGTTTTTGTTAGGGTTTTGTTTAGGATTATGGTTAGGGTTTAGTGTTAGGGTTAGGGGTTAGTGTTAGGGTTAGAGTTAGGTGTTATGGTTAGGGTTAGGCTTAGGGTTAGGGTTACTGTTTTAGGGAAAGGGTTATGGTTAGGTGTTAGTTCACGGTTAGGGTTAGGTTTAGTGTTAGGGCTAGAGTTAGTGGTTGGGGTTAGGGTTTGGGTTAGTTTTTAGGATTAGGGTTAGGGTCAGCATCATTAGGGTTAGGGATATTTTTAGGTTAGGGTTAGGGTTAGGGTTAGGTTTAGGGTTAGGGTTAGGGTTAGGATTAGTGTTAGGGTTAGGGGGTTTGGTTAGGGGGGAGCATTAGGGTTAGCATTACAGTTAGTGTTAGGGTTAGTGTTTAGGGTAAGTGTTACGGTTAGGATTAGGTTTAATGTTAGGATTTAGAGTTAGGTTAAGGGGTTAGGGTTAGGGTTAGGGTTAGGGTTAGGGTTAGAGTTAGGGTTAGGGTTAGGCTTAGGTTTTGGGTTAGGGTTACTGTTTAGGGTTTGGGTAGTGTTTGGATTAGAATTAGAATTAGGTTTAGGGTAAGGGTTAGGTTTAGGGTTAGGGGTTAGGTTTAGTGTTAGGGTAAGCATAATTAGTGTTAGTGTTATTGTTAGTTAGGGTTAGTTTTAGGATTAGTGTTAGTTTTTAGGGTTAAATTTTTTTAGGATTAGAGTTAGTGTTATGGCTAGGGTTTTTAGTTAATGTTAGTGTTATTGTTAGGGTTAGGGCTAAGGTTAGGATAAGGTTTAGTGATAGTGTTAGGGTTGGGGTTGATTTAGGCTTATGATTTGGCATTAGGATTAGGGTTAGGTTTAGGTTTAGGGTTAGGGTTAGGGCTAGGGTTAAAGTTATGGTTAAGGGTAATGTTAGGGTTAAGGTTACAATTAGGGTTAGGGTCATGTTTGGTCCACCATTAAGGTTACGGTTAGGATTAGAGTTTGGGTTAGACCATTATGGTTAGAGTCCTTTGGTTTAGGGTTAAGGTTAGGATTAGTGGTTAGGTTTAGGATTAGCTTTAGCGTTAGTATTAGGGTTGGCTTTAGGGTTAGGGTTTGGATTAGGGTTAGGTTTATGGTTAGGGTTAGGGTTAGGGTTAGGTTCAGGGTTAGGGTTAGGTTCAGGGTTAGGGTTAGGGTTATGGCTAGAGTTTAGTGTTAGTGTTAGGGTTATGGCTAGGGGTTAGGGTTATGTGTGTAGGGTTAGGGTTATGGCTAGGGGTTAGGGTTATGTGTGTAGGGTTAGCCTTATGTTTACATGTTAGGTTTAAGGATTAGGGTTACGGTTAGAGTTATGGGTAGGGTTAGGGTTAGGTTTAGGGTTAGTGGGAGGGTTACGGTTAGGGTAGTTCCACCATTAGGATAAGTGTTAGGGTTAAGGTTAAGGGTTATGTTTAAGGGTTAGGTTAAGGGTTATGGGTTAAGGTTAGAGTTAGGTTTATGGTTAGGTTTAGGTTTAGGTTTTGGGGGTTAGTGTTAATGTAAAGGTTATGGGTGAAGGATTAAGTTTAGGCCATTAGGAATAGGGTCAGTTGGGTTAGGGTTAGGGTTAGGGTTAGGTGTTAAGGTTAGTTTTAGGGTTAGGGTTAGGGTTAGGTGTTAAGGTTAGGTTTAGGGTTAGGGGTTAAGATTAAGGTTATTTTTAGCGTTAGGTTCAGGTTTAGGGTTATGGGGTTATGGTTATGGTTAAGTCTAGGGATTAGGGTTTAGGTTTAGGGGTAGGGTTAGGGTTAAGTCGTTAGCGTTACTGGGTCATAGTTAGGGTTACTGTTTGGGATTTGGGCTAGTGTTAGGATTAAGATTAGAATTAGGGTTGGTTAAGGGTTAGTGTTAGGGATTAGGTTTAGGTTTAGGGTAAGCGTCATTAGCATTAGGGTGGATCCAACTTTAGGATATATTTTAGGGTTAGGGTTAAGAGTTATGTTTAAGGGTTTGGGTTAAGGTTAGGTTGTGGGGGTAGGGTATGGGGGTTATGTTTACGGGTTAGGATAAGGGTTATGTTTAGAGTTAAGTGTCATTTTTAAGGGTTAGGTTTAGGGGTTAGGGTTAGGGTTATGGTTAGTGTTAGAGTCAGTGTTAGTGTTAGGGTTATTGTTATGGTTAGGGTTAATGTTAGGTGGGTCCAACATTAGGGTTAGGGTTAGGGTTAGGTTTAGGGTGCCATTAGGGTTAGGGTTAGGTTTAGGGTGCCATTAGGGTTAGGGTTTGGCCATTAGGGTTAGAGTCATTTGGGGTAGGGTTAATATTAGTGTTAAGGTTAGGGGTTAGGTTTAGGGTTAGGTGTTATGGTTAAGGTCAGTGTTAGGGTTCGGGGTTTTTGCTAAGGTTTAAGGTTTGGGTTAGGTTTAGGGTTAGGGTTAGGGTTAAGGTTAGACTTATTGTTACAGGTTAGTTTTAGTGTTAGGATTAGGGTTATGGTTAGGGTTAGGGTGGGTCCAGTATTAGGATAAGGGTTACAGTTAGGGTTAAGTGTTATTTTTAAGGGTTAGGTTTAGGTTTTAGGATTAGTGTTAGGGTTAGTGTTAGGTATAGGTTTAGGGTTCCATTAGGATTAGGGTTGGGGTCAGGGTTTGGGTTAGGGTGTGTCTACCATTAGGTCTAGGTTTAAGGTTAGAGTGCAATTATGGTTAGAGTTAGGATTTGGCCATTACGGTTAGTGTCATTTGAGTTAGGGTTAGGGTTAGTGTTAGAGAGAGTGTTAGTGGTCAGGGTTGGTGTTAGGGTTAAGTGTTATGATTAAGGTTAGAGATAGGGTTAAGGTTTTAGGTTAAGTGTTAGGTTTAGTGGTTATATTTATGGTTAGGGGTTAGGGTTAGGGTTAGGGTTAGGGTTAGGGTTAGGGTTAGGATTAGCTTTAGGGGGTTAGTATTAGGGCTAGGGTTAAGTTTAGGGTTAGTGGTAAAGGTTAGGTTTAGGGTTAGGGCTAGGGATTAGGTTTAGGGTTTTAGGGTTAGCGTTATGGTTACAGGTTAGATTTAGGTTTAGGGTTAATGTTATGGTTAGGGTTAGGTTTATAGTTAGAGTTTAGTTGAGTCCAAAATTAGGGTTAGGGTTAGGGTTAGGTTTAGTGTTGGACCATTAGGGTTAGGGTCATCTGGGTTAGGGTTAAGTTTAGGGTTAGGGGTTAGGTTTAGTGTTACCGTTATGGTTAGTGTTAGGGGTTAGGTTTAGTGTTAGGGTTAGGGTTAGTGTTATGGTTAGGGTTAGGCTTGGAGTGTAGAGTTAGGGTTAGTGTTGGGGTAAGGGTTAGGTTTAGGGGTTAGGATTGTTGTTAGGGTTAGGTGTTATGGTTAAGGTTAGTGTTAGTGTTAGGGTTAGGGATAGGTTTAGGGTTTAGGTTTGGTGTTAGGGTTAGGTGTTATAGTTAGGGTTAGGGAAAGGTTTAAGTGTTTAGGGTAATGCTTAGGGTTTGGGGTTAGGTTTAGTGTTCGGGTTAGGGTTAAGGGTTAGGGTTAGGGCTAGGGAAACGGGATAGGTTTAGTTGTTTAGGGTTAGCGTTAGGGTTACGGGTTAAGTAAAGAGTTAGGTTTAGGGTTAGGATTAGGGTTAGGGTAGGGATAGTGTTAGCATTAGGGTGCGTCCACCTTTAGGATAAGTGTTAGGGTTAGGGTGAAGGCTTATGTTTCAGGGTTAGGATTAGGGTTAGGGTTTGGGGGTTAAGGTTAGTGGGTTATGTTTAAGAATTAGGGTTAGGGGGTTGGGTTTAGGGGGCAAGGTTAGGGTTAAGTTTAGGGTTAGAGTTAGGTTTAGGGTCAGTGGTTAGGGTTAGGGTTAGCCTTATGGTTACGGGTTAGGATTAGGGTTAGGGTTAGCCTTATGGTTACGGGTTAGGATTAGGGTTAGGGTTAGTGTTATGTTTAGGGGTAGAGTTAAGGTTAGAGTTAAGGGTTAGGATTAGCCTTATGTTTACGGGTTAGGTTTAGGGTTAGTGTTAGTGTTATGGTTATGGTTAGGCTTATATTTAAGGTTAGGTTTATGGGTAGGGTTAGCTTTAAGGTTAGGGTTAGGGGTAGGGTTAGAGGATAGGGTTAAGGTGGGTCCACCATTAGGATAAGTGTTAGGGTTAGGATTAAGGATTATTTTTAAGGGTTAAGATAAGGGTTAGGTTTAGGGTTAAGTGTAGTTTTTAAGGGTTAGTTTTAGGGGTTAGTGTTAAGGTTAGGGTTACTGTTAGGATTAGGATTAATGTTAGAGTTAAGGTTATCTTTAAGGTTAGGGTTATGGGTAGGGTTAGCTTTAAGTTTAGTGTTAGGGGTAGGGTTAGGGGTAGTGTTAGGTTTAAGGTGGGTCCACCATTACGATAAGTGTTAGGGTTAGGGTTAGGGGTTATGTTTAAGTGTTAAGGTTAGAGTTAGGGTTAAGTTTGGGGGTTTGATTTAGGTGGTTAGGGTTAGGGTTAGAGTTAGAGTTAGAGTTAGGTTTAGATTTAGGGTGCCATTTGTGATAGGTCTAGGGTTAAGGTTATGGTTATGGTTAAGGTGCCATTAGGGTTACTGTTAGGTTTAGGGTTAGGCGTTAGGGTTAGGGTCATATGGGTTAGCATTAGGGTTAGTGTTAGGGTTAAGATTAGGGTTAGGCTTTAGGGTTAGGGTCATATGGGTTAGCATTAGGGTTAGTGTTAGGGTTAAGATTAGGTTTAGGGTTAGGGTTACAGGTTAGGTTTATTGTTAGGGTTAGGGTCAGTGGTTAGGGTTAGTGTTAGTGTTAAGGTTAGCCATATGGTTACTTGTTAGGGTTAGGGTTAGGATTAGTGTTATTGTTAGGGTTAGTGTTAGCTTTAAGGTTAGGGTTAGGGTTAGATTTAAGGTTAGATTTAGGGGTAGGGTTAGGGGTAGGGTTAGGTTTAAGGTGGGTCCACCATTAGGATAAGTGTTAGGGTTAAGGGTTATGTTTAAATATTAGGATAATGGTTAGGGTTAGGATTAAGTGTTATTTTTAAGGGTTAGGTTTAGGGGTTAGGGTTTGGGTTAGGGTTGGATTTCAGATTAGGATTAGGGTTAGCCTTAAGGTTAGGGTTAGGGGTAGGATTAGGTGTAGTATTAGGTTTAAGGTGGGTCCACCATTAGGATGAGTGTTAGGCTTAGGGTTAAGGGTTATGTTTAAGGGATAGGGTTAGGGTTAGTGTTAGGGTTCGGGGGTTAGGGTTAGGTGGTTATGGTTAGGGTTAGAGTTAGGGTTAGGTTTAGAGTTAGGGTGTCATTAGTGTTAGGTCTAGGGTTAAGGTTATGGTGAGTGTTAAGGTGCCATTAGGGTTAGGGTTAGGGTTAGGTTTAGCCTTATGGTTATGGTTTAGTTTTATGGTTAGGGTTAGGGTTATGGTTAGGTTTAGGGTGGGTCCTGTATTAAGAGAAGGGTTAGGGTCAGGGTTAAGATATAATTTTAAGGGTTAGATTTAGGGGTTAGGGTTAGGGTTAGGTTTAGGGTTAGGCATTAGGGTTAGGTTCATATGGGTTTGGGTTAGGGTTAGGCTTGTGGGTTAAGGGTAGGTTTAGGGTTAAGTTTAGGGTTAGGGTTAGTGTTAGGGTTAGTGTTAGGGTTATGCTCAGTGGTTAGGTTTAGGGTTAGGATTATGGTCAGTGGTTAGGGTTAGGGTTAGTGGTAGAGTTTGGGGGTTAGGGTTAGGTGGTTATGGTTAGGGTTAGAGTTAGGTGTTAGGGTTAGAGTAATTTGGTTAGGATTATGGTTAAGGTTAGGGTTACGATTAGGCCTTTAGGGTTAGGGTCATTTAAGTTCGGGTTAGGGTTAGGGTTAGAGGTAGGGTTAGGGTTAGGTTTAAGGTTAGGGTTAGGGTTTGGGTTAGCGTTAGGGTTGGGTTTTGGGTTAGGCGTTATTAGGTTTAAGGTTATGTTTAGGGTTAGGGTTAGGTTTAAGGTGGGTCCACATTAGGATAAGGGTTAGGGTTATGGTATAAGTGGTATGATTAAAAGATAAGTGTTAGTGTTAGGGTTAGTGGTTAAGGTTTAGGGGTAGTGTTAGGGCTAGGGTTTAGGGTTAGGGGTTTAGGGTTAGACTTATGATTATGGGTTAGTTTTAGGGTTAGTGTTAGTGTTATGGTTAAGGTTAGGGTGGGTCCACTATTAGGATAAGTGTTAGGGTTAGGGTTAAGGGTTATTTTTAAGGGTTAGGTTTAGGGGTTATGTTTAGGGTTAGGGTTAAAGTTAGGTTTAGGGTTAGGGGTAAGAGTAGGTGTAGTGTTAGGTTTAGGATGGGTCCAACATTAAACGTTAGGTTTAGTGTTAAGGATTATGTTTAAGGGTTAGGGTTAGGATTTCGGTGATAGGTTTAGTGGGCTAGGGTTAGGGTTAGATTTAGGATGCCATTAGGGTTAGGGTTGGCTTTATGGTTAGGGTTAGGTTTAGGTTTAGGATTAGGGTGGGTCTACCTTTAGGGTTAGGGTTAGTGTTAGGGTGCAGTTACGGTTAGAGTTAGTTTTAGGCCATTGGCTTTAGGGCATATGTGTTAGGGTTAGGGTTAGGGTTAGGGTTAGGGTTAGGGTTAGGGTTAGGGTTGGGGTTAGGGTTAGGGTTGGGGTTAGGGTTTGGTATTAGGGTTAGGGATAGGGATAGGTTTAAGGTTTTATGGTAAGGGTTAGGGGTTAGGGTTAGAGTTCAGGTTAGGGTTAGGGGTTAGGTTTAGGGGTTAGGGTTAGGGGGTTAGTGTTAGGATTAGGATTAGTGTTAGGTTTAAGATTAGGGTTCGTGTTTAGGTTTAGAGTTAGGGTTAAGTTTAGGGCTCGGGGTTAGGATTAGGTGTTTAGTGTTAGTGTTAGGGTTACGGGTTAAGTTTGGGGTTAGGGTAGGGGAGGTTTAGGGTGGATCCACAATTAGGATAAGTGTTAGGGCTAGTGTGAAGGGTTATGTTTAAGGGTTAGGGTTAGGTTTAGGGTTTGGGGGTTAGGTTTAGGGGGTTTTGTATTAGGGTTAGGGTTAGGTTTAGTGTTAGATTTAGGGTGCAATTAGTGTTAGGGTCAGGGTTAGGTTAGGTTTAGGGTTAATGTGCCATTACGTTTAGGGTTAGGGTTAGGGTTAGGAATAGGGTTAGGTGTTAGGGTATATGGGTTAGGGTTAAGTCTAGGGTTAGAGTTAGGGTTACGGTTTAAGGTTAGGTTAAGATTTAGGGTTATGGTTAGGTTTAGGGTGGGCCCACCATTAAGATTAGAAGTTGAGTTATGGTTAAGTGTTATGTTTATGAGATAGGGTTAGGGGTTAGGGTTAGGGGTTAGGGTTTTTTCTTAGTGTTTGGATTAGGGTTTAGTGATTGTGTTGGGGTTAGTGTTTAGGGTTAGGTTTAGGGTTATGGTTATGGTTAGGGTTAGGGTTAGGATTTAAGTTTAGGTTAAGGGTTAGGGTTAGTGTTAGGTTTAGGGTTAGGGTTAGCTTTAGGTTGGGTCCATTATTAGGAGTAGGGTTAGGGTTAGTTTTAATGGTTTTGTTTAAGGGTTAGGTGTTAGGGTTAGGGATAGTGTTAGTGTTAGAGTTAGGGTTAGGTTTAGGGTTTGGGTTACTCTTAGGGTTAGGTATATATATTTGGTTATGATTAGGGTTTGCGGTTTGTGTTATGGTTAGGTTTAGGGTTTAGGGTAAGGTTTAGGGTTAGGGTTCGGTGTTAGGTTTAGGGGGTTAGGGTTAGGGTTAAGATTAGGGTTAGGGTTAAATTTAGGTTTAGGGTACCATTAAGGTTTGAATTGGGGTTAGTGTTAGGGTTGTGGTTAGGGTTAGGTTTAGGGTGGGTTCAACACTAGGATAAGGGTTAGGTTTACAGTTTAGGTTTATGTTTAAGGGTTAGGGTTAGGATTAGTATTAAGGTTAGGGTTAGGATGCGGTTGAGGTTTAATTTTAGGATTAGGGTTAGGGTTAGGGTTGGGTTAGGGTTAGAGTTATGGTTATGGTTAGTGTGGGTCCAAAATTATGGTTAAGTTTAGTGTTAGGGTTTGGTTTAAGCCATTAGAGCCAGGGTCATATTGGTTAGGGTTATGTTTACGGTTAGGATTTAGTTTTAGGGTTAGGTTTAGGGTTAGGGTTAGGTGTTTAGGGTAAGGCTTAGGATTAGGGGTTAGTGTTAGGGGGTCAGGGTTAGGATTCTGGGTTAGGTTTAGGGTGCCATCAGGGTTAGGATTGGGGTTAGGGTTAGGTTTATGTTTAGATTTAGGGTTAGGGTTAGGGGTTAGGTTTAGTTTTAGGGTTAGGATCATGATTAGGGTTAGGTTTAGGGTTAGGCGTTAGAGTTAGGATCATTTCGGTTAGGGCTAGAGTTAAGGTTCATTTAAGTTAGGTTTAGGATTACTGTTAGAGTTAGGGGTTATGGTTAGGGCTAGAGTTATAGTTAGGGTTAGGGTTTAGGGTTAGTCTTAGTGTTAGGGTTGGTCTACCATTAGTATAAGGGTTAGGGTTAGGGTTAAGAGTTATATTTAAGTGTTAGGGGTAGAGTTAGGGTTAGGATTAGGGGTTAGGTTTAGGGGGTTAATGTTAGGTTCAGGATTAGTGGTTTAGGGTTAGGGTTAGGGTTAGGTTTAGGGTAGGTCCACTTTTAAAATAAGGGTTAGATTTAGTGTTAAGGGTTATTTTTTAGGGCTAAGTTTAGAGTTTGTGTTAGGGTTAGGGGGTTAGGGTTAGGTGGTAGTGTTAGGGTTAGGGATAGGTTTAGGGTTAGGCTTAGGGCTAGGGGTTATGATTAGGGGTATAGGATTATCCATATGGTTACGTGTTATGTTTAGGGTTAGGGTTAGTGTTATGGTTAGGGCTAGGGTGGGTCCCCTATTAGGATAAGGGATAGTGTTAGTGTAAAGCGTTATATTTAAGGGTTAGTTTTAGGGGTTAGGATTATTGTAAGGTTTAAATTCAGGGTTAGGTTTAGGCTTAGGGTTAGGGTTAGGCTTAGGGTTAGGGTTAGGTTGGTTCCACCATTAGGATAATTGTTAGGGTTAGAGTTAAGGATTATGTTTAAGGGTTAGGGTTAGGTTTAGGGTTTGGGGTTTAGGGTTAGTGGGTTAGGGTTAGAGTTAGGGTTAGGGTTATAGTTAGGGTGCCGTTAGGGTTAGGGTTAGGGTTAGATTTAGGTTAAGGTTAATGTGCCATTAGGGTTAAGGTTAGGGTTAGGGTTAGTCGTTAGGTTTAGGGTAACACAGGTTAGGGTTCGAGTAGGGTTTTTGTTAGGGTTACGGGTAGGCATTAGGGTTAGGCTAATATGGGTTATGGTTTGGGTTAGGGTTAGGGTTAGGTTGAAGTTTAGGGCTAGGGTTAGGGTTAGGGTTAGGCCATTAGGGTTAGGGTCATTTGGGGTAGGGTTAAGGTTAGGGTTAATGGTTAGGTTTACTGTTTGGGTTATGGTTAGGCTTAGGGTTAGGTTTAGGGTCATTGATTGGGTTAGAGGTTAGGTTTACGGTTAGGATTTGGGGTTAGTGTTATGGAGTCCGGGTTAGGGTTACGGGTTAGGTTTTGGTTAGTGTTTGGGTTAGTATTAAGGCTTGGATTAGGATTTTGTGTTAGGGTTAAGGTTAGGGATAGGGTTAGTGTGGGTCCAAAATTAGGACAAGAATTAGGGTTAGGGATAGGTTGCCATTAGTTGTCATTAGAGTTAGGCCATTAGTTTTAGGGTCATTTGGTTTTAGGGTTATGGTTCGGGTTAGTGTTAGGGTTAGGGTAGGTCCAGCATTTGTATAAGGTTTAGGGGTAGGGTTAAGGGTTATGTTTAAGGGTTAGGATTAGGGATTAGGGTTTTGTGTTAGTGTTTTTCTTATGGTTAGTGTTAGTGTTGGGGTTAGTGTTTAGAGTTAGGTTTAGTGTTAGGTTAATTTTTCGGGTTAGGGTTAATTTTTGAATTAGAGATTAAGGTTACATTTTGATTTAGGATTAGACGTTAGGTGTAGAAAAAGAGTTCGGATTAGTGTTGGGGTTAGGGTTAGGGTTAGCGTTAAGTTTAGTTTTAGGGTTAGGGTTAGGCCATTAAAGATAAGGTCATTTGGGTTAGGGTTAGTGTTAGGGTTAGGGTTAAGGGCTTGGGTTAGGTTTGCGGTTAGGTTTAGGGTTAGGGTTAGGGTGTTAGGGTTGGTTTTAGTGTCAGGGTTAGGGCTAGGCCCCTGTGTTAGGTTCATTTGGCTTAGGGCTAGGGTTAGGCTTAGGGTTAGTGTGCCATTAGTGTTAGGGCTAGGCTTAGGCCATTAGGTTGAGGGTCATTTGGGTTAGGGTTTAAGTTAGGGTCAGGGGTTAGGTTTAGTGTTAAGGTTCAGGATTAGGGTTAGGGGGTCAGGGTTAGGGTTACGTATTAGGTTTAGGGTTAGGGTTAGGGATATTGTCAGGGTGGATCTACAGTTAGGAGAAGAGTTAGGGTTAGGGATAGGTTGCCATTATTGTTAGGGTTATGGTTAGACCATTAGTGTTAGGGTCATTTGTGTTAGGGTTAGGGTTCGGGGTAATGTTAGGCTTAGGGTGGGTCCACCATTTGTATAAGGTTTAGGGTTAGAGTTAAGGGTTATGTTTAAGGCTTAGGTTTAGGGGTTAGGGTTAAGGGTTAGGGTTTTGTGTTAGTGTTTTTATTAGGGTTAGTGTTAGTGTTGGGATTAGTTTTTAGGGTTATGTTTAGTGTTAGGTTAATATTTCAGGTTAGGGTTAATTTTTGGATTAGAGATTAAGGTTACGTTTTGATTTAGGATTACACGTTAGGTGTAGACCACGTTGGAAGAGACCCACTGGATCGTCGAGTCCAACCATCCCCACCAATCCCTAAATTATGCTCCTAAGCACCTCATCTACCCTAACCTTAAACACCTCCAGGGAAGGTGACTCAACCACCTCCCTTGGCAGACCGTTCCAATGCCTAACCACCCTCTCCGTGAAGAATTTCTTCCGAATCTCAAGCTTAAATCTCCCCTGGCGGAGCTTGAGGCCATTCCCTCTTGTCTTGTCCCCTGTCACTTGGGAGAAGAGGACAGCTCCCTCCTCTCCACAACCTCCCTTCAGGTAGTTGTAGAGAGCAATGAGATCTCCTCTCAGCCTCCTCTTCTCCAGGCTGAACAACCCCAGCTCTCTCAGCCTCTCCTCGTAAGATATGTTCTCCAGCCCCTTCACCAGCTTTGTTGCCCTTCTCTGGACTCATTCCAGAGCCACAACATCCCTCTTGTGGTGAGAGGCCCAGAACTGAACACATTACTCGAGGTGCAGTCTCACCAGTGCCGAGTACAGGGGGAGAATAACCTCCCTGGACCTGCTGGTCACGCCGTTCCTGATACAAGCCAGGATGCCATTGGCCTTTTTGGCCACCTGGGCACACTGCTGGCTCATGTTCAATCAGTTGTTAACCAGCACCCCCAGGTCCTTCTCCTCCAGGCAGCTTTCCAGCCAGGCTTCTCCTAGTCTGTACCTCTGCTTAGGGTTGTTGTGCCCCAGGTGCAGGACCCGGCATTTGGCCTTGTTAAACCTCATGCCGTTGGTCTCAGTCCAGCAGTCCAGCCTGTTCAGGTCCCTTTGCAGAGCCTCCCGACCCTCCAGCAGATCGACACTTCCTCCCAGCTTGGTGCCATCTGCAAACTTGTTAAGGGAGGACTCAATGCCTTCATCCAGGTCATTGATAAAGACATTAAACAGGACTGGACCCAGGACTGATCCCTGGGGAACCCCACTTGTCACTGGCCTCCAGCTGGATTTAACTCCATTTACCACCACCCTCTGGGCCCGGTCATTCAACCAGTTTTTCACCCAGGAGAGTGTGCGACCGTCCAGGACAGAGGCCGACAGTTTCCGAAGCAGAATGCTGTGAGAAACTGTATCAAAGTCTTTACTGAAGTCCTGGAAAACCACATCCACAGCCTTTCCCTCATCCAAGAGTTTAGTCACTTGGTCATAAAAGGTGATCAGATTACTCTGGCAAGACCTGCCTTTCATGAACCCATGTTGACTGGGCCTGATCACCCGGTTCTCTTGCAAGTGCTTCATGATCGCACTCAAGATCACCCGCTCCATGGCTTTCCCCGGTACCGATGTCAGACTGACAGGCCTGTAGTTCCCTGGATCCTCCCTGCGCCCCTTCTTATAGATGGGCACGACATCAGCCAACCTCCAGTCCAGCGGAACCTCCCCAGTCATCCAGGACTGCCGGAAGATGATGGAAAGGGGTTTGGCCAGCACATCCGCCAGTTCCCTCAAAACTCTTGGGTGGACTCCATCCGGCCCCATAGACTTGTGGGCATCTAGCTGGGCAAGCAAGTCTCTAACCACCTCCTCTTGGACGTTGGGTATCTCATACTTCTCTTCCAACCCTTGGGCTTGTGCACAGAGGGAACAATTTTCCTTAATGTTAGGGTTAATTTTAGGGTTAGGGTTAGATTTAGGGTTAGGGGTTTATGGTTAGTTTTAGGGTTAAGGGTTAAGGGTTAGGGATTAGGTTTAGGGTTTGGGTTAGGGTTAGGGTTAATGGGTTAGCATTATGGGCTTAGGTTTAGGCTTATTGTTTAGTGTTATGGCTAGGTTTAGTGTTTGAATTAGGTTTAGAGAAAGTGTTAAGGTTAGGAGTAGGGTTAGTGTCAGGGTTAGGGTAAGGGGTTAGGTGTAGAGTTAGGGTCAGCGTCTTTAGAGTTAGGTTTATCGTTAGGTTAGGGCTAGAGTTAGTATTAGTGTTAGTGTTAGGGTTAGGTTTTAGTGTTACTGGTTTTTTTATGGTTATAGTTAGGATTATTGTTAGGGTTTTTGGTTAGTGTTGTTAGGGTTAGTGTTAGTGTTAGTGTTAGTGTTAGTGTTAGGGTTAGGGTTAGGGTTAGGGTTAGGGTTAGGGTTAGGGTTAAGGTTAGGGTTAGGGCTAGGGCTAAGGCTAAGTCTAGGGCTAGGGTTAGGTTTAGGGTTAGTGTTAGGGTTAGGTTTGGTTTAGGGTGCCATTAGAGTTAGGCATAGGGGTTAGAGTTAGGGATTAGATTTAGGGTTAGGGGGTTAGGGTTATAGTTAGGGTTAGGGGTCAGGGTTGAAGTTAGGGTTAGTTTTAAAGTTAGGGTTAGGGTTGGGGTTAAGGTTAGGGTTAGGGTTAGGGTTTGGATTAGGGTTATGGTTAGGGTTATGTTTAGAGTTAGGATTATGGTTAGGGTTAAGTTTATGGTTATGGTTAAGGTTAGGGTTAGGTTGGGTCCACCATTAGGATAAGTGTTAGGGTTAGGTTTAAGTGTTATATTCAAGGGTTAGGGTTAATGTTAGGGTTAGGTTTAGGGGGTTAGGGTTAGGGGGTTAGGGTTAAGGTTAGGGTTTAGGGTTAGGGTTAGTGTTAGGTCTAGGAGTTAAGTTTAGGTTTGGGGGTTATGGTTAGCGTTAGGGTTATGGATTAGGTTTAGGGTTAGGGTTAGTGTTACAGTGGTTCCTCCATTAGGATAAGGGTTATGGTTAGAGTTAAGGGTTATTTTTAAGGGTTAGGATTAGGGGTTAGGGTTAGGGTTAGGTTTAGGGGTAGGGTTAGACTGGGTCCGTTATTAGGATAAGTGTAAGAGATAGGGTTAAGTGTTATTTTTAAGGGTTAGGTTTAGGGTTAGTGTTAGGGGGTTAGGGTTAGGATTAGGTTTAGGATTAGTTTTAGGTTTAGGATTATGTTTATGGTTAAGGTTAGGGTTAGGGATAGGGTTAGGTGTAGTGTTAGGGTTAGGTTTAGGTTTTGGGGGTTAGGATTAGGGTTAAGCTTAGGGTTTGTCTTAAAGGGGTTAACTTTAGGGGGTTAGTTTTATGGTTTAAGGGTTAGGTTCAGGGTTACAGTTAGGGTTAGCGTTAGGTGTAGTATTAGTGTTAGGGTGGGTCCAACATTAGGATAAGTGTTAGGGTTAGAATTAAAGGTTATGTTTAAGGGTTATGTTTAGTGTAGTGGTTAGGGTTAGGGGGTTATGGTTAGGAGGTTAGGGTTACGGTTAGGGTTAGGATTAGTGTTAGAGTTAGGGTTCCGTTAGTGTAGGTTAGTAGGTCCACCATTAAGATAAAGTTTAGGGTTAAGGATTAGTTAGGGTTATTGTTAGGGTTGGGGTTAAGGTTAGGGTTAGAGTTTGGTTTAGGTTTATGATTGGGGTTAGGGTTATGGTTAGGGTTGGTGTTAGCATTAGGGTTATGGTTAGTGTTTGCGTTAGGTTTAGGATTAGGGTTAGGTTTAAGGTTAGGGTTAGTTTTCGGGTAAGTGTTAGGCTTAGGGTTAGGGTTAGGGTTTAGTTTAGGGTTAGCTTTAGGGGTTATGGTTAGGGAAAGGCTTAAGGTTAGGGTTAGATTTAGGGTTCGGGTTAGTGTTAGGGTTACGTTTAGGGTTAACGTTAGGGTTAGGGTTAGTGTTAGGTGTAGGGTTATTTTTAGAGTTTGTCTACAATTAGGATAAGTGGTAGGGTTAGGGTTAAGTGTTATGTTTAAGAGGATTAGTGTTAAGTTTAGGATTAGGGGCTTATGGTTAGCTTTAGGGTCACGGGTTAGGTTTAGGGTTAAGTTTATTGTTAGGGTGAGTCCTCCATTAGGATAAGGATAGGGTTATGGTCAAGGGTTATTCTTAAGGGTTAGGGTTAGGTGTTAGGGTTAGGGTTAGAGTTAGGGGTAGGTTTAGGTGTAGAGTTAGGGTTGGTCGAACATTAGGGTAAAGGCTTAGGGTTTGAGTCAGTGTTAGGGTTAGGGTTAGTATTAGGTTATGGTTAGGATTAGGGTGGGTCCACTATTAGAATAAGGGTTAGGGTTAGGATTAAGGGTTATTTTTAACTGTTAGGTTTAGGGGTTAATGTTAGGGTTAGGTTTAAGCTTAGGGTTAGGGGATTTGGGTTAGGGTTAATGTTAGGGTTAAGGTTAGGGTTAGGGTGTTAGTGTCAGGGTTAGGGTTAGGGGTAGGCTTAGGGTGTCGTTAGGGTTAATTTTAGGCGTTAGGGTTAAGGTCATTTGGGTTAGGGTTAGGTTTAATGTTAGGGTTAGGGTTTATGGTTAGGGTTAGGGTTATAGTTAGGGTTAGGGGTTAGGTTTTGAGTTAGTGTTAGGATTGGTCCATCATTAGGATAAGTGTTAGGATTATTGTTAGGCCATTAGGGTTAAGGTTAGGGTTATGGTTAGGTTTAGTTTGTGCCCACCATTAGGAGAAGGGTTAGGTTTATGTTTAAGAGTTTTGTTTAGGGTTAAGGTTAGGGTTCAAGGTTTTGTGTTTGTGTTTGGATTAGGGTTAGTGTTTAGGGATAGGTTTAGGGTTATGTTTATTTTTCGGGTTAGGGTTAGATTTTGGGTTAGAGATTAAGGTATGGTTTAGGTTTAGGATTACAATTTAGGTGTAGAATAAGGGGTAGGATTCGGGTTATGGTTAAGCTTAGTTTATATTTAGGGTTTATATTTAGGGTTAGGTTAGGATTAGGGTTAGGGGGTTAGGGTTTATGTTAGACTTATGGTTAGGGTGCCATTAGGGTTAGGAATAGGGTTAGCGTTAGGTTTGGGGTTTTGGTTAGGGGTTTGTGTTATGTTCATGGTTGGGTTTAGGGTTAGGGTGGGTCCACCATTAGGATAAGGGTTAAGGTTAAGGTTAAGGGGTATTTTTAAAGGATAAGGGTTAGGGTTAGGATTAGGAATAGGGATTAGAGTTAAGGGTTAGAGTTAGGGGTTGGTGTTAGGGTTAGGGTTTGGGTCAGGGGTTTAGGGTAAGTGTAAGTGTTCGGGGTTAGGGTTAGGGTTTGGGGTTAGGGTTAGGGTTAGTTTTAAGTGTTATGGTTAGGGTTAGTGTTAGGGGTTTAGGGTAAGGGTTAGGTTTAGGGTTAGGATTAGGTTTAGGGGGTTAAGTTTAGTGGGTAGGGTTAGGGCTAGTGTTAGGGTTTGGGTTAGTGGTTAGGGTTAGGGTTAGTGTTAGGTTTACGGTTAGGGTTTAGGGTTAAGTTTAGGGGTTTAGACTTAGCCTTATGGTTTCGGCTTAGGTTTACGGTTAGGGTTTGGGGTTAGGGTTAGGGTTAGGGGGTTATGTTTAGGGGTTAGGGTTAGGGTTAGGGTTAGTGTTAGGCTTATTGTTAGTGTTTAGGTTTAGAGTTATGGTTAGGGTTAGGGATAGGGTTAGGAATTTTGGGTTAGTCTTATGGTTACGGGTTTTGTATAGGGTTCGGTTTAGGGTTATGGTTAGGGTGGTTCCACTATTATGATAAGGGTTAGGGTTAGGTTTAGGGATAGGGTTAGGGTTAGGTGTTAGGGCTAGGGGGTTAGGTTTAGGGTTTGGGTTAGGGTTAGGTTTAGAGTTAGAGTTAGGGCTAGGGGTTAGGGGTTTAGGTTTAGACTTATGGTTACGGGTTTAGTTTAGAATTAGGGTTAGGGTTATGGTTAGGGTTAGCGTGGGTCCACTATTCGGATAAGGGTTAGGGTTAAAGTTTACATTTAAGGTTTAGTTTTAATGGTTAGTGTTAGGGTTAGGATTAGGGTTAGGGTTATTGGTAGTGTTAGGTTTAGAGCTAGGGTTAGCGTTAGGGTTAGGGTTAGGGCTAGGACTAAGTCTAGAGCTAGGCTTAGGGTTAGGTTTAGGTTTAATGTTAGGGTTAGGTTTAGTGTTAGGGTTAGGGTTTGGTTTAGGGTGCAATTAGATTTAGGGTTAGGTGTTAGGGTTAGGGGTTAGATTTAGGGTTATGGTTAGGGAGTTAGGGTTAGGGTTAGGTTTAGGGTTAGTGGTTAGGGTTGAAATTAGGGTTAGTGTTCAAGTTAGGGTTAGATTTAGGGTTAGGATTAGGGTTAGGGTTAGGGTGGGTCCACCATTAATATAATGTTAGGGTTACGGTTAAGGGTTATGTTTAAAAGCTAAGGTTAGGGGTTAGGCTTAGTGTTAATGTTAGGGTTAGTTTTAGGGTGTCATTAGGGTTAGGTTTAGAGTTAGGATTAGGCGTTAGGGTTAGAGTAATTTTGGTTATGGTTAGGCTTAAGATTAGGGCTAGAGTTAGGGATTATGGTTAGGTTTAGGGTTAAGGTAAGTGTTAGGGTTAGGGTCAGGGTTAGGGTTAGGGTTAGGGTTAGGGTTAGGGTTAAGGTTAGGGTTAGGGTTAGGGTTAGAGTTAGAGTTAGGGTTAGAGTTAGAATTAGGATTAGGGTTAGTGTTAGGTTAGGGTTCGGTTTAGGGTTAAGGTAAGTGTTATGGTAAGGGCTAGGTTTAGTTTTAGGGTTAGATTTAGGGTTAGATTTAGGGTTAGGGTGGGTCCAATATTAAGTTTAGGGTTAGGGTTAGGGTTAGGGTTGTGGGTTAGGGTTAGGGTTAGGTTTGGAGGTTAGGATTAGTGTTAAGTTTAGGTTTAGGGTGCCATTTATGGTTGGGTTAGGGTTAGGATTAGGTGTTAGAGTTAGGGACATTTGGGTTAGGGTTGGGGTTAATGTTAGGGTTAAGCCATTAGGGTTAGGGTCATTTGGGTTAAGGTTAGGGTTAGCGTTAGGTTTATGGTTAGGATTAGGGGTTAGGGTTAGTGTTTGAGTGGGTCCAGCATTACGATAAGGGTTAGGATTAGGGTTTAGGATTATTTTTAAGGGCTGGGGTTAGGGTTAGTGTCGGTCCACAATTAGTACAAGGGTTAGGGTTTGTGTTAGGGTGTCATTAGGGTTAGGGTTTGGGTTAGGCCATTAGGGTCAGGGTCATTTTTGTTAGGTTTAGAATTAGGGTTAGGGTTAGTGTTAGTGTGGGTCCACCATTAGGATAAGGGTTAGGGTTAGGTTTAAAGGTTATGTTTAAGGTTTAGATTTAGGGGTTAGGGTTAGGGGTTAGGGTTTTATGTTAATGTTTGGATTAGGGTTTGTGTTAGTGTTGAGGTTAGTGTTTAGGGTTAGGTTTATGTTTCGGGTTAGCCTTTTTTTTTGGGTTAGAGATTCAGGTTCGTTTTAGGTTTAGGATTAACGTTAGTTTTAAGGTTAGGGTTAGGGTTAGGTTTAGGGGTTAGGTTTAGTGTTAGAGTCAGCGTCATTAGGGTTAGGGTTATTGTTAGGGTAGGGTTAGGGTTAGGATTAGTGTTTGGGTTAGGGTCAGGTTTTTTGGGTTAGTGTTTTTGTTAGAATTTGGGTTAGTGCTAGGGTTAGGGTTAACGTTAGGTATAGGGTTAAGGGGTTAGGGTTAGGGTTAAGGGGTTAGGGTTAGAGATTAGGTTTATGGTTAGGGTTAGTGTTCTGTTTAGGCTTAGGGCTAGGGTTAGGGTTAGGGTTAGGGTTAGGGTTAGGTTCAGGGTTAGGTTTAGGGTTAGGTTTAGGTGTTAGTGTTAGGGTGTTAGGGTTAAGGTTAGGGTTAGTGTTAGGTTTAGGGTCAGGTTTAGGGTCAGGGTTAGGGTCAGGGTTAGGGTTAGGTTTAGGGTTAGGGATTTGAGGTTAAGCTTAAGGTTATGTTTAGAATAAGGTTTAGGTTTAGGGTTAGGATTAGGGTTAGGTTGGGTCCACCATTAGGATAAGGGTTAGGGTTAGGGTTAGGGTTAAGGTTAGGTTTAAGGTTAGGGTTGGGGTTAGGGTTGGTCCACCTTTAGGATAAGGGCTAGGGTTAAGGTTAATTGTTATGTTTAAGGGTTAGTGTTAGGGGTTAGAGGTTTGTGTTAGTGTTTGGATTAAGGCTAGTATTAGTGTTGAGGTTAGTGTTTAGGGTTAGGTTTAGGGTTAGGTTTCAGGTTAGGGTTAGTTTTTGTGTTAGAGATTAAGGTTAAGTTTACGTTTAGGATTAGACTTTAGGTGTATAATAAGGTTTAGTATTAGGGTTAGGGTTAGGGTTTATGTTTAGGCTTAGTGGGTTATGGTTAGGGTTAATGTTAGAGTTATGGTGCCATTAGTGTTATGGTTAGGGTTAGGGTTTATGTTTAGGGTTAGGTTAGGGTGAGGGGATTAGGGTTAGGGTTAAGGTTAGAGTTAGGGTAAATGTTAGGGTGCCATTAGGGTTAGGGTTACGGTTAGGTTTAGGTTTAGGCCATTAGGGTTAGGGTCATTTGGGTTAGGGTTAGGGTTAGGGTTGGGTTTTTGGTTGGCTCACCATTAAGAGAAAAGTCAGGATTACGGTTAAGGGTTAGAGATTAAGGTTAGCTTTAGGTTTAGGATTAGACTTTCGGTGTAGAATGAGGGTTAGGATTAAGGCTAGGGTTAGTGTTAGGGTTAGGGGGTTAGGGTTAGGGTTAATGTTAGGCTTACGGTTAGGTTTAGGGTGCCATTAGGGTTAGGGTTAGTGTTAGGGTTAGTGTTAAGTTTAGGGTGGGTCCACCATTAGGATAAGTGTTTGGGTTTACGGTTTTGTTTAAGTGCTAAGTTTAGGGGTTAGGTTTAGGGTTAGTGTTAGGGGGTTAGGGTTAGGCTTAGCGTGTACTTAGGTTTAGGGTTAGGGTTAGGGTTAGAGCTAGGCGTTAGGGTTAGGATCATTTTGGTTTGGGTTTGGGATAAGGTTAGGGTTAAGGTTAGGGGTTAGGTTTAGGGTTAGGGTGAGGTTTAGGGTTAGGTTTAGCGTTAGGGTTATGGTAGGTCCACAGTTAGTATAAAGGTTAGGGTTATGGTTAGGCCATTAGGGTTAGTGTCATTTGTGTTTTGGTTAGGATTGAGGTTAGCGTTATAGTTAGGGTTAGGTGTAGGTTTAGGGTTAGGGTTAGGGTTAGGTGTAGGTTTAGGGTTAGGGTTAGGGTTAGGGTTAGGTTTAGGGTGGGTCCAGTATTAGGATAAGTGTTAGAGTTAGGGTTAAGTGTTACGTTTAAGTGTTAGAGTTAGGGGTTAGTGTTAGGGATTTGTGTTAGTGTTTCTATTAGGTTTTGTGTTAGTATTGAGTTTAGTGTTTAGGTTTAGGGTTAGGTTTATGTTTTGTGTTAGGGTTAGTTTTTATGTTAGAGTTTAATGTTAGATTTAGGATTAGACGTTAGGTGTAGAATAAGTGTTAGGATTAGGTTTAGGGTTAGGGTTAGGGTAAGGGTTAGGGTTAGGGTCTATGTTTAGGGTTAGGGGGTTAGGGTTAGGGTTAAGGTTAAAGTTAGGGTTAGGTTTAAGGTGCCATTAGAGTTAGGGTTAGGTTTAGATTTAGGCCATTAGGGTTAGGGTCATTTGGGTTAGGGTTAGGGTTAGTGTTAGGGTTAGGGTTAGGGTTAGGGTTAGGTTTATGTTTGGGGTTAGGGCTAGTTTTTACTTTGGAGTTTAATGTTAGGTTTAGGTTTAGGTTTAGATGTTAGTTGTAGAATAAGATTTAGAATTAGTGTTAGTTTTAGGGTTATGGTTATGGTTAGGTTTTGGTTTAGTGTTAGGGTCAGCATCATTAGGTTTAGGGTTATTGTTAAGGTAGGGTTAGGATCAGTGTTTGGTTTAGGGTTAGGTTTTTGGATTAGTGTTTTTGTTAGAATTAGAGTTAGAGTTATGGTTAGCCTTTAGTGTTATGGTTAGGTTTAGGGTTAGGCTTAGTGTTATTGTTAGGGTTAGGGTTAGCTTTAGGTTTAGGTTTAGGGTTAGGCTTAGTGTTAGTGCTAGGGTTAGCATTAGGGTTAGGTTGTTATGGTTAGGGTTAGAGTTAGAAATTAGGTTTAGGGTTACGGTTAGGGTTAGTGTTAGTGGGTTAAGGTTAGGGTTAGTGTTAGGTTTAGGTTCAGGTTTAGGGTCAGGTTTAATTTTACGGTTAGGGTGAGGCTTAGGTTTTGCGTTAGTGTTATGGTTACGGATTTGGGGTTATGGTTAGGGTTAAGTTTAGACTAAGTGTTAGGGTTAGGGTTAGGGTTAGGGTTAGGGTCAGGGTGGGTTCACCATTAAGATAAAGGTTAGGGTTAGGTTTAGGGTTAGGGTCAGTGTTAGGTTTAGGGTTAGGTTTAGGGTAGGTTTAGTTTTAAGGGATTAGTGTTAGGTTTAAGGTAAGATTTAGGCTAGGGTTTAGTTGAAGTGTTAGTGTTAGTGTTAATCTATGAACACAATAAATCACTTTCTGCTGACATCTTGGCAATCACTTCATCTTACAAGGCCATGAAAATGTTAGAATGTCTGATGAGAGGTCTTGAGTCATTAAGACGACATAAGGGCATGGGTGAGAACTGCACCGAAAGAAAGGATGCTCCAAGACAGCCAGATGAGGAAGGAGAGGAATTTTTAGACAAAGAGCACATTGAAAGTGTTTTATTCTGTCCAGGGAAATGGCTTCCTTCTGTCTTGCTATTATCATTATATTACATTCAGAAAAATGAGTCTTTATATCATCTTTAACAAGTAGGTTCAAAAAAAAGTCTGATCCCAGACAAAAAAAAGGTTTTACCACTTATGAACAGATAGAAATAATAGTCTGTGAGTTCACAGAATCTAAGGATAAAAAGCAGAAAGTTATAAAATATCAAGTTCCTGTCATGTGATGAATTCATCATTTTTACAACAGCACGACTGAGTAAGCTGCCATGGCCACCACTGCAAAAGATAAACTCCATGATAAAATTTCCCCTCAAATTTAAGATACATTTAAGAAGAGTTTGGTTCAGAACTGTACTTTCTAAATATATACACTTCAGTCATTAACATGCTTCAATTCCAACACTATAGGATGCTTTCCGAATTCAGACATTTTCTCTGTGCTATTCAGTTTGAGGTTGCTTTCATAGGGTTGAATTCCAAAGGGCATCTTGCTTAGTTCTAAGGAAGGCGAAGTTTTGAATAAGGAGGAGGCTTTTTTAATGTTAATTTCTGCTCCTACCATAGCAATGTTTCCTGTTTTACTGACAGGTAATAACGTACCGATTGTCTTATTAATTTTTCTGCCTCTAATACTGACACAGTGTAATTTAGCAACCTGTGGACAGTGGTACCAGCCAGGCCAAACAAGTGGTAGTTGAATGGTATTTTTGAAAGATCACAAACTAACCTTATACATTGTTTACTGGAAATCTATGAACACAAAGAAAAAATTTATTAGTGTGTCTTAAACCTCTGTGTTGTATCAGAAATATCACTACACTTGCTGTAATCTTAATAATTTAGGCACTGTCTGTTGCTATGTGCTTAAATAAAGCCTTGTGGCACTTTATTCCAAGGTTGATTAATGGGTGATTTTTAATTTTTAACTGAGAGGGTCCCTCTGCTGGATCATTTCATAATGCACTGCACAGGTCTGGAGGTGAGAGTTCTGTTTGAAATCAAAGTGCACCATTAGGAATATAGAATATTTTCATAATGGTGCAAATAAATACTCATTATATAGCGAATGCACAGTTCTTCACTTGATCTTACAAATCAGTTTTACGAAGACATTTGTAAGAAAAGGATCATTTGCTTTTTCTAATGGTATTTTAACAATAAATTAAATACAATGTAAAATAACTGATATTTTAAGATAAATGTAGGAAGAGAATATCTCTCTTATAAGTGCTTGTGCTTCTTTGGCCTTTTAGAAAAAGCCTGTATGGGAAAAAGAATGCTAAGGTAAAACTTTACCAGAGTGAAGTAATGTCCCTGACTTTGTTTAGAAACTGATTCCATTTATGAGTTAGATTGCCTATAAATCTGTCAAAGATATTTACAAGAATAACATAGTAAATTTTTATATTTATCAATATTATTTACCTTTTTAATGAATGTTGGACCTGGACCAGCATTTTGAAGTTGTAGATTCGGTTTTAGGTGGTTTTGATCATAATTTCGATAAAAAGTACTGAAATGGCACCAATAACAATTAAAATGCATCAATAACACTTCAATAACATATGACTTCCTTTTCACTTTTTTAGCTGTTTTGTAGTTTTCCCATTACTATATTAAGAATGTGAGTGCCACTTCTTTTAATAGAAACTGTTACGTTTGAAGAAAGATTTTTATCGAAAACCAGCATTAACTATATACGCTATTCCACGTTATCTCCTCTCTATTTTTCCTTTTAATCTAAAAGACAGTCTTTTTACTATACTGTTGTCATCCTAACTTGATCTCTTGACTGGAGAAAGCATTTTCACAAACTGTTGCTCTCTTAAGCAGAGTATATTTTGAATTAAGAAACACCTGGCTATGTATGTGTACTAAACTTATTTAAAACCAGTATCACGGGCAAGATTGCCTCTTTTAAAATGAGATATTATGGTATTTCTGCGCCTCTAAATACCACACATAATGCTTCTTATTACCAAATGCTTTATTAACATCAGAAGACAGTCTTATGACATGATCTGTGGTGGACTGATTTGCCAGAAAGGCACTTTAATACTGAGGAAGAAGATTATTCACCTCCAGAAAGAATGACAGTCAACAATAAATCATTTCCTGCATCTTCTTAAATAGCAATGAGGTTAAGGCTATCAGATGATAAGAACCTAAATCAAAGCATTATCTGCTTTTTTCTTTCTTTCTTTTTTTTAATAGGAAATGCGTAAGATTGTTTTCCTAATTTTTTAATCAACCTAATGTTACAAATGTAATGACTGAAGCTGTAAGAAATCTAAACACAGTAAGGACTTGGGCTTTTTCTCCTCCAAGTGTCATTTTGACTTGATATTTAAGATCTTTTTAACTTGTACTATAACATATGAAATTAACCAAATTTAAGATATGTTTTCTATAACATCAAAGGTGAAGGCGTGCTATAGTAGGGTATCTTTTTATTTTATTTTTTTTAGAGCTCCTTGACTGAAATATTTGGAATATTTATGGAATGGTTTAGTTCCTTTGTGCTTACATTGTTTTTGAATTTTCCATGCATATTTTTCAATTCCTGTACTAATAATGCTAGTTGTGATATCCCAAATAATTGCCAAGGCAAGAAAGCTGCAGCAGCAAGATGCTTTTCTAGTAATTTCTATTTCTAAGAAATGTGAAAAAAAATTCTCAAATCAGGTGCCTGACAAACACAATTAACTCCCCCTGTTCAACTCTGTAGCTTTTCCCAAGTCCTTCAGTCCATCACTAAATAGTTTTTACTTCAATGCAGAATAATTTGCTGGAGAGGAGAGGAATAAATGCTGCTCCTTATCTAATTTATGCAGTTCTTGTCTAGCATATTCCAGCAAATCTTTTTGCCGATTGATTCAGAGACCCAAATGTTGAAAACAGTGTATCTATTGACAACTTTGTCAATAGTAAATATGCATGGCTATAGGAAACTGTGGTTTGCATTTCCCTAACATTGCAGGGATGTTGACTGAAGACTCTCATATTATTACAGGGAGTTGATTAAAAACGTTTTGTAGTCCTATTAAAAAAGTTTTATTTTCCTATTCAGTTTCATCTCAGTAGTTAATACTTAAAATACCTTTATTACTTTTGACCTGAAATAATCTATACAGGCATACTAATATTTTAAACCTTCTGTTTTGTATGATGTGGTCTTATCCTGTACAGTTCATAAGGAGTCCATTACAGGCTCAGTATTCTTTCCTCTCTGGGAAGCAGAGATAACTCCCAGTTTAAAAGGAAGACTGATTTTGCATGCAAATTATAGGAATAATGAGGCATCTAGAATAAAAAAAGGAGAATCAAAATGAAGGGAAATGTCGATAATCACTTTCAACTGAAAAAGAGTTGAACTGAAAAAGATAATTTGATAATACATTCTAGTGAGATGGTGAAGTGGAGCATGCTTCTCTGAAGAAGAAAGCAAAATGTGCTCAAGACTGAACAGCTGAATAGATGTAAATGAAATCTTTTCCTCTGTAAAAGTGCAATCTAGATTCCCGTGTTTTAAATACTCAACTTTATTGCTCTATTTTCTAGACTCCATTGTGTCATAGAATGGCTTCCATCTAGGGATCATCTCTGCTTTAAAGAGGCACTTCAAGAAGTTTTTATTCCTGAGAGGAAAGAGATAGGTGCAAAAAACATTTGCTTATGGTTAAGTATGCTTCACCACAATAAAATCTTCTCCTTTACACCCAATACATGCTGTAGAAATATAATTGTGTGTTATGTGAAATACGCTCCCTAAGAAGAGATCTCACCTTTGATGGGATGATGTGTCATTCCTGGATGAAAATCTAAGAGCTTGACACTTTCCCGTGTTCCCATAAAGATCAAAACCCAGGCTGCTGAGAGACCAGGAGATCGCATGGGATCTCCTTGCAACATTCAGTGCGTTTTTGAAAACCACAAGCTTTAGAGGGGACAGGGAGATGCTGCAGCCAGTTCAGATGGGAAAGAGCACATCCCATCCTGCCACCTCATCCCATGGGAATGATGCAATAGACTGAACCCCATGCTCTGGTCACCATGTCCTGGGCACTTTCTAGTGGCCTTGAAGAGGCCACAGACCCCCAAAGCCAGAGGAAAAGCACAACCAAACTATCTAAAATACATCTAGAAAGAGAGAGTAACTACTTGAGTCTGAATCCACACACTCCATGGTTGCTGCCTTCAAGCCAGCTGTCCCACCTCAGGCTGGGTGTCCAGCTTCTATCTGGCCCTGCCTCTGAGGTGCCACCCAGAGCCCTCAAACACCATGGAGGTTTGAGGGCTGAGGAGGCTCCGGCGCAGGATCCAGCCGAGAAGCAAGAGCAGGAGCCACATCTGCACCCAAACATCCATGAGAAGATCCCATCACACACAGTGATCACCCTGTCAGAACTGAAGAGCAGGACATGATAGGATCATGGTATGGGTTGGCACATGCGATGCTGCTCTGTATTCTCACACCCACGAAAGAGGCCTTACTCCTGTGTGGGCTTTGAGCTTCAGCTCCCAAAGGAATTCAAAAGCCGTGATGTGCCCATGTGATCTCCCTGCGCCATCAGCCCTGGGATTCAGGCAGGAAGCCCGAGATCCATCACCTCCAGCCACATCTGTAAAGAAACAGAAGGGATCAGCTCCTGTGAAACATTCCAATCTATTTTTTTCCCATTGGAATGGAGGTGGATGCAGTTCAGATACAGGATTCCTCCACAGCCCTCATCTCTCCCTTCCATGCAGGAACAACATCCGGACAGTTACTGAGTGCATGGACTGTGCTGATCCAAAATAAACCAGGCATGGAGCTGTCAGGAGAAAAGACTCCCTGGAGCTCACACCAGATCTAAGCTCAGCCCCAAGTGGCTCTGCAGCCAGTACTGGAAGCAGAGCAGGGTGGGAGGGGCTGGCAAAGAGCTTCCCAGGGCAGAGCTCCAGGTGGCCTTCACCTATGGGCACATCTGGAATTCAGCCCATTTCCATGACATCCTGTGATCCACTTCTTTCTCAGAAACCTACAGTGGAGAATGGTGCTCCCTGGGTTGCCATCCTGACAGGCAGGTGCCCACTGCAGCACCTTCAGCAGGGCTCTCTGGAGGGAACCATTGTCTGGTTCTCACCCTGGTTCAGATAAATGTGTCATGCAAAGCAGCACAGTGACACCAGGTCATCAGCTGCTCCTGACACCAGCTGCTCAGCATCCCTGTCCATATCTCCTCTGGCCTGAGAGGCAGAGATTTATAGAATCATAGAATCATAGAATAGTTTGTGTTGGAAGGGACCCTGAAGCTCCACTAGTTCCACCCTCCCTGCCATGGGCAGGGACTTGTCCCACTACATCAGGGTGCCCAAGGCCCCATCCAACGTAGCCTTGAACACCTCCAGAGATGGGGCAGCTACAACATCCCTGGGTAACCTGTTCCAGTGCCTCATCACCCTCATGGTGAAGGAATTCCTCCTTATATCTAGCCTAAATCTGCCCCTCTCCAGTTTATACCCATTGCCCCTCATCCTATGACTACAAGCCTTTGTAAATGGTCCCTCCTCAGATTTCTTGTAGCTCCTTAGGTACTGGAAGGTCACTCTAAGGTCTCGTCAGAGCCTTCTCTTCTCCAGGTTGGACAACCCATACTCTCATGCTGTCTTCGTATAGGAGGTGCTCCAGCCCTCTGATCATCTGTGTAGCCTCCTCTGGACCCCATCCAACAGTTCTGTATCCTTCTTTTGTTGAGGATTCCAGACCTGGACACAGTAATCCAGATGAGGTTTCACAAGAGAGGTATAGAGGGAAATAATCACCTCCCTTGACCTGCTGGCCACGCTTCTGTTGATGCAGCCAAGGACACAGTTGGCCCTCTGGGCTATAAGCACACATTGCCAGCTCATAGAAGCATAGAATCATAGAATCACCAGGTTGGAAGAGACCCACCGGATCATTGAGTTCAACCATTCCTATCAAACACTAAACCATGTCCCTTAGTACCTCGTCCACCCATCCCTTAAACACCTCCCTGGGCAGCCTCTGCCAGTGCCCAGTGACTCTTTCTGTGTAATTCTTTTTCCTAATATCTAGCCTAAACATCCCTTGGGGGAGCTTGAGGCCATTCATTCTCGTCCTGTCCCCTGTCACTTGGGAGAAGAGGCCAGCACCTTCCTCTCCACAACCTCCTTTCAGGTAGTTGTAGAGAGCAATGAGGTCTCCCCTCAGCCTCCTCTTCTCCAGGTTAAACACCCCCAGCTCTCTCAGCTGCTCCTCTTGTTCTTCAGCCCTTCACCAGCTTTGTTGCTCTTCTCTGGACTTGCTCCAGAGCCTCAACATCCTACTTGTGGTGAGGGGCCCAGAACTGAACCCAGGATTCGAGGTGTGGACTCACCAGTGCTGAGTACAGAGGGAGAATAACCTCCCTGGACCTGCTGGTCACACCGTTTCTGATACAAGCCAGGATGCCATTGGCCTTTTTGGCCACCTGGTCACACTGCTTCATGTTGAGCTTCTCATCGACCAGCACCCCAAGTCTTTCTCTGCAGGGCAGCTCTCAATCACATCATCCCCCAGCCTGCAGTGAAACTGCAGATTGCCCCAACCCAGGTGTAGGACGTTGCCCTTGGCCCTGTTGAACCTCATGATGTTCTCACAGCCCCACTTCTCCAGCTTCTCCAGGTCCCTCTGGATGACATTCTGTCCTTCCAATGTGGCAACTGCACCACTCATCTTGGTGTCAATGTGCAATAATCATGTTTTTAAACACCCAAACATGATGCAAACCATCAGCAACGATGATATGATGCAAACTATAGGCAATGTGACCAAGCTCAGAACACTCAGGCTTTAGAGCAGGGCAATGGGTGTGTGGAAAGGGAATGAGAACAGCTCTGGGAGATCAGGTGCTGGTGCCTGGCAGTGCTGCTGTGCTGGGACTCCTTTCCCCTCCACCCATGCCCACAAGAACTGTGTCTGCAGCTCCAAAAAGGCCTTGGACAAAAGATATTAGGAAACAGAATGTGTTGAATATCCCTTTATTTTATTTAAACACACAGAGAGCACAGCTACTTATTTACACAGCCAGTTAGTAAGAAAAGAGAAGGCAGCAGTGAATTTAAAACAGGATGACAAGATTATTGCTATTGAAAAACCAGGAACCCCAACAACAAATAGAGAAGCCAGTCTGGGCCTGCCATGAGTTTCATAACCACTGAGTACAGAACTGACACCACCAGGTCCAGGGATGGAGAAGAGATGGAGGGAGGTTTCAAGTAGGCAAACCCTGCAGTGCTGATAAAGAGGGAGATCACAGCCAGGTGAGGGAGGCATGTGGAAAAGGCTTTCTGCCATCCCTGCTCCGAGGGCATCCTCAACAATGCCCTGAAGATTTGCACATAGGACACCACCATGAAAACCAAACAGCTGAATACTAAGAAGTGGCTAAACACAATAAGCCCAAACTCCCTCAGGTAAGCATCTGAGCAGGAGAGCTTGAGGATCTGGGGGATCTCACAGAAGAACTGTTCCACTGCATTGCCCTGGCAGAGAGACAGGGAAAATGTATTGGCTGTGTGCAGCTGAGCTTGGAGAAACCCAGTGCCCCAGGCAGCTGCTGCCATGTGGACACAAGTTCTGCTGCCCAGGAGGGCCCCGTAGTGCAGGGGTTTGCAGACCTGACTGATGTCTGACTGTTCTATGATGCTACTTTCCATGACCTGACTCTTCTATGAACCTTCTGTGATCAGATTCTTCCATGATCTGACTGTTCTATGACTCTTCGATGAACCAACCCTACTATGAAACAATGCCTTTCTGATCATTCTATGACCAAACCCTCCTAAAATCCAAATAAACTCACAATTCTTTGACTTTTCCACAGGATGAATATTTTATGGTCTTTTTATAATCTGAATTACCTATGACTTGAATCACCTCTGACCCAGATCTGCTACCACAGAGTCATAGAATCAAAGAATCACCAGATTGGAAAAGACCCACAGGATCTTTGAGTCCAACCATTCCCATCAATCACTAAACCATGTCCCTCAGCACCTCGTCCACCTGTCCCTTAAACTCCTCCAGGGAAGGCGAATCAACACCCTCCCTGGGCAGCCTGTTCCAGTGCCCAATGACCCTTTCCATGAAAATTTTTTTCCTAATGTTCAGCCTAAACCTCCCCAGGCAGAGCTTGAGGCCATTTCCTCTCGTCTTGTCCCCTGTCACTAGGGAGAAGAGGCCAGCTCCCTCCTCTCCACAACTTCCTTTCAGGTAGTTGTAGTTTTAGTTTTAGTTTAAAGTTTATATTTCTTTTTTTTTCAGAATCATAGAATGGTTTGGGTTGGAAAGGACCTTAAAGCCCATCCAGCTCCAGCCCCCTTGCCATGGGCAGGGACACCTCCCACTGGGCTCAAGGCCCCATCCAAGCTGGCCTTGAACACCTCCGGGAAGGGGCAGCAACAGCTTTCTTGGGCAACCTGGGCCACTGCCTCACCACCTTCTTTGAGAATAATTTCTTCCTAATGTCTAACCTAAATCTTTCCTAAGCCTGAAAGCCACCCCGTGTAATCCTATCACTCCATGCGCTTGGAAAATTTCCCTCCCCATTTTCTTGGTGACCAACTTCAAGTACTGAACGGCACAAATAAGGTCTCCCCAAAGCAGGCTGAGGAAGTTGCAGGAGAAGATCAATATTTCTTTGGAAAATCTCTTTTGAAAGGGAATGGGATTGGTGGAGGTCTCTTGTGAGTGAGGACAGGCAAGGGTCCTGGTGCCCAGGTCCATCTCCTCAGGGCGCTCCTCAGCTAGCTGGGGTTTTGTGCATGCTGCTCCTTGGTGATTCATGTGGGCTGAGCTAAAAATAGTTTAATAGGTGAAAGAAAAAAAGATAAAACCCAACATAATCCAAACCCAAAACCAATGCAAATTCCTTCACTTGCCACCTCCCTCAGGCAGACTGACAATCCATCTGTCTACCACCACCCTTCACCTTGAACAATAAAAATCTCCACTCCTTTCTTCTCCTGCCATAGTTTTTATCACTGAGCATGGCATCTATGTTATGGGATCTCCCTCTGGTCATCCGGGCTCAGCTCTCCTGGCTGTGTCCCCCTAAGAACTTCTTGTCCACCACCAGCCACTCCCTGGGAGGAGCAGAGGGAGAAACCACTGACGCTGGGCAAAGGAGACAATCGCTGCCCTCACTCTTTTAACTGGGAGAACGACCCAATGAGACTCACATTTCAGAAGTGGAGAAACTGAAGAGGCCCTGGAGGAGATCTGCCAGGATGGAGTTAGGGTCCCACAGCATGAGCAGCCAAGTAAGAGTTTACATCTACCTGGGAAGATGACAGAGGTAAGGACCCTTTTGCAGTGTCCAATGATATGACCGAAGCAACAGCCATAAACAACATCTTGGGGGTTTTAGGCTGAGCATCTCCACCTTTGAAAGTCTTCCTTGTCCTGCAAAGTCACAGCCACCCCGGAGGCTGGACTAGAGACTCCCAGCAGGGCTTTCAATCCCACTAAAACCCCCAGATCCATCCAGACCCCCCCCAAACCTGCCAGGACCCTCTCAATCCCCCTAAGATCCCCCAAATCCCACTAATACCCCCCCCAATCCACTCAGAACCCCTCCAAAACCTCTCCAGACCCTCTCAATCCCCCTAAGACCCCCTCAACCCTCCTCCAGGACCCTCTTGATCCCACTAGACCAACCCAGAAATTATAAATTACTCGTTTAAACTTCAGGAAAAAGTTCAAAGAATAACACCTACCTCCGCAAATTGGCCTCTGGTCACTCCAGGCAGCCAGCACATCTGTCAGCGTATCTCCGACAAGTGATGCTTTTACAGCACATAATTGTCTTCACATGAAAACTGTTTGCTTGCACCTACACTCGATAAAAAAAGGAGAAGGAGAAAAGAATTATAACATACTTTAAATATCTCTCTGCCAAAATGAACATAAATGTCACCAAATGACAATAGTTCTAGGTCCAAACAGAAAATTAAAGGTGAGAAATTCTGCTCCACCATTACTATAGTCATAAGAAACATTTGATACTATAAAGAAAAGGTCACCCATTTAGTTTGTCCAACTTTTAAAGAAGTAAAACCAGGCATATAAAGCAATGGCAATACTATGTTTCGTCCTTCAAACTATGACTTCAATAAATGCATGTTGCGATATATTTTTTAAGAGAATATATAACCGCTATTCTTTCAGGCAACAAAATTTACTTTGTGAATAATTTCAATCCCTCCCTAAAGGCCTAACTGAGAAAATAAGTAGTTAGATACTGTAATTTGCCCACATGTACAACTAAGAAATATTAATTTCAGTAAATTGTAATAACTCATTAAATATTCCTGACCTTTTTGAAAACTCCTGTTATAACACATGTTAAATGATAACTATTATTAGAATGGAGATTGAGTGGTACACTTACAACATTGAAATGTGTCTCTTTCAAATGATTTGTAACCTTTTTTTTTAATGAGAATTTTTTTCTGAACCTTTACAAATATTTATGAGGAATTACAAAAAAAACATGTGGTTCCTGCGTACCTTAAAAAGAGCTTTTGTAAATAGTATTTGCATATCTGCTTCCATTTATTATTAGTGACATTCTCTGTTCCCCATCATAATAAACTGATTTTGTTGTAAGATTACTTGCCTTTTTTTCATCCGTGTCCCCTTGAGAAAACAAGCACAGAGCCCAGATGAGTTCAGCTAACGCAGGGGTCGCCACCACCACGCGTGAGAGGCATCAAAGCTAAATGACAGGAGAAGAGTGATTACAAGAGACTCTACCTGGTCACCTCACCACTTGGAGGCACCTGTGGGCCACAAACATCTCCATCTTTGAAACCTGCACAGAAAAGCAGTCTTATGAGAACAAGAAGCCAGCTTTGATTTACCATCAGATGCACAAAGTGCTCGCTTGCTGGGTGATAAATACAAAAAAAACTTGTAATGATGACTGCACGGTCAGGAAGTTTGAACTTGGGCAGTTTCATAGAACATCATAGAATTGTTAAGTTGGAAAAGACCTTTGAGATCATCAAATCCAACTCATACCCATCCACTCCTAAACCAGATCCTTGAGCAGCTCATCTCAGAGCAGCCTGGTCCAGTGGGAGGTATCCCGGAAGATGGGACTGGAGAGGCTTTAAGGTCCCTTCCAACCTAAACTGTTCAATGATTCTATGAAATGCAGAGCACTAACACGGTGCTGGCACCAAAGGAAACCACCAGTCAGCAAACCAGTTTAACGAACCCACTCTGCGGAAGGGAACTCCTTCAGCAGTTACGCATCTTCAGCTCACTAACAGTACCTGCCGTGGTACCGTGCAGCCAGCTGATGTGGTTCCGAAGCTCTGCTGTCACAGAAATAGCCACGCACAGCATTAGAAATGGACTAAAGGCTGACAACTCCCAGTCAGGCAAGGATTCCAGAGGGCGAGCAGCAATATATCATGCTCCGCTGCTGCAAACAGCCAGGTGCTGTGACGTTCTGCATGGGGCTGTAAATATCACTGGCGCAATAATGTGTCTTGAGGGTCATTTTAAACAATTTTTCTGTACAACAAAATACTTTCAAAGCTTTTTATCCAGTAGCTACTGTTAGGAGTGGTGCTGTCCCCCTCTTCCTTTCCCTTTCCTCCCAGAGCCAGCTCATTCCAGTCTAAGAGCTGACAGAAGCTACACCAGCACAAATACGCTGCCTGGTGCAGATTTCCTTATCAATAGGAACGGATTAATTGCACACCACCACTGACAAATCTCTTCAGCACAATCTATACTCTCAAGACTTATGGGATACGCTATTTGGATGTGAAGAAATTCTTAAACAGGGAGAGGACACATCTGGGACAGCTGATTTCAAATTATCACAAAGATATCCCATACCATATGATGTTGTTCTGATCTATAAAAGTTGAGAGAACATAGAGGAAAGGGGAGACATTCATACTTAGCCTATTTGTTTTCCCCAGTAAGTACTATCTGTGATGGAGCCTTGCATTCCTGGAGATGGCTGACCACTTGCCTGCAGATAGAAAGCACTGAATGAATTCCTCAGTTTGCTTTGCTTACACGTGCAGTTTCTGCTTCAGTTATCAAACTGTCTGTATCTCAGCCCACGAGGTTTCTTGCTTTTACCCTTCCAAGTCTTTCTCCTGTCCCACTGGAGGGAAGCAAGCAAGTGAATGTGTGGAGCTAAGCTGACTGCCAGGGTTAACCCACAACGCTGCCTGATACAGTGCCAAGCTTGTTCTTGCACCATGTGTTTCCCATTGCCTGTAACTCCCTGCACAGGCCTTTCCATTTCTACTCACATTAAACGAAAGTAAATGGCCACAAAGAAATTAAGAAGTTTTGCTGTTTGGCTTCTCTGTCAGCAGCTTCATGCAGAAATTAGGTAGCCATGGCATAATTTTCTTCTTTTCTGAGGAAAAGGGGAAAAAAAAGTTAAACCCCCAGAAACTAGAAATTTGAGTGAACTGTTTATTCCAGCACTGACAGAGTCACCAGCAGAGTTCTGGAACGAGCTGTGCTGTTGGACACATTCACAGACAATCTGGAAAACTGTAACAGAAGTAGGGTGAGAAAGTTTATTAATGACAAATACCTTTTTCAAAATGGGAGCAACGCGGTTCTGCTGTGAAAAAACAGAAGAGTCTTATAACATGGAGTGGCTGGCAGATGAAATTTGATGTAGATAAATATTAAATAATGCACAAGGCAAAAATAATTATAACTCCACACGTAAAAAGATGCATCTAGGGGTCCTGGTAAATGCATAGCCCTTATATATATATTTTTTTTAAATCTGCAGAGAGGTTAAAGAAACTATAAATAAGGAAATCTCACTGGTAAGAGTAAATAACTGCTTATTCACAGATCCTAACTGAAAAGACACTAGCACAAAACTAAAAACCAGAAATAGAGGAGATTGTTAGCATTAAGTTAACTTTGGTTTGGTTCCACTTCTGCTAATATTTCTGTTTGGTTTCCACTACTGTTCACTCTAACTGAGAGTAGCTTGTGTCTAAAGGAAGGACTTAAGAGCTACCAATAACCTGCCCCAGATCATCTTGTTTCGCAGCTCTCTTGTCTGTTGTTGTGAGACACAAGTTGTCAGTAAAATTAAGTGAAATGAAAAACAATATGCTTGATGCCAACTCCAAGTTCAACATTTGCTTTTGTATCAAAGGAAATAGCATTCTTTCATGGAATAATTTTTCCAAGAAACATTTCAGAATGTAGATGTGACAGAATAAAGAAGATTTATTCTGCTTATATTCCAGTCGATTAGTCAAGTTTGAAAAGAAAAACACATATTTCTTCATGAATTACAGATCTAGATAACAATACTAAAAACACTAAAATGCATTTAGATAAATTTATATGCTTTTCCATCTGCTCCCTATGTACTTTCTAGCATTCCTAGATTATGCAGTTTTTAACATGTATAATTTCATTACTGAGTCAGGTGTAATAAAGCCAAGGAAAAGCAAAAAAATAGATAAAAGCATAAAGGTAGAGATGTTTCCAGTAATAATAATAACTATGCATATAAGACACTTATTTTTTAATGCATGTTCTATTTTATATTTGTTGTGGGAACCTGATAGAATAATATTTTAGAAAATATGGTGATGGTTTTTTGAAATATGCTGCGTTTGGTTAGACTTGCAAGCTCTTTTTCACTACCATTTAAAAACAAATGTGAATGTTCAGCCCTTTAATAATAATAAAATAATTTACAAAAAATGTAATTGGATATAAACAATAAATGCAAGATTTACAGGCATGTTTAAGCTTATAGGAAATGTCAGATGAAAGTTTTGGTTTTGGGAAATATATTGTGTGTGAAGAAATATTAGACTGTTAAACAAAATCTTGTTACCTTCACTTCCATGCTAATTGTTATTCTATG
Source organism: Clamator glandarius (assembly GCA_033459285.1). Lineage (NCBI taxonomy): Eukaryota > Metazoa > Chordata > Aves > Cuculiformes > Cuculidae > Clamator > Clamator glandarius. The sequence goes on along the minus strand of JAUNZM010001521.1, from coordinate 151,798 downwards.
CTAAAACACAAAATGTGTGACATTCCAGTGGTTGATGGTTAAGAGGTCTAACTTCAATTCCTTTAATCTGTAAGTTTTACCAACTAAATATCATGGCTCCACCTAAAGTCACACCACCTGCCTTGACAAAACTGCCATTTAATTACCCTTTCAATTGACCACGTGGATGACTATGGAAGAGTAACAGATATATTTAGACATATCTACTTATCTACTTACACAGATATACTTAGATAAAAATATTTCTTCTGTTGATAAAGCTCTGAATCATCAGAGGGATTTTTAAGATTTGTTAGGTGGAGAGAGGGTTATTTGTCAGTTATTTTTTTGAGAATGAATGTGACAGCATTGTATAGACATAGATATTCAGTCTTCCTCTATCTTCAATGGATTGTATCAACATCAGTAAGAACAATATGCCTATACATGGTTAAATAGTATTGATTTTTATACTGGGGGAAAAAAGCAGCTCCAAGATGCTAATCCAGATTCAACACTCTTTTGCAATTAAAAAAAAAAAGAAGCAACAATAATGTGTTCATCATCATTAAATATGCTTACTCTGAACTGATTAAAATAAAGAATGAATTTTCATTAAGAAAAATTGGAAACAATGATAATCTATTAGACTTCTTACAGAAGAATGAACCTGTTTGCTTTCTAAAACGCATGAGGCAAAATTCCCTTATAAGCAATACAGAATAATCACTTGCGATTACATAGATAGACTGTGAAAACAAAAAAACGCTTAAAAATATGAGACACCTGAGGAGGTACCAAATGGAAGCTCTGACAGCAAATTTCCTGTTATAATTACTTTTTCCTTAGATGCATTTTCGTTTAACCTAGCCACTTCTACACTTTATCTTTTTGCTTAATTGCTATTGCAAGTAATTAGAAAAAGAACCAGATTTTTAGGAACAGTAACAGAAATTTCTCTATAGCCATTCTCCCTGAATCTAAATAGGGAACGTGGCAAGGTAACAGTTCAAAAATTCCTGGTTTTACGTGTTCTTTTCACTACTAAGATGACTTGTTTTATTAGCTTCTAAATATGTTGTAGGATGCAAGCACAAAAGTGAATTATCTGTAAAATAGCTCTGATCTTTACAAGGAGATCAAGCAAACAACTTTGAAAAGAGCACACATGCTAGTGGAAATGGGTCTAAAAATAAAGCCAAAAGTGAAAAAATAAACAGGACATCCTTGAAGAAGTTTCTCTTAAAGATGAGAAAAAGAATTGAGAGAACTTGTTGCTTCAGGAAAACTACAGTAAAATGTACGAAGAACAGGGAAACAGAACCGATGATCTTTAGTTTGAAGTTTTAAAATTGTAAGTAGAAAATGGTTTCATTATAAAGGCTCTTGATGAAAGCTGTTTGCAACTGTTGGAGGTTACTCTGTGTCATTGACATATTGGCTTCAAATATAATAGTGTTTTACTGCTCTGCATCTTCTCCCTGCTGCTGTGTGGAATTAGAAAGTAACCTGATCATGCAAATGTTTTTGACTCTGTTATAGAGACACCTCATGCTCAAAGGGATTTGGTAACAAACTGTCTTATGACTCTTCCATGAATTTCATTTAAGTCTCAGACACATCACAAGGAAATCTTCCACAATGACCTCATTAGGAGCCAAAAAACCCTCTCAACCATATAGGAAATTCTACTGAAGCATTACTGATGATTATTAACAAGCTGTTGCTGCTTTAACATGGAAAAAAAGAACTAATCCTGTTTAAGTATGTCACTGTATGGTGCCTACTAGCAATACAGAAAGCTTGGCATCTTCTGTGTATCAAGCAAAACACATTCTTCTAACACAGTCCAACAAGAGCCCATTCCTAGGCTGAAGAGAATATTCTTATTCCTAACTGAAGCAAGTGCCACACGTTTCCAGCATTACAACTAGTAGAATTTATTTTACATATTTTTTTTTCACTTCTCCCTGCATGAAGACTGCCACAAAAGGAACTAATCCAGAGCAGAAGTGCAACGTTGTCCCAATAAGCTTTTGAATCCAGTTTCTAACTCCTCTAGCTATTCACAAAGAAGAAAGTCTAGAAAACTTCTCTCTTTCAGCTCCTTTTAAAGCCAAGTTGTTATTATGTTACTGTCAACCCATATGATCTTAAGGAAGAGGAAAAAAAGAAAAATAATAATAATAATAAAAAATTGGTAAGCAAGAACTGCAATTGAAGATCCATCCAGAGGTCTGTTTAGGAAATGCAGTTACTCCAAGACATTGCACAAAAATTGTTACGATAACCTTGCACAGCATGTACTTAATACAAGAATGAAATGCTGTAAGGATTCAGTGTGGAAATCAAACCGCCTGGGAACATTTATATCAGGTCCATCCAGTTCCTGAGGGCACTAACAAGCCTAAACTGCCCTGATCAGCCACACCTGGGGCCACTCTCTGTGGGCTCAGGGGATCAATTTCAGGGTGGGATTAGTCTATCAGTCTATCAGTCCCTGCCTGAGCAATCGCACTGAGCAGCTCCCTGCGGTTCCACCACAGTGGTGGCTGTGCCTGCTGTTGATGCTGACCCTCATCTAGGCTCTGATGTCTCCATTCAGCCGTGGCCTGTACCCGCCTTGAATCCTGTGCTCAGTTTTGGGCCCCTCACTACAAGGAGGTCATTGAGAATCACAAGGTTGGAAAAGACCCACAGGATCATCGAGTCCAACCGTTCCTATCAATCACTAAACCATGTCCCTCAGCACCTCATCCACCCGTCCTTTAACCCCCTCCAGGGAAAGTGATTCAACCCCCTCCCTGGGCAGCCTGTTCCAGTGCCCAGTGACCCTTGCCATTAAAAATTTACGGAAAGCTGGAGCGTTTCCAGAGAAGGGCACCAAAGCTGGTGAAAGGCCTGGAGAACAAGTCTTACGGAGTGCGGCTGAGGGCACTGGGGTTGTTTAGCCTGCAGAAGAGGAGGCTGAGGGGAGACCTTATCACTGCCTACAACTACCTGAAAGGAGGCTGTAGTGAGGTGGGTGTCAGCCTCTTCTCCCAAGGGACAGGGGACAGGACGAGAAGGAATGGCCTCAAGTTGCACCAGGGCAGGTTCAGTTGGATATTAGGAAAAAATTTTTCACCGAAAGGGTCAGGAGGCACTGGCAGAGGCTGCCCAGGGAGGTGATTGAGTCACATGATATGCCTATGTAATATTACTCATGGTACATATAGTTTGTAATAAACTACCCAAGAGCTGTATTTATGTCATTTTATTAGATCTGACTGTAATGGAGTTAAATTACTTCATAGCAGTTTATATGTACTGTGGTTTACACTTGTAACTAGAAAAGTGCTGAGAACACACCTGGATTCTGGATATTGCTAAACATTGCTTGCACAACATCAAGGCCTTTTCTGGATCTCACACTGCCCCGATGGCCAGTAGGCTGGGAATGGACAAGAAGATGGGAGGGAACACAGCTGGGAGAGCTGATACCAAGTGACTGAAGGGATATCCCATACCATATAACAACATAGTCAGCAATAAAAGTTCAGGGAAAGAAGCAGGAAGTGGGAATGTTCATTGGTACAGGTTTGTCTTCCCACGTAACCATCACTTGTGCTGAGGCCCTGCTTCCCAGGAAATGGCTAAACATAAAATCCTTATTTTGCTTTGGTTGCTTGCACAGATTTTCTTTCCGTATTAAACGGTCTTGATGACCATCTATGAATTTTCAGCTTTTCCTCAGCCAGTTCTCTCCCCTGTCCTTCTGGGGGCAAGAGAGTGAGGGGATGAGTAGACTTTTAAATGATGTTTGGGATCAACCCACTAATGCTGCTTATATTCTTTAATGAAGAAATCATTGTTTATAAGTATATTACGTTTGTCATTATAGAAGTTGAAAAATCTTATTCTGGCAACAGGAAAAATTGTTTTTCTTTCGCTATTATGAAATAACTATGTAATAGAAATTTTTTTTATAAGTATGAGTTTTATATAAGTGCTTTAGCTCATTCTTGAATTAGTAAAAGTTTTGGTCCAGGTGTTGCAATTCCCTCCCTCCACAGTCTATCATTTGCTGCCCCAGTAACTGCCATTCAGCATAGGAGCTTGTGAGTATAAGAAATACTTCTTTCATCTATCTCAAAATGAAAAATAAATATATAAAAAAATTTGTATGCATTTTTTGTGGGTTTTTTTGCTTTGGGATGTTTTTGTTTGTTTGTTTGTTTGTTTGTTTGTTGTAATTAATGGTGGTGGGTTTACTTTTTTTCTAGTGCCTGTTGTGCCTAGGTGATCTGGTTCCAGGAGGGCATAAGGCAAGCACTTTTCTAGAATTCAGAATGCCATTAATATGTACAGTCCAAATCTGCAACTCAGTTTTTCTACTAAGAAAAAGGAAAACTTCTGTACATAGATAGATACTCTTTATTTTTCCTATATACTTCAGTTTTGGACTACTTTGACAGGATTTACATATTTTTCTCTGCTTTTATTTTAGACTGTAGATTGTAATGCAAAGAAACCAACAGAACAAATGAAAAGCCACCTTTCCCTCTCCTCCTTAAAAGCAAGGGGAGGAACTTATTCATTAGGTCAGCACATAATGAGAAAACAATTAGAAAAGAAGTCAGAAGGTTAGGTAATAACCTATGTAAGGTTACACAAAACAGAACTAGAAGGGAATTCACCATACAATGAGGACTATGTACATACCTGGAACTGATAGAAATGCACTATGATTGTGAGGAGATCTTCTTTAGGAATTTAATTAGAAAAAGTTACCTGAAACCTAGCTAACTAGTTCTACTTAAAATATGCTTAACATGACAAAAAGAAGAAAAGCTATTAAAAGGAAATGAGCTCCCTGAATTGATACTGTTTCTGCATCTTTACTTGCATGCTTCAAACTACAGAAAGATGTTTGGATATACATACTCACTTATATGCACACACATATATAGGATATATACATTTCTTGCTGTTTTGAATAGAATTTCACTGTATTGTGAAGCAGAAATTACAAATTACCCTTTTAAATTTCAGGAAATAGTTCAAAGAATAACACCTACCTCTGCCAATTGGCCTGTGGTCACCCCAGGCAGCCAGCATATCTGTCAGCCTATCTCTGATGAGTGATGCTTTTACAACCGTACAGCACCTAGTTATCTTCACATGAAAACTGTATGCTTGCACCCACCCTAGGAGAAAAATGAGAGGAAAGAGAAAAGAATTATAACATACTTTAAATAGTTCTCCGCCAAAATAAATGTAAATGTCACCAAATGACAATATTTCTAGGTTCATACAAAAAATTAAGGGTGAGAAATTCTGCTCCATCATTACTATATTCCTAAGAAACAGTTGATACTATAAAGAAAAGATCACCCATTTAGTTTGTCCAACTTTTAAAGAAGTAAAACCAGGAACATAAAGCATGACCTCAATAAATGCATGTTGCGAGATACTTTTTAAGAGAATATGTAACCGCTATTCTTTCAGGCAACAAAATTTACTTCATGAATAATTTCACTCCCTCTCTAAGGCCTAACTGAGAACATAAGTAGTTAGATACGGTAATTTGCCCACATGTACAACTAAGAAATATTAATTTCAGTAAATTGTAATAATCCACTAAATCATAGAATCATAGAATCATGGAATCTCCAGGTTGGAAGAGACCCACCAGATCATCGAGTCCAACCATTCCTATCAATCACTAAACATTGACCCTCAGCACCTCATCCACCTGTCCCTTAAACACCTCCCTGGGCAGCCTGTTCCAGTACCCAATGACCCTTTCTATGAAAAAAATTTTCCTAATGTTCAGCCTAAATATTCCTGACCTTTTGAAATAAATGATAATTATTATTAGAATGGAGATTGAGTGCTACACTTATAACTTTGAAATGTGTCTCTTTCAAATGATTTGTAATCTTTTTTTTAAATGATAATTTTTTTCTCAACAACATTGACCAATATTTATGAGGAATTACAAAAAAAGCATGTGGTTACTGCGTATCTTAAAAAGAGCTTTACTAAATAGTATTTGCATTCTGTTTCCATTTATTATTAGTGACATTATTTGTTCCCCATCATAATAAACTGATTTTGTTGTAAGATTACTTGCATTTTTAAATCCGTGTGCCCTCGAGGAGCCAAGCACAGAGCCCACATGAGCTCAGCTAATGCAGGGGTCGCCACCACCATGGGTGAGAGGCCTCTTTGTCCATAACGTGGCCACGTGTGCTGCATCTCTGTGACAGAGGCTGACAGCGCTGGCTCTTCCTCATCACAGCCACCTTTCTGCTTGAGTGTTGTCAGGTGCCTTAGCTAACGGCAGTGAGAGTTACTGCCTCCATAACCGGGAAACCACCACCCCTCCTTAGCTACTACTGCATAGCCTAAAGAGGAAAATTTGTGTGCCTACTACCTATCCAAATAAAGTATTTGAAAAATAACTAAAAGCCTTGTCAGTCACCTTGAGGTGATCATAGTGTCGCTCTCATCATGCGTCTCTCACGGGAGCTGTTGGTGGATTATTTCCCACACCATCATCTTCCGGAAATAAGGCATGTGACTCTGGAAAGAAAAGGAAATACCTTTTAAACATGAAGTCGAGGCAGAAAATAGGCACAAACATCTAAGAGCGGGAAACCCACTTCTCCAGAAGACATAAGGTTTTCCAAACCCACCGTCTGCGACGTCTCATGTAGTAAAGTAGGAAGCAGACATCAGATGTAAGGATGGAGAACACAGCTCTGCCCTTCTGAGGCCACTGTGAAGCTCCAACCCCACCAGCTACGCACCAACCCCAGAGCGAGGGATAGAACCTCCATCCCTGCTCCAGGCACAATCAGCAGCTGCTGCGGAACTCAGGACCCGATGGAGTGGCAGGAAGATGCCAGAGGAAGGTTAGGTTGAGCACGAGGAGGAGGTTCTTCCCCCAGAGGGTGGTGGAGCCCTGGAACAGCTCCCAGGGAAGCAAGTCACAGCCTGACAATGTTCCAGAAGGGTTTGGCCAATGCCCTCAGCCCCATGGTGGGAATGTTGGGGTGTCCTGTGCAGGGATAGGACTTGGACTCAATAAGCCTTGTGGGCCCCTTCCAGCTCAGGACAGTCTAGGATTCTGTAACTTTCCCTGGCTCTTCTATCTCAGCAAAAACATCTGGAGCCAGTTTTAACTCCCACTCACCTGTGTAAATATTAGCAGTTTGTCTCTCGCAAGATAGTCTGCATACTTGCAGACAAAAACTCCACAGTCGCTTGCATTCTCTTGCTGAGGGATTTCCTAAAGAATGCAAAGAAGCAGAATTTTCCAATACCATGAAAGAGAAGCAGTTTGGAAGCAGCACGGTACCCATCCTAACAGACACTCAGGACTATCCAATCACCATCACACAACTCAGGGAACAGACCTGAATGACCACACATCATCTCTTCACTCCCTTCACCTGGGCGTTACAATCCAAGTTCTTGGCAGGCTGAGAAGGGAGTGCAGCCTCCTAAGAGAGACACCCTCCCTGCAAGGTTTACTTGGGGATGTGGTTCTTAAATTGACTCTTTTGGCAGTGCTCTTTGCTACTAACTCATAGTCATTGAATGTTTTGTGTTGGAAGGGGCCACAAAGCCCATCTAGTCCCACCCGGGCCATGGGCAGGGACACCTCCCACTGGACCAGGCTGCTCCAAGCCCCATCCAGCCTGGCTTTGAACATCTCCAGGGATGGGGCAGCCACCACTGCTATGGGCAACCTGGGCCAGGGCCTCACTGTCCTCATTGTGAGGAATTTGGATTGGACATTAGGACAAAAATCTTCCCCCTTCCAATTTAAAGCCAATCCCCCTTGCCCTATCACTCCATACCCTTCGTAAGCCCCTCCCCAGCTTTCCTGGAGCCCAGCTCAGGGAAACACCTGCTCAACCCTCTGCTTTGTCACACACCAAGACTTGTGCTCACAACAAGAGTAATTATCACAAATTCCAAACCCATTTCCAAAGCCTGTGTTTTCTAACAAGAGCTAAACAGATTAAGTTTGTCTTGGGAAGTAGGGGAAAAGCCAAATTCCCCTGAACATGGCAGAATAATTAAAAAAAATGAAGCATGCAGTCAGCAAGGAGAGATCATGCTGAAAGATTTCATCCCAGCATGGTTAAGACCAGGTTGGATGGTGCTTTGAGTAAGCTGGTGTGGAAGGTGTCCCTGCCCATGACAGGGGGCTGGAACATGACAGGATTTAAGGTCCCTCCTGACCCAAACCACTCTGCGATTCCACAGTTTCCTGGGTCAGCTGCAGCCTAAGGTGGCACCGTAAGAACGTCACAGAATCACAGAATAACCAGGTTGGAAGAGACCCACTGGATCGTCAAGTCCAACCATTCCCACCAATCCCTAAATCATGCTCCTAAGTACCTCATCCACCCTAACCTTAAACAACTCCAGGGACGATGACTCAACCACCTCCCTTGGCAGAACGTTCCAATGCCTAACCACCCTCTCTGTGAAGAATTTCTTCCTAATCTCAAGCCTAAATCTCCCCTGATGGAGCTTGAGGCCATTCCCTCTCATCCTGTCCCCTGCTACTTGGGAGAAGAGGCCAGCACCCTCCTCTCCACAACCTCCCTTCAGGTAGTTGTAGAGAGTAATAAGGTCTCCCCTCAGCCTCCTCTTCTCCAGCCTAAACAACCCCAGCTCTCTCCGTTGCTCCTCATAAGATTTGTTCTCCAGCCCCTTCACCAGCTTTGTTGCTCTTCTCTGGAGTTGCTCCAGAGCCACAACACCCCTCTTGTGGTGAGGGGCCCAGAACTGAACACAGTACTCGAGGTGCGGTCTCACCAGTGCCGAGTACAGAGGGAGAATAACCTCCCTGGACCTGCTGATCATGCTGTTTCTGATACAAGCCAAGATGCCATTGGCCTTTTTGGCCACATGAGGCGCTTACGGCTCTTTTCTAAAAGTGTCAAGATCTCTAATGAGAAGGAGTTGAGAGTTAACATTTCGCATCCCAGTAGTGCTCATGTACATGTGACATCATGCTGTGAATTGTCCACTCTGTACCATCCAGCTCCAGTTGCCTTTTCTCCTGACTTTCTTCTTGCAGGTATTTCCTGTTGAAAACAAAGCAAAATCACTCTTTGCCTCTAAAATGAAGGTCAACAAAAACAGAGCTGCTGTAGGATCACGGGGAGCTGAGCAACACGCCAGCAAAGCGTCAGAGCATCCTTACAGCAGCTGATTTAAGGCTTTCAGAGGAAAAATCCAAGTCTTAAATTTACAGACACAATGAGAGGCTCCAAGGTAATGTTTACTCGTCAGGAATGAGACCAACGATTCCAGCAGAGGCTTCCACAAAAGCCTAAGCTCACTCCTTAAAGCCCGGTTGTCTCATTCCTAGCAAGGGCAGTACAGGTGGCACCAGCTACTGTGTATTTGGCAGCGAGGTTGTGTGTGTGTGTGTGTGGTGGGAAGATGGCAGAACCCAGGTACCCAAGGCCCTGACTGGAGGGGCTGTGTGATACAAGGTAGGTAGCCAATGTCCCACGACTCACAGCAAGGCAAATATTCCTGCTTTGTTATCTAAAAGAAAGGTGGAAACTTCCAGTTGTGTCCCTGGGACAAGTTCGGACAAGGTTCAAAAGCCTTCTCATAATACACAACGTGAGAGCAGAGCCCAAGCAGCTACTTACAACAGAGTTTCACAGATCTTGTCCCCACTTTTAACTGCAATGGAATTGAAGTATTTGATTGTCTTCTTTCTCATGTCAATGAACTGTGATTACAAGGGGACTGTCAGACAAAGCACAATCCCCTCTGCACAAACATCAAAATCAATATGGCTTTTCTCACCAGTTTTTTCTCCCCATCCAATTCCAAACAAAAAGCCAGTTTGACTCACCACCAGAGTCCAATGGTTTGTCAGGTGGACAGGGATGAAGACAATGTCCTTCTTGAAGAGATCTACATGTCTAGTCCATCTCTTCACTGCTGCGTAGCCACCAGAAGTTAGTTTTAGATAGAAGAAAGTAGTAACAGCATGAACCGCTGGATATTCTTCCTTCTTAGATCTTTCAATCAAGAGATTCATGTAGAAATTAATTATCTGTACCATAGAGAGTAAGCTTGAGATGTAAAACAAGACCCTAGCTTACCAAAAGAATGATACAGCAGCAAGAGCCATGAGGTTTCTCGCTGAACAAGGTTATTGTCATGCTGCGGCCAGTTTTACCTCATCATTGAGCCAGCGATCTTTCTGCAGCCTGCAGATGTCACCACGAGTGATGCTCATTTTGAAGGCATTGCTAATGACATCATTTGGATCCCCGTGGTGAAATGCGGCCTTAATCTCTCTCTCCATGGCCTAAAACAAACAATTAAATGGGGAAGGCCTCATGAAATGGAATAATGAGCATGCTAACAAGCTTTCAGCTGCAAGAAAGCCTGCAATGAAGCTCAGGTACCAGTTTTCTGCCAAGTCAGTAACAGCACCCCAACTTTCAACTTCACAGCCCAGATTTGCCCCAGTGTGTTTTCACAAAAGGAAGCCGATATCCAACATGTGGACACCAAACACACTAAAGCAGCTGAAAAATTAACAGAAGTAGAGCAAAACCCTTTGCCATGTATTGCTGCAGCCCTTGCCATACTGAGGGTTAAGTAAGGGAAACTGAGGCAGCTACACTGGAGTCAGGCAACCATGAATCCAGGCTGTACATCTGACTGGCTCCAAGACTGATGTTGCCATCTAAGTCTGTGTAAAAAATACAAATAAACCACTAGGTCCCCTTCTTGGTTGAATCTGGGCTGGAAAATTAAGCACAGCACCTGGTTTTCCTTCTACTGCCCAGACATTGTAAACCTTTGCAAGAGACAAGTTAGCCTCTGCCTTTCTCCTCAACAGGTAAAACCAGACATGGTCAATTAGATCAGCACGATCGTGACTCCAAAGAATAAAAGCATCCAAAATTCAGGTGAGCAGGGGAACCTGGACTCCCACTCCCCGTCAAACAGTGTAACTAAGTTAACTCCTCTACCCACTGCAACGCTCAGCACACACACAGGGCTCTGTGGGGTCCTGAGGGTCCACACACAGCTCTGTGGGACCCTGAGGATGCTCAACTGCCCCCCAAGCAAGGCAAGCGCTACAGATCAGCCAAAGCTTATTTTGCATGTTCCACCACCACAGTAGGACAGGACAAAATCCTTTTAAGAGGCTCTGCCTCTTAATCAGGTGAATCGGTTTAGCACTGCTGTGTTCTTAAGCCTGGCCTAAGTTTTGTCCTTTTAGCAGAAGCCCCAAAAACTCTTAAGTGAGTTCAAATGAAGGAGCACGTGGAGCATATTAAAAATCAGCTTTACTGCTGACACTAGCACTGTGTCCTGTCTAACAAACCATCAGCTATGGTACCTTTGTGATTGGAGGAAAGTCGTCTGCCTTTTTGCCTGAGTCGGGGGATTTGCTTGCTTCCACACCGATGCTGGATGATTTTCTGGACAGAAGAGTTGGTGGACGTAATTGGCATAACACACCTCCAGAGGTGTCGGCTCCATTCTGTTTCTGTTGGGCAAAAGCACATTAAGTGAGCAAGGAAACGCACATTTTTGCTAGGTGATAGTGCAGAAAATCTTGCTGATGTATAAAACTGGAAGGGGTTTTGTACACTCATCCAGACAGCAAACTGCAAAGTTACTTTTTCTTGGGGAGTGCATTCCAGCTGTGCAGAGCTGCCCTCAAAGCTAAGCAGAGGCAGGAGAGGCACAAGGTCAATTTGGCATTAAAGAACCTCAGCAGAGCCTCCGCATGTGCATATCAAATTGAGATTGAAATTAACAGCTCCCATTTCCACGATTAAAACTGTGTGATCCCAATGTCAAGCAGAGATTCAAGTCAGAAGTGTACACCCAACCTAACAAAACAAGCCAGGGCTAAAGATACCGCAGCCCAGCTTTGCAGGATGACTAAGTCTGTGCGCAAGACTTTTAAGCTGTGCCCAATACGGTAAGCGGGAAGAAGAGAAAGAGCATAGTGCTTGTGATAGTCCAGAAGCTAAACAAAGGACAGCCAGAAGCCCTTGCTGATAGCACTACTTCTCACACAACATTCCCGCTTTCCCTGAGCAAACCAACCATCACAAACACATTACTCACTCAGCAATACGTGAGTGAGGAGGGCAAGCATTTCTGATCACAAAGAGCTGTATTTGCTTAAGAAGTGAAATCATGAATGACACAAAATTACCTCTGCAGTGGCAAGTTTTCCTGGCCTCCCATCCCCAATAGTGTTTTCTGCCCTGTGAGGTGAGGGAGAGAAAAAGAGAGGAGTGAGCTCTCTATCCGTACTGTCCCATGGAATTGTTCTGAATAAGAGACACACACAGAGCTAAATGACAGGAGAAGAGTGATTACAAGAGACTCTACCTGGTCACCTCACCACTTGGAGGCACCTGTGGTCCGCAAACATCTCCATCTTTGAAACCTGCACAGAAAAGCAGTCTTATGAGAACAAGAAGCCAGCTTTCATTTACCATCAGATGCACAAAGTGCTTGCTTGCTGGGTGATAAATAAAAAAAAAACCTTGTAATGACGACTGCACGGTCAGGAAGTTTGAACTTGGGCAGTTTCATAGAATATCATAGAATTGTTAAGTTGGAAAAGACCTTTGAGATCATCAAATCCAACCCATACCCATCCACTCCTAAACCACTCCTTGAGCAGCTCATCTCTGAACAGCCTGGTCCAGTGGGAGGTATCCCTGCCCATGGCCGGAGGGTGGGACGGGATGGGCTTTAAGGTCCCTTCCAACCTAAACCGTTCCATGATTCTACAAAACTAAGAGCACTAACACAGTGCTGGCAACAAAGGAAACCACTAGTCAGCAAACCAGTTTAATTAGCCCACTCTGCAGAAGGGAACTCCTTCAGCAGTTATGCATCTTCAGCTCGCTAACTGTCACAGAAATAGCCACTCAGCACTAGAAATTGATAACGGCTGACAACTCCCAGTTAAGCAAGGGGTGCCTGAGGGTGGGCAGCAATATATCGCGCTCTGCTGCTGCAAACAGCCAGGTGCTGTGATGTTCTGCATGGGGCAGAGTCACATCTGCAGCCACAAAGTTCACTGGCACAATAATGTGTCTTGAGGGCCATTTTAAACAGTTTTTCAGTACACCAAAATGCTTCCAAGGGCATTTTAGCCAGTAGCTACTGTTGGGGGTGGTTCTGTCCCCCTCTTTCTTTCCCAACTCCTCCCGCCCCCACCAGAAAAAAAGTCAATTGTTACAATCTACAAGCTAAAATTAGTATTTAAAACAATTTCTTCTGGCAAGCCAATGATGGACATACAACTGTAGGACTGCTCCCAAGGCAGCTTTTGCACTGAGATGACAAGATAAATGCCCCAGTCCAGAGGCAACACAAGGATGCAGAGAAAAATTCATATTCAAGCATTGCCAGATGTTGCTACTTCAACACTCTAAGCCCAGAGGGTGCAGCTGCCCCCCAAACATAGCAATGTGAAAAAGAAATGAGTTAACAGTGCAATGTCAGCCTTACCAGATTCCAACATTTCTAGTGCAGAAACTCTTCGTTTCTTAGCTGGATGTTCATAATAAAAGGACTGAGCCTGAAGTAGAAAACAAAAAATTGTAGCAATGTGAGTATAACCTCAGTGTGAATCCAAGCAGACAAACTCCCTGGAATTTGGTAAGCTCTGTCACGACCTGGGATCCGTTATTTGCCAGTTCAGATGTTAGCAAAACACAAACCTCTGCAGGAACTCTGACAAGTATGCTTTTAAAAAAAAAAAAAATTAGTAACAGCTCTCCTACATGCAGTGGTTAAAAGAACACAAGCTTGTGGCTGTCCCCTCCCCAGGGATGTTCAAGGCCAGGCTAGATGGGGCTTTGATGCAGTGGGAGGTGTCCCTGCCCACGGCAGGTGGTTGGAGCTGGACGGGCTTTAAGGTCCCTTCCAACCCAAACCATTCTAGGATTCTTACTGCCAAACTGCAGCAGTTTAGCCCTTGAAGTATATTTTATATAAATAGGAGTTAACGACTCTCTCAGGAACAAACACTTAGAGGGTGGCAGTTTATTCCTCTTATGGGGCAATAAGAAAAGTAACGCTACACCTTTGAACCAGACTAGAGACAAGCAGTTCATGACTCATATTTACAGATCCAGCATCCTACAGGACTCCTCTCCCAGACTGGTGGATAACCATCCAACAGAATGAGGTTTAATCAGAGGAAGCATCCACTTTTTTCTTGTACTGGAATGTATTTGAATTACCTAACTACAAGCTGCAAGTGCTAGAGCAGAGCAGGCAAATCTGAGTAAAGCAAATCCCACACACAAGAGCTGCCAGCTACAAATGGGAAAGAACCTACAGCCATACAGGCTCAGAGCAGGCCCAACTTCATGATACATTAGGGAGAGCTGCCTCCTCTTTCCTCCTCCACAGATTCTACCTACCCCCCAAATCCTCTCTCACCTCTGCTGCAGGCTCTGCAATGGCAACGGCATCGCTGACTGAAGCCTCCTGGCCCTCAGTTGTTGCCTTGGATGGCAACCCCTCCGCAGCGACACCTTTGTCAACTTCCTCTTCACGCTTAAAGACAGTGTAATCTAAAAAACAAAAGCAGGCAACATAAGAACATGATTTAAAGAGGATTAGGATTTCTACTTGTGTTAGAGCCCATCTCCTTATTCCATCTAAAGCAGTGTAACCCATTACAAGTTACACACCCTTCCACAACAGTGGTTGTTGGTGATATAAGCTGGGGAGGGGCTCTTGATCAGGGAAGGCAGGGATAGGACGAGGGGGAACAGCTTTAAGTTGAAAGAGGTGAGGTTGAGATGAGATCTTAGGGAGAAATGTTTTGCTGTGAGGGTGAGGAGGCCCTGGCCCAGGTTACCCAGTGGGACTGGAACCAGCTACGCAGGTGGCCACAAGGAAAGAAGGGCTCAAAAAGCTACTGTTTCAGTAATAACACTGAAGTACAAAAGCCAGAGTTCCCTGCAGTTCAGGAACCTAAGGAAAATGGGGCACATTAAATCCTCGTGCCACATGCAGTTCGTGTTCCTGCCTTCTTTGCTGGTGGCTCGTCAGGACTGTCCGACGGAGCACTGAGGGAAGAACACAAGACACAGTTTCACAACTGCACATAAGCTTCCAAGAGGCTGACTGCCCTCCCCAGCGCCACTGCCAAAGCAAGGTTCCGTATCGTCAAGGTCTCCCCATCCACACCCTTTGCTCACAGAGAGGTGCTTATTGCACTAAAGCGTATAAGGTCTCTTTTTCTCGTTCTCTTAATGCTTCTCAATGTTTTGTATTTGCTCCTATCGCCAATTGTGAGGTTAATGTGGGAAGCTTTCCTCTTTCCTCAAGGAAAGCAGCGTGCCAGAGATCACTGTGCCACAGAGGTGTGTGGCAAAGAAAACTCTCAGTAGGACAGAACTAAAAAGTGGGAAAGCGACTCCTGCCTGCACCTACCCACTGAAATAACTCCCTGCTAAGCCAGCACAAGGGAATGAGCTCTTGAAATCACTCTCAGCTGCACCCTCACTTATAAAGTGTAATCCCAGAGTTCCACCAGTGGGAAGCAAGGATAAAACCTAGTAAAACTCATTTGGGTACAAAGCGCAAAGGTTGCTCCTGGTTATATTTGTTCAAGAATTTATTTGTTCAGTAGTCTGCTGCAGCTGGTGTATCCAAACACCATCCACCTGCAAACTGCAAGGCTGGGGCAACAAGAGATGGGGAATGGCAGCAAGTTCCTGCCAGACAAAGGAAACCTGCTTCCCTCAATCAGACAACAAAACCTCACATCCCCAAGGTGAATAAATATCATATGCTGCAGGTGGAATCCAATCCTGAGGACAAGGATGATGGCTCCCACAGCCTAGAATCCTTCCCTACGCTGCACCATCCTCAGAAAAAGATAAAAACATCCTCCATTAAGAAGAGGAGGAGGGTGATTGTTGTATGGGACTCCCTCCTACAAGGAATGGAGAGACCTATTTGTAGACTGGACACACTCCATAGAGAGGTCTGCTGCATACCAGGGGCATCAGTGAAGGAGGTAGCTAGAAAACTTCCTTCCCAGGTCCACGAGACCGACTGCTATCCTCTGATAGTAGTCCAAACTGGTAATGATGGTTTAGTAAGCAGAAAGACCAAATCCACCAAGAAAGACTTCAGGGCCATTGGGAAAATGATGGAGGGCTCTGTGGCTCAAATAGTATTCTGCTCCATCCCAAGGCTAAATACAGAGGAGCAGGAAGTCAGGAAGAAGAATTTGATTAATGCCTGGCTCCAAGCCTGGTGCCAGGAGAGGGGCTTTGGCTTTTTTGATCATGGGGTGGCTCAGGCACCCTCAGGCTTTGTTACTAAGGATGGGAAACGTGTGTCTCCTAGGGGGGCTAAAGCCCTTGCTAAAAGCCTAGCTAAGCTCATAAACCGAGCTTTAAACTAGATGTGAAGGGGAAGGGGGTTGAGACCAGGATAGAGAGGAGCGAGCCTGGACATGAGGCACTGGTGATTAGGAGAGGGTGTGCTGGTGAGGACCACCAGTACATCACCACACAGCAAGTGGGGGTGAACACACCTGGGGTTGATAAGGGAGATACGGGTACTCTGGCGCTAGTTACTCCAGTGACCAGGCAATTGGGAACAAACTCTGTTCCCTCTAAGAATAGCTGAAGGCTCGACAGCTCAGCTGAACTGCATTTACACCAATGCTCACAGCATGGGTAATAAGAAGGAGGAGTTGGAAGCTGTCGTAGGGCAAGGAACCTATGATGTTGTTGCCATCACAGAAATGTGGTGGGATGACTCATATAACTGGAGTGCAGCTCTGGTGGGGTACAAACTCTTCAAGGCAAGACAGGAAGGGTAGGAGAGGAGGCGGGGTAGCCCTCTTTGTAAGGGAGGACTTGGACACTGTTGAGATGGATTGTGGTGATGAGGAGATTGAGTGCCTGTGGGTTAAAATCAAAGGAGGAAGATTTTGTGATGGGAATCTGTTTTAGACCACCCAGGCAAGAAGCAACAGCTGACGAGCTATTCTATAAACAGCTGGGGTTAACCTCTAGATCTATGCCTCTCATTCTTGTGGGAGACTTCAACTTTCTTGATAGCTGCTGGAAATACAATAGAGCAGAAAGGAAGCAGTCTAGGAGGTTCCTGGAATTCATGGAAGACAACTTCCTTGCACAGCTGGTGAATGAACCAACAAGTGAGGGTGCCCTCCTGGACCTGCTGTTTGTGAACAGAGAAGGCCTTGTGGGGGATGTGGCAGTAGGAGGACGCCTAGGACAAAGCGATCATGAGATGATAGGGTTTTTAGTTCTAGGCAAAGTGAAGAGGGTGTTTAGCAGGACAGTAGCACTAAATTTCTAGAGGGCAGACTTTGAACTCTTCAGAAGGTTGAGGTTTAACCAGGCCAAATGCCAGGTCCTGCACTTGGGGCACAACAACCCCGTGCAGCTACAGACTAGGAGAAGTCTGGCTGGAAAGCTGCCTGGAGGAGAAAGTCCTGGGGGTGTTGGTTGACAGCTGACTGAACATGAGCCAACAGTGTGCCCAGGTGGCCAAAAAGGCCAATGGCATCTTGGCTTGTATCAGTAACAGCGTGACCAGCAGGTCCAGGAGGTTATTCTCCCTCTGCACTCGGCACTGGTGAGACCGTTCCTTGAATACTGTGTTCTGTTCTGGGCCCCTCACCACACGAAGGATGTTGAGGCTCTGGAGCGAGTCCAGAGAAGAGGAACGAAGCTGGTGAAGGGGCTGGAGAACAGGCCTTATGAGGAATTGCTGAGAGGGCTGGGGTTGTTTAGCCTACAGAAGAGGAGGCTGAGGGGAGACCTTATTGCTCTCTATAATACCTGAAATGAGGTTGAAGAGAGGAGGGAGTTGGGCTCTTCTTCCAAGCAACAGGAGACAGGACGAGAGGGAATGGCCTCAAGCTCTGCCAGGGGAGGTTTAGTCTGGGCATTAGGAAAAAAAAAATCACAGAAAGGGTCATTGGGCACTGGCAGAGGCTGCCCAGGGAGGTGGTTGAGTCACCTTCCCTGGAGGGGTTTAAGGCACGGGTGGACGAGGTGCTGAGGGACATGGGTTACTGTTTGATAGCAATGGTTGGACTCGATGATCCGGTGGGTCTCTTCCAACCAGGTTATTCTATGATTCTAAGAACATCAGGACAGACAGCAAGGATTCTTTGAAGAACCCTTTGTTTTTGCTTACACAAAATAACATATCATGCCACTAACACCTCCAGAAGCTAGCCCCAGGCAAGCCTGACACTCTCCCTCTCCCCCAGCAGCCATTGCGACAAACGCCCCGCCCCCAGGAGTGGCCATTGGGCCAGTGGGCACGGCCCCGCCCCCACGCACCGCCACGCGCTCCCATTGGCTGCACCCGGGGAGAGTCCTGCAGGGGCCCGGCCCTTAGCCCCGCCTCCTCCGTGGAGACCTTGCCCCCGACGCTCCCCGACAGCCCTCTATCACCATATATGGCCACGCCCATCACCGCCGCTAGCCACGCCCCCCTCCTCAGAGGCGACTCCTCTTGCATTGGTCTAGCCCCGATCGCCCCTCGGCCACGCCCCCATCCCCATATATGGCTGCTCCCCGCCCCACCGCCACCACCTATGGCTGCCGCCCCTTGTGCCTCCGCCCAACGGCACCAGCCCCGGTCGCACCCCCTGTCCCACCCCTCGCACCGCCCGCCCCGCTCCCTCCTCTTTCGGATCCCTCCCGGCTCTCCGGCTGGAGGCGCTCAGCATCCCCGACCGCGGGCGGTGGGCAGCCCCGAGCGGCGAGGGGCCGGAATGCAGAGGGGGCTGCGGGCAGGAGCCGGCGGGGCTGCTGGAGGGGCGGCCCGAGCGGGGCCGGGCGGCTCCGAGCTCCCCCGGGGGGCAGCTGCCCCCACTCCCCAGCGCTGCCGGGGGCGCTCCCGGGGGCGCTCTCTCCTCTTACCGAGCACTCCACGCAGTTGCCGCCGGCCGCTTCATTCTCTGCATCGCGAAATATGCCAAAACAATCACCGCACGACAAAAGCTCGATCCGCACACGAGGTGAGCACCAAGCACCCGACTGGTTGCGGCCAGGTCGCTGGGAGGCACCGAACGTTCCAACAGCCGTGGCTCGTGCCTCCCCCACCCCGTGCCTGGGGTCCACTGGGGAGGGGAACGGGGCAGCTGCACCTCGAGGGGAGAACCCGAGCAGACATTTAGGGGCTTCATTAGTGCTTCATTAGGGGTTTTGGCCGGGGAGGGGGCTGAGCCCCGGGCACAGAGGGGGACGGGGTGCGGAGTGCCGGCAGGGGGGAGGGCAGGATTCGAACAGGGATGCAGGATTCAGGCAGGGATGTTCCTAGGGGCAATGTGGGAGCCTGGGGAGGGGACTGAGCTTTGTATTAGCTCTTAAGCACAAGGATAGAAGTATATCTGTGGCATTTGCGTGTCTTTACGTCTGCCTCTGAGGTACAGTGTATGTGGTATTTCTGATTCATCATGCACCTGTTCTCTTTGCTAAATCAAAGGAATTGAGAGTTAAATTGATTCAGGTCTTGGTTAAGTTCAATTTTACCAGGAGATGTCAAGATAAACATTTGATAAAATCGTGAAGGATTTAGACAGAAAAGTGAGCAGTCAAGAAGTTATTTGTTTTCCTGAAGAGTTTATTTCTTAGTTACCTTCTCTGTCTAAAAATCTTTCTCAAGGATTTTTCTGTGCAATCCCGATGTCTGTGCCTCACAGCCTTGTGGTGAGGATAAATAGTCTGTGCCAATAAATAGATTACTGCCTTTGTGTCACCTTATTAGAATGCTTTAGAGTAGAGATGTTTGGGATCATCAAAAGGCAGATGGGAACACCAGCAGTCTCGGGCGCGCAGGACTTGCTGCATGTTTATACCTGGAGAAAACACTGCTGGCCAGTACCTGCTCTTCTGAAGCAGCTCATGAGTGACTTTGTGGGCAAATCTAAATCCTAGTAGTGCCAGAAATTGTTTCTGGTGGGAATAAATATTTTTTTTTCTTCATTGATTACCTCATGTGCATTTTATTGTCAAAGCGTTTATTTGCTCACCTCAAAATTAACCACAGGTGTTGTTTGTTGCCAGTCCTGTAGGCAGTGGAGTAAAACCTGTAGAAAATGGCCTGTAATTCTTTGTCTAGTTAGAAAGATTCCAAGGTCACAGAATCACTAGGTTGGAAAAGACCCACAGGATCATCGAGTCCAACCATTCCCATCAATCATTAAACCATGTCCCTCAGCGCCTCATCCACCTGTCCTTTAAACACCTCCAGGGAATGTAACTCAACCCCCTCCCTGGGCAGCCTCTGCCAGTGCCCAATGACCCTTTCCGGTGAATTTTTTTTTTCTGATGTCCAGCCTAAACCTCTGGGGGTTTTAGCTGGGGGTGTTTAGCCTGGAGAAGAGGAGGCTGAGGGGAGATCTTATTGCTCTCTACAACTACTAGAATGGAGGTTGTAGAGAGGAGGGAGCTGCCCTTTCTCACAAATGACAGGGGACAGGACAAGAGGGAATCGCCTCAAGCTCCACCAGGGGAGGTTTCAGGCTAGACATCAGGAAAAAATTTTCATGGAAAGGGTCATTGGTCACTGGCAGAGGCTGCCCAGGGAGGGGGTTGAGTCACCTTCCCTGAAGGTATTTAAGGGACAGGTGGATGAGGTGCTGAGGGGCATGGCTTAATGGTTGATAGGAATGGTTGGACCTGATGATCCTGTGGGTGTTTTCCAAGCTAGTGATTCCTTGATTTTGTGCTTGAGGTTAAACAGTGCCCAGGGAAGGGAATGGGATTCCTTGCTCTTGTAAACTGGGAGTCTCACTGGCACAATGTTGCCTGTGCCACATGGAACACTTTAAGGGACTTCTGTAATTCTTCTGGAGCTGCCCTGGTTGTGGGAGCTGTTTGTGTGCAGCCAGCTTGGGGAGTGAGAATTCATCAGCCTCTCCCCTTGCAATTAGTCTTGGGCCATGGAATTCCCTCCCTGTCTCAAAATTTACTGTGTGGCTTCCACTCTGGCTCTGCCTGGGGCAGCCTCTTGATACAGTGTGGAAACAGCCCAGTATTCTCCCAGTATTCCCAGTAGCACTCATGGAGTGGTGGATGCACACCCGATGGTAGATATGCCCTCCCCCCCATTCCCAGTGCTCCCAGTCTGACTCAGGGGGTGGTGGATGCCTCCGTCCCTATTCCCAGTGCTCCCAGTTTGACTCACGGGGTGGTGGACGTAGCCCCCTCAGGGCTAGCACCAGGCCGAAAGGTTGCGCAGGCTCAGCACCAAGTGGTGCCCGGCCCCCTCCCCATGCACCACCACGTGCCCCCCCGATGTAGTGCCCGTACAGCACCTGAGAGGCAATTGGGGGATGAGGGGGGCAACTGGGGAGTCATTAGGGTACCTGGGCAGCAATTATGGGGTCTGAGGGGGGCAACGAGGGGGACAAGGGCATTTAGGAGGGACTGGCATACAATTGGGGAGGAATTCAAGTTCCTCAGGGGGTTCCTAAGGGGCAACTGGGATGAGGCAAGGACATTTGGGGGGCTTGAGGAGGGGGATTGAGGTACCTGTGGGGCAACCTGAGGGGAATTCAGGGTGGGATCCAAGGAGACAATCGGGGTCCTTGAGGGGCAACTGGGAGGCAATTGGGGGGGGGGGAGCTGGGGTTCCTGAGGCACAATTGGTGGGTTAGAGGAGCATTTGGAGGGGCTAGAGGGCGATTAGTGAAGGAATTGGGGTTCCTGGGTGGGATCTGGGGTGGAATTGGGATTCTTGAGGGGCAACTGGGGTTCCTGGGGGGGACCTGAGGGGAGAAGGGGGACAACTGGGGTTCTTGAGAGGCAATTGAGAGGCAACTGGGGAGCAACTGAGGTTCCTGGGGGGGACTTGATGGGGGAAGGGGGAGAACTGGGGTTCTTGAGAGGCAATTGGGGGGCAATTGCAGACAACTGGGGGGGCAGGGATGTTTGGGAGATGTTGGGGGCAACTGGGGGGAAACTGGTGTTCCTGGAGGGAATTGGAGGGGGCACTTGGAGTTCCTGGGGGGTAACTTGGGGGCAAGAGGCAGGATTTGGGGTTTCTCGGGGGTAATTGGGCAGTGAGGGGGGAGCAAGGGCATATAGGGGGGCTGGGGCAAATTGCTGGGGCCAATGGAAGGGGAAATGGGGGAGGAAGTGGGTCTGGGGAAGGGGGAAATGAGGGGATTGGGAAGAAAAGAGGGGAGAGATGGGGTCCTGGGAGGGGAAATGGGGGGGTTGGGGGGCAATAGTGGGGGGGAATGTTAGAGAGTGGGGGTAAAATGGATCTAGGGGAGTAATGGGAATATTCGTGGGGGGCAAAAGAAGGGGGAAATAGGGGACAAAATGGGTCCTGAGAGAGTTAATGGGGGGGAAATGGAGGGGTTATGGGTAAAAAGGGAGAGTAATGTGGAGGAAGATGGGGCCCAAGGGGAGGAAATGGGGGGGAGTTTGGGCAAAGGCAGGGGGGAAGGGGGATTTGTGCAGGTGTCAATGGGTCCTGTGGGGAAATGGCGGCCGGGGGTGGGGGTAAAAAGAGGAGTGAACTGGGGGGCTTGTGGGGCAATGAGTGGGTAATGGGGGGGTTGGAGGGCAAAAGGGGGTGGAATTAGGAGAAAATGGGTCTGGGAGAGTAATGAGGTGGGGGAATGGGTCCTGAGGTGGGGGAAAAAGGGGGAATTGGGGAGCAAAAGTTGGAGGCATGGGAGTGGGGTATTGGTGGGGAAATGAGGGTGTTGGAGGGCAACAGCGGTGGAGATGAAGGGCAGTGGGGGGGAAATTGGGTCGTGGGGGTAGAAATGGAGGAGTAATGGGGGAGTTAGGGGGTAATGGGTGGGAAAATGGGTTCTGGGGTGGGAAACCCGGGGGTGTGTGGTAATGTGGGGGGAAATAGTTCCCTGGGAAGGGGCGGGGGGGTGTTTCACAACACAGAACCAGAAGCCACACGCTCATGTCTGGCCCTGACTGGGGGGTATTGGATTCGTTTGTGTTTTTTTCTTAATGACTATTAAAAATAGATCATTCCATTTCTCAATCCAAGTAAATTTTCTCTGTGTTTTTGCATAGTATGTGTAACCAGAATGTCATTAAATAATAAATCTTATGATGTACAAATGCTTATTTATTTTGTACAATGGATTTATAGTTCTGATAAATAAAGTGTAATCAACCCATGAAAGATCTGTAGCTCTGGCCCAGGACAACGGTAGAAGCTTGGGAGCATTTTTTCAGATGCTCTTAGCACAGCTTAAAGTCATATTTCTGCCAACAGGTAGCTATTAAATATGTGTTACTGCTCGCACAAATCTTAAATACAATTGATTGTTTCTTCTGAGAGCTCATCCATGTGGCCTGATATAAGACAGTCTTTGCCTTAGTAGTAACGACAGAATGCATTGTTCTATTAATGGCTAGCATAATGTATTATTTTTTCAAAAGATTCTTTTGTGAAAAGTAATTATTTATATTTGTTTGTTTATTAAAGTAAATTTAGATTTTTACCTTAAAAATCTCTGCATGCTGGCTTTTTTAATTTATTTTGCTAATGTCAGCACTTGAAATGAATGAATTGTTCTCAAGACATTCACCTCTGTTGATAGTATTTTCTCCACTGAGAAACTAGCTCTGCTTGTAACTGTTGGTCGTCATCCATAAGTGTGGTGGCAGTGCTCTGCAAAAGATGCATTGAACATTCCAATGGAAAGAAGTGTCTGCAACTCAGATGTAGCAATTTAGGTTGTTAAATGGGTTATTGCCTGCTTCTGGCTGGAATCAGTATAAATCTTCACTGTACCACAAGGTCTAGGAATGGAGAGATGACGATCCAGAGCTTAAGATACTTGCTGTAATTGTATTTTTTATACTAGTTATCTGCAGTCACTCTCAGATGTATGAGATCGGGGTAAATTATCATTTACTTCATAGCAGAAGAAAGCTGTTCAGATTGATTGATTGCTTTTCCATAAGCATTCCCATGATGCATGGTATATGCTTGGAACTAGGAAACACACTTCATATTTGTTTATTTTTCCATGATAAAGTACAGGCGATTTATTTAATTTAAAGAAATTATCTTTTTTAATTAATTTTGATTTAAAAAAAAACCAAAAACCAAACCCAAACAAGCAGAAAAACCCATAGAAGACTGTTTCGGTGCTTTATGGCTTTCAGGGTTTTGCAATAAGCAAAAATGAATTTTCAGGCCCTAGCCAGTTCTTTGTGCTTGTCCTTCACTGGTGAACAACCTGAAGAAACTCTAATTCATTCTGTGGCTGGAGGTCAACATTGTTGGTTTTGTCTCTCATTGAATGTTTTTAATAAAATAACATAAGTAAAGAAGATCATCTCTACACTTAGGTTGGAAATAGACTCCAAACTTTATTAAGACCTTTTTTTCCTTATTAAAAGCTGTAGTAAGACAAAAAGTTGCTGTAGATTTAGAATCTGAACTAAGTGACAGATTGACTTTATTACGTCTACCTCAATTCTGATGTTAATATCTCCGGACACTAGCAAACAGAGCAGTTTACTTACTTCAGTGGTGATTTCAGAGGTCATACTGCTGTTAGACATTGTGAATAATCATGAAAAGATTATTGCCGCAGAAGGCAGACTTGCTTATAAATACTAATTCCATTCAAAATGACCTCACAAAACTGAAAAGGAAAAAAGACTGAAAAACATCTTAACAGTGACAGAATATTTTATATTTCACTGAACTGTGTAACAGAGCCATGTGTGTACCTGGCACAACGGGAACTGTGATACTTTTGGAGAAACTATTGGCCACACAGAGCTGACTTTGGAAGTGTTGTATAAGGATAAACTCATATTTTTCAGGTATTTAGGTAGGATGTTAAATGCTATTATTTGTTTTCCACAAGGTGTATGATGGAAAAGAGAGTTCTGCACACTCTCTGGGAGCCTTCACCAAAAATGACTTGATGGGTGTTATCCTGAATAGCACCTCTAGCCGTTTGTGGATAGAGTTTAATACCAACAGCTCTGATATTGACCAAGGATCTCAGCTCACTTAGACAAGTAAGTAGCTCACAAAAATGTTCTGACTGTTAAGTGGGGAAACGTGTATTTGAAGCTGCAGGGATTTCTCATGGAATGGTGAAGATAATATCCTAGAATGTACTGAAGTTCAGACTCTGAATTTTACTTGTCTTCATGTCTGCATACTTTCAGTATTTATAGAACATTACTAAAAGAAAAATTATAACCTTTCAAATATAGAAAGCATTGTTATTTTGAAGATTTAGCTGTGGGGTTTGAATAAGAGTGAATTGTGACATCTGTGGGTTAAATATATTACACAGAATCACAGAATCACAGAATGACCAGGTTGGAAGAGACCCACCAGATCATCGAGTCCAACCATTCCCACCATTCCCTAAATCATGCTCCTAAGCACCTCATCTACCCTAACCTTAAACACCTCCAGGGACGGTGACTCAACCACCTCCCTTGGCAGACCTTTCCAATGCCTAACCACCCTCTCTGTGAAGAATTTCTTCCTAATCTCAAGCCTAAATCTCCCCTGATGGAGCTTGAGGCCATTCCCTCTCGTCCTGTCCCCTGTCACTTGGGAGAAGAGGCCAGCACCCTCCTCTCCACAACCTCCCTTCAGGTAGTTGGAGAGAGTAATAAGGTCTCCCCTCAGCCTCCTCTTCTTCAGGCTAAACAACCCCAGCTCTCTCAGTCGCTCCTCATAAGATTTGTTCTCCAGCCCCTTCACCAGCTTTGTTGCCCTTCTCTGGACTCGCTCCAGAGCCTCAGCATCCTTCTTGTGGTGAGAGGCCCAGAACTGAACACAGTACTCGAGGTGCGGTCTCACCAGTGCCGAGTACAGGGGGAGAATAACCTCCCTGGACCTGCTGGTCACGCCGTTCCTGATACAGGCCAAGATGCCATTGGCCTTTTTGGCCACCTGGGCACACTGCTGGCTCATGTTCAGTCGGTTGTCAACCAACACTCCCAGGTCCTTCTCCTCCTGGCAGCTTTCCAGCCAGGTTTCTCCTAGTCTGTACCTCTGCTTAGGGTTGTTGTGCCCCAGGTGCAGGACCCGGCATTTGGCCTTGTTAAACCTCATGCCGTTGGTCTCAGCCCAGCAGTCCAGCCTGGTCAGATCCCGTTGCAGAGCCTCCCGACCCTCCAGCAGATCGACACTTCCTCCCAGCTTGGTGTCATCTGCAAACTTGCTAAGGGAGGACTCAATGCCTTCATCCAGGTCGTTGATAAAGACATTAAACAGGACTGGACCCAGGACTGATCCCTGGGGAACCCCACTTGTCACTGGCCTCCAGCTGGATTTAACTCCATTTACCACCACCCTCTGGGCCCGGTCATTCAACCAGTTTTTCACCCAGGAGAGTGTGCGACCGTCCAGGCCAGAGGCCGACAGTTTCCAAAGCAGAATGTTGTGAGGAACTGTATCAAAGGCTTTACTGAAGTCCAGGAAGACCACATCCACAGCCTTTCCCTCGTCCAAGAGTCTAGTCACTTGGTCATAGAAGGTGATCAGATTATTCTGGCAAGACCTGCCTTTCATGAACCCGTGTTGACTGGGCCTGATCACCCGATTCTCTTGCAAGTGCTTCATGATCGCACTCAAGATCACGCGCTCCATGACTTTCCCTGGTACCGATGTCAGGCTGACAGGCCTGTAGTTCCCTGGATCCTCCCTGCGCCCCTTCTTATAGATGGGCATGACATCAGCCAGCCTCCAGTCCAGTGGAACCTCCCCAGTCATCCAGGACTGCTGGAAGATGATGGAAAGGGGTTTGGCCAGCACATCCGCCAGTTCCCTCAAAACTCTTGGGTGGACTCCATCCGGCCCCATAGACTTGTGGGCATCTAGCTGGGCAAGCAAGTCTCTAACCACCTCCTCTTGGACCTTAGGAATCTCATACTTCTCTTCCAACCCTTGGGGTTGTGCACAGAGGGAACAATATTCCTTACTGTTAAAGACTGAGGCAAAGTAGGCATTGAGCACTTCAGCCTTGTCTTCGTCCCCTGTTACTGTTGTTCCCTCTGCATCTGCTAGGGACTGGAGATTCTCCCTAGCCCTCCTTTTGCTGTTGACGTATTTGTAGAAAGACTTTTTGTTGTCTTTCACAGTCTTGGCCAATCGCATTTCTAGTTGGCCCTTAGCCCTCCTGATTTTTTCCCTGCACTTTCTCACTTTCTCCCTGTAGTCCACCCAGGATGCCTGCCCCTTCCTCCAGAGGTCGTAGGCCCTCCTATTCCTATTGATGTCTCTTAGGACCTCCCTACTCAACCACGCTGGTTGTACTGTAGCAGATATTAAAAATGGAACACTGGATTCCTGCAGACAAATTTAAAAATATAAAAGAACAAATGAGAATAAAAAGAATGTCGTGTGCTTGGGTGAATACTCTTTCCATGTCTGCTTGTCAGGATCAAGGTGAAATACGCTGGAAGAAGACCTGAGCAAACAAGTTTTGACAGTCACTTGTCCAACAGCTTAGACGTAATTAATTTATGTACTTAAGCTGGCAAACCAATGAGTCTTTTGGAAAGGAAAACTATGGGGAGGGCTAGTTTGTTTCCAACACACATAAAGACATTTTGTCCACCTTTCAAGGAATCTTCAAATCCCCTTTGCCTTCAATTTGTTGTCTTTTATATCAGTTTCCCTGAACCTCTACAAAATCCTTCAGAGCAGAGCAGCACATCATAATGTGACTTAGAAATGGAATCACAGTTGTTTCTAATACATCTGCTGATTTCCCTTTGGATTGGAGCCAGCTGTGGAATAAGCACAAATAATAAGCAGTGTGCCCAGGTGGCCAAGAAAGCAAATGGCATCACAGAATAACCAGGTTGGAAGAAACCCACTGGATCGTCGAGTGCAACTATTCCCACCAATCCCTAAATCATGCTCCTAAGTACCTCATCCACGCTCACCTTAAACACCTCCAGGGATGGTGACTCAACCACCTCCCTTGGCAGACCATTCCAATGCCTAACCACCCTCTCCGTGAAGAATTTTTTCCTAATCTCAAGCCTAAATCTCCCCTGATGGAGCTTGAGGCCATTCCCTCTCATCCTGTCCCCTGTCACTTGGGAGAAGAGGCCAGCACCCTCCTCTCCACAACCTCCCTTCAGGTAGTTGGAGAGAGTAATAAGGTCTCCCCTCAGCCTCCTCTTCTTCAGGCTAAACAACCCCAGCTCTCTCAGTTGCTCCTTGTAAGATTTGTTCTCCAGCCCCTTCACCAGTTTTGTTGCTCTTCTCTGGACTCGCTACAGAGCCACAACATCCCTCTTGTGGTGAGAGGCCCAGAACTGAACACAGGATTCAAGGAACGGTCTCACCAGTGCTGAGTACAGGGGGAGAATAACCTCCCTGGCCCTGCTGGTCATGCTATTTCTGATACAAGCCAAGATGCCATTGGCCTTTTTGGCCACCTGGGCACGCTGCTGGCTCATGTTCAGTCGGCTGTCCACCAACACCCCCAGGTCCTTCTCCTCCTGGCAGCTTTCCAGCCAGGTTTCTCCTAGTTTGTACCTCTGCTTAGGGTTGTTGTGCCCCAAGTGCAGGACCCGGCATTTGGCCTTGTTAAACCTCATGCCGTTGGTCTCAGCCCAGCAGTCCAGCCTGTTCAGGTCCCTTTGGAGCCTCCCGACCCTCCAGCAGATCAACACTTCCTCCCCAGCTTAGTGTCATCTGTAAACTTGCTAAGGGAGCACTCGATGCCTTCATCCAGGTCGTTGATAAAGACATTAAACAGGACAGGACACAGGACTGATCCCTGGGGAACCCCAGTTGTAACTGGTCTCCAGCTGGATTTACCTCCGTTTACCACCACCCTCTGGGCCCGGTCATTCAACCAGTTTTTCACCCAGGAGAGTGTGCACCCATCCAGGCCCGAGGCCGACAGTTTCCGAAGCAGAATGCTGTGAGAAACTGCATCAAAGCCTTTACTAATGTCCAGGAAGACCACATCCACAGCCGTTCCCTAAAGCATCTTGGCTTGTATCAGAAATGGTGTGACCAGGAGGTCCAGGAGGTTATTCTCCCTCTTAACTCGGCACTACTGAGACCATTCCTTGAATATTGTGTTCAGTTCTGGGCCCCTCACCACACGAAGGATGTTGAGGCTCTGGAGCGAGTCCAGAGAAGAGCAACAAAGCTGGTGAAGGGGCTGGAAAACAGGCCTTATGAGGAACGGCTGAGAGAGCTGAGGGTGTTTAACCTGGAGAAGAGGAGGCTGAGAGGAGTCCTCATTGCTCTCTTCTACTACCTGAAAGGAGGTTGTGGAGAGGATGGAGCTGTCCTCTTCTCCCAAGTGACAGGGGGTAGGATGACAGGGAATGGCCTCAAGTTGCACCAGGGGAGGTTTAGTCTGGACATTAGGAATAAAATTTCATGGGAAGAGTCACTGAGCACTGGAACAGTCTGCCAAGGGAGGTGGTTGAGTCACCTTCCCTGGAGGTGTTTAAAAGGTGGGTGGATGAGGTGCTGAGGGATATGGCTTAGTGATTGATAGGAATGGTTGGACTTGATGATCCTGTTGGTCTTTTCCAGCCTAGTGATTTTGTGATTCCATGTGTAATTTACTTTCCCTTCTGTCTTTCCACTGTACTAGGTAAATGTGAAATTTCATCATCCTACCATCCTCTCTTCTCACAGAACCATAAAGGAAAGGACGTTTTCTGTGGCTAGATGAAATGCATTATAGAGCTGGGCTTTCTTTTTAAATTTTTTTTTTAGAGTACAGAAAGGACCACTAGGTAAACAGCTCTCATTTACCTATAGAGACCATTGAATTTTTCCTTTGAAAAAAAGTAACAAAACAAACTTTTGTTTTGAAAACAGTCTTATTTTAAGGGCTCTGATTTCAAGGGACTTGAATCAGTTCCTTTCAGATTCTGATGCAATGATCAGTTCCACCTACCATTTAGAAATAGCATTTTATTTAGTGATGGAATTTTCCTTAGTTTCTGAACCCAGTGGCTTTATTTTCATAGAATCATGGAATCACTAGGTCGGAAAGGACTTATATCTTTGAATGACTGAAGGGCAGACGAAGAGATGTTCTCTTTTTAAATTGCAGTTATTGACCTGCCTTAGCAGATGTTTTCTCTCTCTTTCATGGAGACACACAACTTCCATTCCCAGTCTCCTGGGCTTCCTCATGGTACACAGCATATTGCTTGTGGTAGGTGTAGGAAATGTATGTTAAGCTAAGTAGAATGTGCTGCTCACTCTCATAAAGTCAGTCCTCCACATAGCATAAGGGTTCAGTCATGACCAGCAGTATCTCCCGCAGGTAAAACTTTAGTTGGAAACTAGCCCAGCGAAGCCCCCTTAGGCGAGGGGAAGGGTTCAGTGCTGAGCAGTCAGAAGCATTACAATTGTGAACCCCCATATATCAGAGGATTCTTGTATTGTACCCTGAATGACAGTGTATGATATACCGAGCCGTGTAAGAGCTAAAGCTGCACTGGATCCAAGATCTAGGAAAATAAACTTTACATCTGGTGTCACCTGAATTGGATTCTGCTTTTCTGAGGGGCTGGATTTTGGTGAAATATCTTGATCCACTTTTATAAATAGTTCCAAAAAAGCCTTTGCAAGAATGAGGAGGAGCCAAAAGAATAGAAGGAAGTGTTGCTGGAATCCAAGGCGAGATTGGCAAAGCAAACTGATGGCAGCAGAACAGAGGAACAGAAAGAGAATGAGTGTCTGCAGAAGGTACCAGGATGTTCTTTTTCTATTGCATTTGTGCATATTTTTGTTATATTAATTTTGTACAGAGGGCCAGTACAGCTTGTTTCAGTGGATAGTGGTAAAATTCTAAGGGTGGCAGTTACTGTGTTTGGTTTTGGATTTGCCACTGAAACCTTTTCTATTAGTCTGAAGATGTTTAATTCTGTCTCTTCCAAGCCTGGCTGTGTGGCCTTTTACAGGCGTTTCCAGGCCTTTGCTGTGGCCATTGCTGAAAGGACATAAATTATGTCTAATAAGATGTGGAAAGCATTTGTAATGCTTCTTGTGTACTTCCACTGAATCAGCGAGTGTGTTTTTCTTTCAAGAAGTCAATGCACAATTAGTCAAGTCCTAACTTTAGATGATAAATTGAACAAACCATAAGTAACTAATTGTGTGTACATGTTGATAGCCTCATCACTAATACAGCAAGTAAGTTTCAGCTTTGTTCCTTAAAATGTAGGATTCCAAACACCACTAATAGTATGCCAAAATTTTTAAATTCCTGTATCTTTTTAATCTTGCAAGTTCATTTGGTAGAGATGGCACCTCGTTGATACACTAGTGATTATATTTTCAGAACTGTTTACAGTATCAAAGTTTAGTAAAATGTGTAGATTTTGAGCCTGGAATGCTGAATTGATCAGCGAGGCAAATCTTAAGACTTCATGATTGTCTGTGGCGTGTTAGGTCTTCTTACTGTGTGTGAATTAAAGAGTACAGTGAATTAAGAGATGATTAGATTATTTCCTCCACCTTACCTACTGACTGTGCTGCTTTTTGCATCAAACTCATTTCAGGTACAGAAAACTGGAAAGCCTTCACAACTGTAATGTGGTGATACCAAGGCACGTGATCTTTTTTATTTTTTGGAAAGGTGGTAGAGCTCCTGCTTCTGCTGACAAAGAATAAAATGAAGCTGCTGAGAAAGGCAAAGACGACTTGAGAGACCAGAGTGGAAGACAAAGCATAGTGAATAAATATATATATATGGTGTGACGTGTGCATCGGGTAGAAATGGAAAATACATTTCAATTGGTGCACTGAATGTTTCTTTGCTGAAATAGACAATGTTCCACAAAAAAAAGAGGGCAGTAACCCAGCTTAGATTTGTTAACTACCAATGATGTTTCCTACTTTAAGCAGCAGAAAGTTGTTTCCTTGTTTTCTGTTTCTTTTAGACTTGCTCAGCTTCCCTTGGCTGAATTTCTGTTGTCTTCTTGCTGTCAAATGAGAGGGATCTGGGGGGGATTGAGGGAGTTTTGGGGATCCTGGAGGACTTTGGATGGGGTGAGGGGGGAATTAGGGTGTCTTGAGGGGCTTTGGAGGTGGTCTTAGGGAGATTGAGAGGGTGAGGGAGGGGATTTGTGGGGTTCTTATGGGGAGTGAGGGGATCCGGGGGGGGTGGGGTGGTTGCAGGGTTCCTGGAGGGATTTGGAAGGGTCTTAAGGGGGGATTGAGAGAGTCCTGGGAAGGGGTTAAGGGGGTCTTCTGGGGATGAAGAGGGTCCGGGGAGTTTGGGGGTCCTGGGGAGGTTTGGGGGGTGGTCTTAGGAGGGTTTGAGAGGGTCCAGGGAGATTTTGGGAGGGTCCTGGGGGCATATTGGGGCATCTTGGGGGGATTGAGAGGGTTCTGAAGGGGTTTTGAGGGGGTCTTAAGGGGATTGAGAGTGTCTGGTGGTTTTTTGAGGAGTCTTTGGGGGATTTTTAAGGGTCTTGGGGGAGTTTAGGGGGTCCTGGAGGGGATTTGTGGGGTCTTAGGGGGACTGAGAGGGTCTGGGTGGGTTTGGGGGGCTCTGTTGGATTTTGGGGGGTTTTCAGGTGATTTAGAAGGTTTTGGAGGGGATTTGGGGAGGTCTTAGTGGAGTTGAGAGGGTCCTGGTGGGGGGGATGAGCAGTCATGGGAGGGTTTGAGGCATCTTTAGGAGGGTTTGAGAGGGTCATCGGGGGAGTTGGACGGCTTCTGTGGTGCAATGAGAGAGTCCTGGTGTCTTTGGGGGGGGGGTCTTGTAGGGGTTGAGAGGGATCTGGGGGGAGGTTGAGGGAGCTTTGGGGATCCTGGAGGACTTTGGAGGGGGCAGGGGGGAATTAGGGTGTCTTGAGGGGCTTTGTAGGGGTTCTTAGGGATATTGAGAGGCACCTGAAGGGGATTTGTGGAGCTCTTAGGGGAATGAAGGGGGTCTGGGAAGGTTATGGGGGAGTCCTGGTTGGTTTGTGGGGGTCTTCTAAAGTTTGAGAGGGATTGGGGTGGGAGGGGGAGTTTTGGTGATCCTGGAGGACTTTGGGGGGTGTGAGGGGGAATTTGAGTGTCTTGAGGGGCTTTGGAGGGGACCTTAGGGGGATTGAGAGGATCCTGAAGGGGACTTGTTGGGGCCTTAGGGGGACTGATGGGGTCTGGGGGGGGGGGGGGATTGTGGGGGTTCTGGGGGAATTTGGGACATCTTAGGGGGATTGCAGGGGTCCAGGGGGGATTTAGGGGGGGTCTTAAGGGGGATTGAGAGGGTATGGGAGGTTTTCTGGGGGGTCCTTGGGGGATTTTGGGAGGTCTTGAGGGAGTTGAGACAATCCTTGGGTGATCTGTGGCTGTCTTGAGGGGATTTATAGGGGTCTTACAGAGATTGAGGGGGTCCTGGGGGGGATAGGGTTCCTCGGGGGATTTGGGGGTATCTTAAGGTGATTGAGAGGGTACTGGAGGGGTTTTAGTGGGGGGGGGGGGTGGCCTGGGAGGATTTGGGGGGGTCTTAGTTGGATTGAGAGGGTCCTGGATGAGTTTTGGGGGTATCTTAAGGGGATTGAGAGTGTCCAGGGGTAAGAGGTTTGAGGGGGTCCTGGGGGTAAGGAGGCTGGAGAACAGGCCTTATGAGGAACGGCTGAGAGAGCTGGGGTTGTTTAGCTTGGAGAAGAGGAGGCTGAGGGGAGACTTTCTTTCTACCTAAAAGGAGGTTGTGGAGAGGAGGATGCTGACCTCTTCTTCTCCCAAGTAAAAGGGAACAGGACACGAGGGAATGACCTCAAGCTCTTCCAGGGGAGGTTCAGGCTTGACATCAGGAAAAAAAAAAAATCAAGGAAAGGGTCATTAGGCACTGGAACAGGCTCCCCAGGGAGGTGGTTGAGTCTCCATCTCTGGGATGGGGTGGGTGTGAGGGACATGATGTAGTGGTTGATAGGGATGGTTTGACTTTGATCCTGGGGGTATTTTACAACCTGTGATCCTGTGATTCCGTGAAAAGGTAACTATAACCTGACCGAACAATGCACAGACACAACTTATATGAATACATATTCTTGAGAAAATCTTCACAAGCCCTAAGCCATAAGGCACTGCCCTGAGGAGATCCCCTTGCTCTATGGAAAGGCTGTTCTGGAGGCAGCTCTGTCCCACAAGTGTCCACTGCCTGTCCCTGTTTGCGGGCACAGTACTGCCACACAGCACGGCTGTGACCAAGCTCAGGGCCCTCAGGCCTTACAGCAAGGCAAGGTCTGAGGAGGAAAATGTGGAAGTGGAGAGAGACATCAGAAAACAAAATTCTTTGAATATCCCTTTATTTTGTTGAAACACATAGACAGCAGAGTTCCTCATTTACACAGCCAACAAGCAAGAAAAGAGAAGCGGACAGTGAATTAAAAACAGGAGGACCAGATTATTACAATTGGAAAAAAACAACAACACCACCAACAAATAGAGAAGCCAGTCTGGGCCTGCCATGAGTTGCATGATAACTGCTATGTGGAAGGTGATAAGCAGTTTATTGCTTCAGAGAACCATCCAGATATCAGTTTCCTCACTGCATTCTTGAGCTGCTGGTTCCTCAAGCTGTTGATGAGGGAGTTCAGTGCCGGAGGCACCACTGAGTACAGAACTGAATCCACAAGATCCAGGGATGGAGAGGAGATGGAGGGGGGCTTCAGGTGGGCAAATACCCTACTGCTGATAAACAGGAAGACCACATCCAGGTGAGGCAGAAACATGGAGAAGGATTTGTGCTGTCCCTGCTCTGAAGGGATCCTCAGCACAACCCTGAAGATCCGCACATAGGACATGGCAATGAAAACAAAACAGGCCAATGCTACTAAGACACTGACCACAATCAACCAAACTTCCCTGAGGTAGGAATGTGAGCAAGAGAGCTTGAGGATCAGAGGGATTTCACAGAAGAACTATTCCACAGCATCATCCTGGCAGAGGGGCAGGGAAAATATATTGGCCGTGTGCAGCAGAGCATCGAGAAACCCAGTGCCCCAGGCAACTGCTGCCATGTGGACACAAGCTCTGCTGCCCAGGAGGGTCCTGCACTACGGTGCAGGGGTTTGCAGATGGCAACGTAGCAGTCGTAGGACATGACAGTGAGAAGAGAATACTCTGTTGAAATGAAAAAGACAAACAGAGTAAATTGTGCAGCACAACCTGTGTAGGAGATGGCCCTTGTGTCCCAGAGGGAATTGGCCACGGATTTGGGGACAATGGTGGAGGTGCAGCTGAGGTCTAGGAGGGAGACATTGAAGAGGAAGAAGTACATGGTGGTGTAGAGGTGGTGGTCGCAGGCAATGGTGGTGATGATTGTGGGAGACTGAACCCGTGAAGGTACCCCGGACAAGATCACAGACAATCAATATGATTGGAAATGAAGTCATTTATTAGCAAGCAAGCAAGCCTTTTGTACTTTTCTGCTATCTTATCTAGTGTTTATGTAACTAAAGCCCAAAGTTTCCCCTAGTAGTTTTTGTATAAGTAATCTTGCACATAGACTGTCTTCTTGTTCTCACATTGTAGATGATTCTTGACCTTGAAGTATTCCAAACTTCTCCCTAACAACCTGATAAGGCCACATCTTTAGACCAGCATACATTCCCACATTTCCCCCCTTTCTTTTTCAAATAGAATCC
Source organism: Clamator glandarius (assembly GCA_033459285.1). Taxonomy (NCBI): domain Eukaryota; kingdom Metazoa; phylum Chordata; class Aves; order Cuculiformes; family Cuculidae; genus Clamator; species Clamator glandarius. Next base: position 116,165 of record JAUNZM010001521.1, on the reverse strand, counting down.
ATGCTATTTTCCAAACAAGTCTGTCATCGTCGTAACAAAATAGGAGAACAAGAAATTAACAGGCCTACTGCAATTAAAGGTACTAAAATTGTGTGTAGCAAACTAGGTAGCCAACTTGGCAATCCTAAACTCGCTAAGAATTGATCAAAAGGCAAAGAAACCAGAGTAATTTAATGCATATTTTCTGCAAGTTGCTGAAGCTGCTTCTGGATAGATTAAGAGTGATCAGAAAGATTCATACAATACACACCTTCAAATTCTTGGCAACCATGGCCCTGTGCTAGCAACAAAAAATCTATGGCTGTTCTATTTTGTAAAACAGCATGTTTCATGCTATCAACATCCACTATCAAGTTCAATATCATTTTAGAAGTCAGATTGAATTGCTTGATACTCCAACAGGCTATTTTTCGTAACGTGGTTAAGGCATGAACTACTCCTACTCCTGGGGCCAATATGGCCACAGCAAGAATCTCACCACTATTCCACAATTCCACATTATCTTTGCACTCAGATGTAAGCTCTGTGTGAGAAAAAGCTCGCATCACATGAAGTCATATTAAAATATTGAAATGGTTCATACCAGGAGCGAGTAGGGTCAGTTTGCCAAGATAACATGCCCCCCTTGCTGCTTTACTGGGGATTCCTGCCCAAGTCCTATCACCACATATCAAAAAATAGCCTGGTGGCAACAATTTCGCAGATCCATAGTTTCATGGCAGGGGAGACAACCTGGTTGCAGAGGGTGTGGGGGTGCTAAGATGGCGGCAGTCACATGTTTTGTGGGGGTTGGAAATCCATGACTCCATGGGGGCTGCCCACAGTGGCTGTTCCCCTTCCTAGGCGTGGAAGAGCAGCTCCTTGCTAATTGTCAAAGCTTCTACCTGCACATGGGTATGGGTTGTTGACTGTGGCAAGGGACAGGCCCTTTGGGTCGTGCTGCATTCCCTTTTTGTGTGTTTTTCCTTTGGTGGTGTTGCTGAGAATACCGGCAGATAAATGCTTAAGACTTCTTCTAGAAGGGTAGCGCCCTTTAGCAGGGCTGAGTATGAGGAAGCGATCTCTGGAGCGAGCCCAGGGAAGAGTGAGAAGCTGCTGAAGGGGGCTGGAGAGCAGGCCTTATGAGGAGCAGCTGAGAGAGCTGGAGGTGTTTAGTCTGGAGAAGAGGAGGCTGAGGGGAGACCTCATTGCTCTCTACAACTACCTGAAAGGAGGTTGTGGAGAGGAGGGTGCTGGCCTCTTCTCCCAAGTGACGGGGGACAGGATGAGAGGGAATGGCCTGGGTAGGTTTAAGCTGAACATTAGGAAAAAAAATTTCATGGAAATGTTCATTGGGCACTGACGGAGGCTGCCCAGGGAGGTGGTTGAGTCACCTTCCCTGGAGGGGTTTAAGGGACGGGTGGATGAGGCGCTGAGGGGCAATGGTTTAATATTTGATAGGAATGATTGGACTCGATGATCCTGTGGGTCTTTTCCAACCTGGTGAATCTATGATTCTATAATATTCCCTTTTCTGTCAAATACATTCCAGTTGCATTTCCATAACAATTTCCTCCACAAAACCAACTTCCATTGACAGGGATAAATGAGGGATTTTGCCACATCAGCCAAATAAATTGATCATACCAACCATAATGTGTGAGGGTGAAAATCAATTTGCCATTGTTGTCCAGAGTGGCTGCCTTTCCCGATTTGGCCCATTTCCAGTGAATTTCCACCAGTGAGAATCATGCAGTGCAGCAACAGAGTGCAAGCCCCTTTTTTCCACAGATGTGCCCCTTATCTTCATGTTTTCCACCTGGTGCATCCATTCCCTATTAACCCACGGGTCTTAATAAAGATTCCAAGGTAGCAACAAGCTAGCAAGCATGAGAACATCGGCCATTTGTTCCGTGCTTGCCGCTGATATTGCAGGTACATCAAGGCATCGGGCACTTGCCCCAGCATACACGCAATACTGGAATCTTTGTGCCCACATTTCCCCCTTCTTTTATTTATAAACATTATAAACTATACGAATTATCAATTGTTTTCTGTACCTTTCATAGAAAATGTGATTGACACATGATTAAACATAGAAATATGTTACTACAGATACACAGAAGTATATTAATGCAAGAAAAGTGATTCTGATTAAGGCCTTAGCTAGCTTTCTGACTTAAGAATCCTTTATAACATTTTTTTTTCTTTCAATCGTCATTTATCTTCAAGCTTCTTTGTCTCGTCCATGGGTGCTGATATAGCCCCAACATTATTGTTGTCCATGTTCGTATCATTGTCATCTTTGTTATAATTGCTATCTCTGCTTAGATACGGACCGACAGATCGTGCTGGCATCCACCTGGGTGCTTGACCTGTGGAAACACGAGCATATCCTCGACCCCATGTTATTAACTGATATGGCCCTTCCTCATTGAGCTGCTGACTCTCTCTTTGCAAAGATGAAAAAAATGCCTTATTATAGGTGATTTTCCTATTTCCTAATTCTCTCTCTACATTTAAGCAATTCAACACATACAGTGCATTCCTTAATCTGTTCTATGGTGTTTTACCCTTCATTTCCCCTTTTTGTTTTAATAACGTATTTTTTAGTGTCTGATGGGCTTGTTCTACTATCTCCTGTCCTTATGGAGAATGTGACACATGACCCCTGTGACACATGTTATTCCCTGGGTATGAAAAAAAACTTCTCAGGTTGGTCACTTATATATCCTGGCCCATCCCTCTGTTCTTACTTGTGTGAGTTTGCTGTTTCCCTTAAAGATTCCCCTGTATGTGCTGTTGCCCATATTGCATTTGAAATGCACATATCTCAATCTTCCAAATTCAGGTATGTGAATTGTATCTTTTTGCCAAATTTATAAAGTGCTTAGTCCCCATGGGTTGGCTCCTCTAGGCTGTAATGGTGTTATTTGTTGATAATCTGGGCATATGTCATTAGGTTCTGGGCTAATTCTAATGAAATTTTAAATCGCTCTTCTAGCTGTGACTTGAAACCGTAACTGCTTTAACATTTAAAAGCAATCACTCATTGTTCATCTGTTTTAACCATCTTCTTTCTATATGCTGCACTACTCTGGCTACATTTTGTGAACCTGTAACTAAATTAAAGGGACTATGATGCTGTTCAAAAGCTTTAGCACTGTATATAATCCCACTATTAGTGTTGATCCTTCTACTGTATAAACTACACTTTATTTGCCCATTGTCCATTTTCTTTCCATGTTAGTACTGCTCTTCCTGTTTTTCCTGAGCCATCAGTAAATGTTGTAGGGCTGTCAATCGGTTGCTTTCTCCATAAGGGCTTCTGTTCTATTTGTAATGTTTGCAGAGAGGAAAAGCATTTATGCATATATTCCTGGATAATCTGTTAGAGCTACTTTTAAATTCAGAATATTTGCTATGCATCACTTAGCATATTCTTTTGTCATTGGGATATAAATGATTGTCAAGTCTTGGCCTAATAACTGAATGCTTCTTTTTCTTCCCTTGGTGATTATCATTGTAATCATTTCAAATCTAGTGACTATGATTTTTTGTTTGTTTGTTTGTTTGCTTGTTTCTAAAGTTGGTAAAATGTCCACTAAATAATTCGTAATGAATCTTTTGAATTTTCATCTATTCGTTGGCTTAATATCCCTCATGGTTGTCTGTGCTAGGGCCCAGCAATTGCTGGTCAGATAAGGGACACTGGAATGCAGAGTGCTCTCACAAATTGACATTCCCCTAGAGAGATAACACCAACACCGTTAACTCCTCTGGACTTCTGCAAAGCTAAAAAGAACACATTCAGGGAGAGTGTTAGGAGAAGGTGGGGCACTCACACACACAGCCACAAGGCTGGACTTTTCCCATTTTTTTTCCTCTCTCTTTTTCCTATCTCTTTTTTTTTTTTTGTCATTTTTTATTTTTCTTTTTGTTTTGTCATGTATTTTAAATATTTTCCCTCTGAAGCCCTTCATTCCAAAGATCTCCAAGTAAATCTACCTGTTTGCCGGCTTAGTGGACATTTGAGATTGAAAGGTCCCAGAGATGTATTTCCAGTATTAATCAAACCCAATCTGTAAATCTTACAAATGTTTGAAGTGCTTCAAACACACACGTATACAACCACTCATTTCAAAGCTAGCCGAATACATTCATGTAATGTTAGTTATCACTATTGGATCTACAATTTTTCAATGTTATGGATATTTAAACTACACACGGTACCAGAAACATATAATACGTAAAATATGCACATGCATTATCTAATAAGGCTTATATCGATTGTCTAACAAATATTTCACTTCTGGTAAAATATTATTCTCCTTTGCTCTGTGAGTGTCATACATTGTAAGTTCATAATTTTTGTAGTTTATGCATTCATAGAATCATGGACTGGTCAGTTGAACCAAAGCCTCCATCTCCCCATATGTGGTTTCCTGAATTCGGTACAATTGCTGGAAAACAAATCAGCTGAGTGATTCTAGTGCCCTTTGATATAAAGTCAGGAGACACAGGCATCCAAGCTATTACTTGCATTGCTCTCGTAAAGTCGGCATCAGTCAATTCTGGTACAACAAGCAATCTTTGTAACAGGCGATCATGCAATTAACAGTGCGCTAAGTCCATTTTTGCATTCTCTAAGGCTAATTGTTTAAGCAACACTTCTCTAGCAGCGATATTGCCTGCCTGCTTATTTAAGGCCTCTTGTAATTTGTCTAAAAAAGTCACGTAATAAACACCGTTTTACAGATTTCTTTTTTATCACAAATACAAGTGTGTTCCAAGGACTATTAAAAGGGACTACATGTCCTTGATATATTTGCTCTTCCACTAACTTTTGCAATGCACCCAATTTCTCACTTGTTCATAGTTCCCATGCCTGTTCCCATTGCACTTAACACATCGCTCCCCCTAAGATTAGTGGAACGTGCACAACTAAGGGTTACACTATAGCCATTTTAAGATGTTTTGGCTTTCTCCTTTTTTTTTTTTTTTTTAAAAAAAAAAACCCAAAACCTTAATGTGCACTTCAACATAAGATGCTGAGTTTGTAGGGACTAAACCAAATATATTTCAGGGATTCTTGTGAGCCGCACCCTATAGAGTCAGCTTGGAACAGAGTTGCTTTGAGCAAAATTCATTTTACTATCCAGCTGTCCTTTGCTATTAATACTAGAGGAGATGTTGTCCACAATACTAGTGGAGACAGCGTCCATAACCTTGCATGAATTATTCCAGTACAGCCTGCAATCTATGACCCCAAGTAAAACAAAGATTCCCAACCGAATTGTTGATAATCATTCTAATTACAAGGCAGTAAAGCCACCCCCCCAGTGGTCCTTTTATGTTCTGTGGTATTGTGTGAAGTGCGGACGATTGCAGCATTACTGCAATAGTGGTGGCCATGTCTATCTCGGTGCTGCCTCTGGTTCTTGCTCTGAGGTGAGAGCTGCTGCTTGCTGTGGAGGCATCTGTGTTGGTATGCGACTCCAAACCATGATTTGTTCCTGGTTTTCCGACAATACAGTCCCGTTCTTATCCCATTTTGATCTACATCGACCGGCAAAATGTTTACCCATTCCACACTGAGGGCAGATTTTAGGCCCTCTCTCCTGGCGTTGCGTGTGGCAGTCTCAATTAAAATGTCTCTCCTTGCCGCATCTATAACAAAATGTCTTTCTGTCCTGGTTTACAGTCAAGGCAGCAGCCATAAGCTGTGCTTGATAGGTAAATGATCCCAGCTGCTGTTGTAGGAGTTTTCAGACCACACCATATCTTTCTACATTAATCATTAGGATTTTTTATCACTGATTGCAAAATTAAGGCTTCTGTAACTGCTCAGTTATCTACCTGCTTGTCGAGAGCATCCTACAATCTGCCTATAAATACCACATACAGGTCATGCCTGTTTCAACTTTCCAACATGTGGTATCTTTAAAAGTGTTTGATTAACCAAAAAAGCTGCACCCGTTGTAAAATCACATTATTTAAAATGTCTTGATTCTTGAACTGCTACCAACGTTGTTTAATTGAGTAATTTCTTATCATATCTGTTAACAGTCTCTTCTGTAATGACAAAACTGCCTGGGTTTTGTGGTGGCAGCAGAGGCGGAGAGCAGCACCCCCTCAGCCCTGAGCAGCAGCCCCCCTGCGGAGGTAGCGGAGCAGTTAGTACTTTCTCTACAAGTTTTCAAGTCTCCGGCCTCCCATGAACAAATCCCAGGAAAAGTTTGTAGCTGTTTAGGGTCACTGCACCTCCGCTGATGAAAATAAATCAAAGTTCTCTTAGGGGCTGCTGGACCAGGATCAAAGGGATTATCAGCAGTCGCTGATGGCCCTGCACCAGCCTCTGAATATGGAATATTACTGTCCTTCTCTGCCAGAGGGATAGTGGTTGGGTTCAGTCCTCCAAAAAATACTTTAGCTCCCACAAGCAAAGCCAGAGGTGGAGAAAGATCCACTGCAGGAATATTGCTCTCAGTTTTCAACATATTTGCCTCAGCTGCCACCTGGAACATCTGAGCAGCAGCTGCCTCTGTCGTTGCCTCTGCTGTCATAGTTTCTAACAACCCTTCAACAGTCCCCCAAGTTCATGTAACCTCAAACACTTTGGAATCTCCCATGGTAATTGACTGCCATAAATCTCTTCTAAGGGATTCCCAAACAGTCAAATCAAAAACCTGGATGCATGAAGAAGTCCTTGCACTGTCCCCATATTTATAGTCGAGACAGTGCCTCTGGGCCCAATTTCACACCCTGTCAAGTTGCAAGCTTCATCAAGAAGTCATGGATGGAATTTTCTTCCACAGATACTGCAATTTCCATGTCATGATGGTGACATCAGTGACATCGGTGACATCTGTGACATCTCTGACATCTATGATATCAGTGATGTATGTGATTATTGTGACATCAGTGACATCCTTGAAATCTGAGAGTATTGTGACACCAGTAACAGTGACATCTGTGATGTCTGTGACTATTGACATCAGTGACAACTGTGACTATTGTGATATCAGTGTCATCTATGACGTCTGAGACAATTTTGACAGCAGTGACATCTATGACAATTTTGACATCTGTGACAATTGTGACATCAGTTAAATCTGTGAATATTGTTAAATCAGTGACATCTATGACGTCTGTTACTATTGTGACATCAGTGACACCTATGACGTCTGTAACATCTGTGATGATTGTTACAGCAGTAAAATTTGTGACGTCTCTGACTATTGATGTGAGGGCATATGATATAAGTGAAAAGTTAGAAAAACTTAGAAGGCTTAGCTCATTGAAATATACACTGTCTGCTAGTAAAGGCCTTGAAGACCCTGGATGTTGATAAGAGAGAAGCTCATTCACAGACATTCACTGATAAGGGAAAGCTGAATAGTGCACAACAGCAGAAAGCTGACTGCACTTGTCTCTGCAGTCTTGGAGCTTGACCACGATGAGAATGTGCCTGGGCACAGATTGGTCTCAGGGACGATTCATGAGGAAGATGAAGGCGACTTCAGCCCTGAGTCCCAGACCATGACACCGCTCCTAGGCGACTATAGGAGAAGCTTCTCGAATCTAATTATAGTAAGAAACACGGAAAGGCCATGAATATGTAATAGGCACTTATGAATACACATGTGTTTACACTATAACTCTCCGCTTGTTAGACCATACTGTGTGCAAGTTAGTAGGACTACCCCCTTGCACCTGCAGGAGAATAAACTCATACCTGCTTTATAACCCTTAATGGAGTTATAGAGTTTGATTCTGCAAAATAATTTGCCCCCCAAGATGGGACACGCTCTCTATCTGGCTGCAGGAACAGTGGGGAGCCGAACGTTCTAGGCGCCACCGGACTATTTCTCCAGAGATTCTCCCATCCCCATCCAATCGCTGTGGGGAGAGGGATGGCCCATCAGATATGTGACTTGGGGATATGGATACCTGCAGGGGAGGTACGGGATGAGTCTGCAAGTCATGTATGGGACAGGCGATGGTGAGGAGCTAGATTGCTCACCCTGGAATTGTTGGGCCCAATGGGACGTGTAGTCAGGTGAGCTGGGGAGGGTATTGCCTATAGGTTGTCAAGACATTGTAAGGCATCAGGATGCGTAATGAGGTGAGCTGTGGGGGGTTCCTATAGCTTGCCAAGACCTTGTAAGGCATCTGGAGCTCAGGGTAGCTATCATTGTATTTTGTGTTGTATGTGTCTGGTACCATGTGTGGTCTGGATATCCATAACATTGGAAATTGTGGATCCAATTCGACTGGTCGTAACTAACTGTGTGACTTGGGTTGGCCCTGAAACAAATGGCTGTGTGTTTGAGACGCAGCATCGCTGCAAAGTGAGTGAGGAGTTCTGATTGTTGTGTGTTGTGAATTTGTTCTGTGCTCTGTGAATTATTTAATGTATGATAGAGTGCTGGAGTTTGGCAGGAATTTAAAACTTTGGATACTGGTGGGGAGAGAAGCGAGTATGCTGGGGTGGGCTCAAGCTGCTGACCGGTGCCGCCAAGGAGTTTCAAGTACTATGCAGGTAAAACTGGGCAGGGCAGATTGCTCACTCTGAAAAACGAAGGGCACTGCCAGACACAAAACGCTTGAAGTTTCAAACATTTATAAAACTTACAAATTAGTTTTGAAAATATCTAGCAAAAAGGAAAAAGGAAAAAAACCTGAAAAAACCCCAGCCTTGTGGGTGTGTGTGTATGGGTGCCTGCCCCCCCCCCCCCCCCCCCCCCGCCTTTCTGCTTCTTTGCTGAGTCCGCGGGAGTTAAACATGTTATTTCTGTAGGGAGATACTGGGTTATGAACAATTCTATTTGCATAAGAATAATAAGCAAATCAGCTATTTTAGGGATTCCTAAACAGGCTTTATTAAAAGATGGGAGAAATTATCCTTAAAATTTTAAGAGTGCCAATTACTGATTTATCCAAAATTTTTTGTGTGATTATTTCTGTGGACAGTTTTATTGTGTATAATTGGGGAATAATACATTCAGGGTGGGCATATGTGTACATATATTATGTTTATAATTAATGTAAGAAAGGTAGAACTACTGCTTAACTGGCAAGGACAAAACTTAACATAATTTAATGGAATGTATGACCAGTAGTGGAAAAGAAAGTTTGGTTCCAGAAATCTGGGACCTTGATGGGAAAGACTGGGAATGGGTTAAAGAACAGTGTAAAGAAAGGTTTTAGTGAAAACTGAGAAAGAAAGAGGTGAAACTAAGGAAAAGGCAAACTAAAAAACTATAAATGGAAAACAAAAGAGCCCTCTGGGATGTGTATTAACACATTGGAAGGATGTTGTTTGGAACTGGGAGCACTGAAAACAAACAGACCCTTATTAAATATTGTAATCAATGGTGGCTGCTTTACAAATCTGATGATGCGGCAAAGTGGCCACTTAATTAGAAAATAGATTATAACACCGTCTTACAATTAATATTGGTTTTAAGGAGAGACAGAAAGTTGGATGAAATGTCTTACAAGGATATGTTTTTAACCCTCCATAACAATCTGGAGTGATAAAGGGACTGTGGAATTGTGCCCCCACAGGACACAGGACCCTCTGACACTTGCCCTTGAGCAAGAAAATAACAAGGAATCTGGAGGTAAACTAAGGCAGTGTTGTTCAGTGTGCAGCATCAACAAAAGTGCACAAAGATAAACAAAACTCACCAGGCACCATAACACGATCTAACTGATCTGTTTAAGCCTCCCCCTCAATCACAGGAACAAGATGCCAACTCAGAAAGGACCCCCACTCCTCCAGATAGTCTTGTATCCTCCCGCATGAGAAAAAGTCTGCTCCAATGGTCCTGCAGCATGGATAAGAGAGGAGCTTATTCACAGGCATTCATTGGCAAGGGAATCTGAATTGTGCACAACAGCAGAAAGCTGACTGCACATGTCTCTGCAGTCCTGGAGCTCAACCAGGATGAGAATGTGCCTGTGCACAGATTGGGCTCAGGGACAATTAATGAGGAAGATGAAGGCGACTTTAGCCCTGAGCCCCAGACCACGACACTGCGCCTGGGTGAGTATGGGAGAAGCTTCTCAAATCTAATTATAAGAAGGACTAGGGAAAGGTCATGAATATGTAATAGACATCTATGAATACACATGTCTTAATAGTATAACTCTCCGCTTGTTAGACCATACTGTGTGTGAATTAGTAGGATTATCCCCTCACACTCGCCGGTGAATAAACTCATACATACTTTATAACCCTTAATGAAAGTTAAAGAGTTGGATTCCACAAAACACTACTGTGACATCAGTAACATCTATGATATCTATGACTATTGTGAAATCAGTGATATATGTGACATCTGTGAAAATTGTGAAATCAGTGACATCTACAACATCTGTGACTATTGTGACATTCATGATATCTGTGAGGAGTGTAACAGCTGTGACAAATATAATATCAGTTACATATGTGATGTCTGTGACTATTGTGTCATCAGTGATATTTGTGACGTCTCTGACGTCTGTGATCGTGACATCAGAGCAACAAAGCTGGTGAAGGGGCTGGAGAACAAATCTTACGAGGAGCGACTGAGAGAGCTGGGGTTGTTTAGCCTGGAGAAGAGGAGGCTGAGGGGAGACCTTATTACTCTCTACAACTACCTGAAGGGAGGTTGTGGAGAGGAGGGTGCTGGCCTCTTCTCCCAAGTGACAGGGGACAGGACGAGAGGGAATGGCCTCAAGATCCGCCAGGGGAGATTTAGGCTTGAGATTAGGAAAAAAATCTTCATGGAAAGGGTGGTTAGGCATTGGAACAGTCTGCCCAGGGTGGTGGTTGAGTCGCCGTCCCTGGAGTTGTTTAAGGTGAGGGTGGATGAGGTACTTAGGAGCGTGATTTAAGGATCGGTGGGAATGGTTGGACTCGAAGATCCAGTGGGTCTCTTCCAACCTGGTTATTCTGTGATTCTGTGATCTATGAAGTCTATGAATATTGGGACTTCTTTGACACCTGTGACTTCTGTGAAGTCTGTGACTATTGTGACATCAGTGACATTGGTGATGTTTGTGACATCAGTGACTTCTATGCCATCTGTTACAATACTGACAATACTGACATCAGTGAAATCTGTGACATGAATGACATCTCTGATGTCTGAGGCTGTTGTGACATCAGTGACATCTGTGATATCGGTGATGTTAGTGAATATTGTGACATCAGCGACATCTGTGAAGTTTGTGATGTTAGTAACAAAATTTACACTAGACAAATCTGTTAAGTCTGTGACTATTGTGACATCAGTGAATTATGTGACGTCTGTGATGATTGTGACATCAGTGACATGTATGACGTCTGTGACTATTGTGACATAAGTGACATCAGTGACATCTGTGAAATCTATACATATTGTGACATTAGTGACATTTGTGACATCTGTGTTGATTGTGACATGAGTGACATATGTGACTTGATTGACTTTTGTGACATCAGTGGCATCTGTGGCATCTGTGATCTCTGTCTATTGTAGCAACAGTGACATCTATGATGTCTGTGATGACTGTGACATCTAAAACAATTCCTACATCAGTGACATTTGTAAAGTCTGTATATTGTGACATTATGAAATCTGAGATGTCTGTGATTACTGTGACTTCAGAATCACAGAATCACAGAATGACCAGGTTGGAAGAGACCCAGTGGATCGTCGAGTCCAGCCATTCCGCCCAATCCCTAAATCATGCTCCTAAGCACCTCATCCACCCTAACCTTAAACACCTCCAGGGACGATGACTCAACCACCTCCCTGGGCAGAGAGTTCCAATGCCTAACCACCCTCTCTGTGAAGAATTTCTTCCTAATCTCAAGCCTAAATCTCCCCTGGCAGAGCTTGAGGCCATTCCCTCTCGTCCTGTCCCCTGTCACTTGGGAGAAGAGGCCAGCACCCTCCTCTCCACAACCTCCCTTCAGGTAGTTGTAGAGAGTAATAAGGTCTCCCCTCAGCCTCCTCTTCTCCAGGCTGAACAACCCCAGCTCTCTCAGCCACTCCTCGTAAGATATGTTCTCCAGCCCCTTCATCAGCTTCATTGCCCTTCTCTGGATTTGCTCCAGAGCCTCAGCATCCTTCTTGTGGTGAGGGGCCCAGAACTGAACACAGTACTCGAGGTGCGGTCTCACCAGTGCCGAGTACAGAGGGAGAATAACCTCCCTGGACCTGCTGGTCACGCCGTTCCTGATACAAGCCAGGATGCCATTGGCCTTTTTGGCCACCTGGGCACATTACTGGCTCATGTTCAGTCAGTTGTCAACCAGCACCCCCAGGTCCTTCTCCTCCTGGCAGCTTTCCAGCCAGGCTTCTCCAAATCTGTAGCTCTGCTTAGGGTTGTTGTGCCCCAGGTGCAGGACCCGGCATTTGGCCTTGTTAAACCTCATGCCGTTGGTCTCAGCCCAGCAGTCCAGCCTGGTCAGATCCCTTTGCAGAGCCTCCCGACCCTCCAGCAGATCGACACTTCCTCCCAGCTTGGTGTCATCTGCAAACTTGCTAAGGGAGAACTCAATGCCTTCATCCAGGTCGTTGATAAAGACATTAAACAGGACTGGACCCAGGACTGATGCCTGGGGAACTCTACTTGTAACTGGCTTCCAGCTGGATTTAACTCCATTTACCACTACCCTCTGGGCCCGGTCATTCAACCAGTTTTTCACCCAGGAGAGTGTGCACCCGTCCAGGCCAGAAGCTGACAGTTTCCGAAGCAGAATGCTGTGAGAAACTGTATCAAAGGCTTTACTGAAGTCCAGGAAGACCACATCCACAGCCTTTCCCTCGTCCAAGAGTTTAGTCACTTGATCATAAAAGGTGATCAGATTACTCTGGCAAGACCTGCCTTTCATGAACCCGTGTTGACTGGGCCCGATCACACGGTTCTCTTGCAAGTGCTTCATGATCACACTCAAGATCACGCGCTCCATGACTTTCCCCGGTACTGAGGTCAGGCTGACAGGCCTGTAGTTCCCCGGATCCTCCCTGCGCCCCTTGTTATAGATAGGCACGACATCAGCCAACCTCCAGTCCAGTGGAACCTCCCCAGTCATCCAGGACTGCTGGAAGATGATGGAAAGGGGTTTGGCCAGCACATCTGCCAGTTCCCTCAAAACGGTTGGGTGGACTCCATCCGGCCCCATAGACTTGTGGGCATCTAGCTGGGCAAGCAAGTCTCTAACCACCTCCTCTCGGACCTTGGGAATCTCATACTTCTCTTCCAACCCTTGGGGTTGTGCACAGAGGGAACAATTTTCCTTACTGTTAAAGACTGAGGCAAAGTAGTCATTGAACACTTCAGCCTTGTCTTCGTCCCCTGTTACTCTTGTTCCCTCTGCATCTACTAGGGACTGGAGATTCTCCCTAGCCCTCCTTTTGCTGTTGACGTATTTGTAGAAAGACTTTTTGTTGTCTTTCACAGTCTTGGCCAATGGCATTTCTAGTTGGGCCTAAGCCCTCCTGACTTTTTCCCTGCAAGTTCTCGCTTCCTCCCTATAGTCCACCCAGGATGCCTGCCCCTTCCTCCAGACGTCATAGACCCTCCTATTCCTATTGATGTCTCTTAGGACCTCCCTACTCAACCATGATGGTTTCTTACCCCGCCGGCTACTTTTCTGGAACCTGGGGACGGCTTTCTCCTGAGCTGCTAGGAGTTCCTTCTTGAAGAGTGCCCAGCCCTCATGGACACCTTTGCCTTCAAGGAGCGCCTCCCACGGGACTTTTCCGACCAGCCTTCTGAACAGCCCAAAGTCTGCTCTCTGAATGTTGAGGGCGACTGTTCTGCTAACCTCCTTCTTCATTTTACCCCGCACTGAGAACTCTATCATCTCATGATCGCTTTGCCCCAAGTGTCCTCCAGCCTTCACATCCCCCACCAGTCCTTCTCTGTTCACAAACAACAGGTCCAGGAGGGCACCATCCCTTGTCGATTCGCTCACCAGCTGTGTGAGGAAGTTGTCTTCCAGACACTCCAGGAACCTCCGGGACTGCTTCCTTTCTGCTGTATTATACTCCCAGCCTATATCTGGGAAATTGAAGTCTCCCACAAGGACTAGAGGTAGCAATTTTGAGACTACACTCAGTTGTTTGTAGAAGAGCTCATCAGCTGCTTCTTCTTGGCTGGGTGGTCTATAGCAGACTCCCATCACAATCCCTTCCTGCCCATGGGCTCCTCTGATTTTCACCCACAGGCACTCAGTCCCATCCTGATCGTAGTCCAGTTCGAGGGTATCAAAGCCCTCTCTAACATAGAGGGCTACTCCGCCTCCTCTTTTGCCCTTCCTGTCCTTCCTAAAGAGCTTATACCCCACCATGGGTATGGTCCACTTGTACGAGTCATCCCACCACGTCTCCGCAATGGCAACGACATCGTAGTCTCCTTGCCCTACCACAGCTTCCAGCTCCTCCTTTTTATTTCCCATTCTGTGTGCAGTAGTGTAAATGCACTTCAGCTGGGCAGGCGTAGCTACAGCCTTCGCAATAGGGCTTCTCCCCAAATGAGTGGTCCTTGACTTAACTAAGGCCACAGTGCCAGTTTGCTGCCTACCATCCTCAGCTGCACTTCCCAAGTCTTGCTTAGTGGTGATATACTGGCAGGCATCGCCAGCACACCACCCCTTTGCCACTGAATTCTCACCTCCAGGCTCACTCCCATCCTGCCTGGCCTCCATCCCCTCCCCCCTCACATCTAGATTAAAGCTCGATTTATGAGCTTAACTAGGTTTTTGGTGAGGGCTTTTGTCCCCCTAGGAGACAGCTGTGTCCTATCCCTGGTAAGAAAGCCTGGAGGGGTGTGGGCCTCCCCATGATTAAAGAACCCAAAGCCCCTCTTCTCACACCAGTCCCTAAGCCATTCATTAATCTGTTTCTTATTCCTCATTTCCTGCGCCTGGTTCCTTAGTATTGGGATGGAGTTGAATATTACCTGTGCCCCCGAGCCCTCCATCATTCTCCCAAGTGCCTTGAAGTCCCTTTTGATGGCTTTAGGCCTTTTATGTTCTATTTCCTCATTACCAATTTGAAAAACTAAAAACGGATAGTAGTCGGTGTCTTTGACCAGGGAAGGGAGCTTTCTAGTAACGTCCCTCACTGATGCTCCCGGCAAGCAGCAGACCTCCCTATGGAGCGGGTCCGGCCTACAGATGGGACCCTCCATTCCTTTGAGAAGGGAATCCCCCAAGACAATCACCCTCCTCTTCTTTTTAACCGAGGATGTTTTTAAGGCTGTAGCAGGATGATGGAGGTTTGGAAACATTTCTAGGCTGTGGGTGCAGCCCTCTTCATCTTTAGGGCTAGGATGCACCCTCATATTTGTTCCCCAGAGAGATCTGGGGGTTAATTGCCTGGGTGGGGGGAGCAGGTTTCCTTCTCTGGGCAGGAACCTGCTGCCATTCCCCCTCTCTGTCTCTCCCATCCTTGCAGCTTACCAGTGGGTGGTGCTCAGTTTCACTGGCTCTAGCAGCCTGTGAGAGGGTCCTGCTCCACTCTTCTATCTTCCTCTCATATTCCCTGATGGCCCTCAGCCTATCCACTTCCTTCCTCAGCTCTTCCACCATATGAAGCAGTTCCCCTACCCGAGCACAGCTTCCACAGGAGGAGCCTGAGCCAGAGGCATGAGCCACTATGGGAGGGGGGCACTGCCTGCAGCCCAGGGTCTGGGTAGCTGCATGTGCCCACCGGGGCTCTGTCTAGGTGGCAGCCTCCATCACGCTTGGTGCGGCCTTAGTCTTTTATCGGGTATCCACCATTTTCCTCAATCCCTTCTGACCGTGCTCCAGCCCTTCCCTGCTCACCCTGCCCGCTCGAACTGCCACTCAAACTGCCTTGTTTAATGAGCCTTGTTTAATCAGCCCCGTACCTCTTTGCCACGCTCCTCTTCGCCTGTGCTCTGGTCGCTGTGCTCCCTAAGGGCCTTTTAAATCCCCCGTGGAAGCTTCCGGGACCGCCCCCTCCCGTCAGTCACCGTGTGGGATCAGCCGATGTGCCCAGAGCCCGGTGCCGATTTTCTGATCGAGTTTTTTAGGGTTTTTCCCCGTTCGGGAAGCACCCAGTCGCCTATGGCTACTTCAAAAGCAGAACTCACCATCCTGTCGCTGGATGCAGCTGAGATGTAGCAGCAGGATATGTATCAGAAGATAAGTGGCATTTTTGAGGCCATTCAGTGGCATTAATGAGGTCTCTGAATATTGTGACATCAGTGACATCTGTGATGTTTGTGACAACTGTGAGATCCTTTATATTTGTGATGTCAGACTTTTGTGACATCAGCTGTATCTGTGACATCTGTTACTATTGTGCCATCATCAACATCACTGACATCAGTAACATCTGTGAAATCTGTGAACTCCGTGATGATTTTGACATCAATGAAATATGTCAAGTTTGTTACTATTGTGACATCAGTGATATTTGTGATGTCTGTGAAAACTGTGACGTCAGTGTCAACTGTGGCTTCTGTGACTATTGTGAAATCTGTGACATCTTTGATGTCTGTTGATGTGCGGGCATATGATATAGGAGTGACATCTGTCATGCCCGTGACTATTGAGACATCAGTGACATTTGTGACATCAGTAATGATTGTGATATCTGTGACATCTGTTACGCCTGTGACTACTTCGATATTAGTGACATCTGTGAAATCTGTGATATCTGTCACTATTGTTACATGTGACATATATGTTGTCTGTGACTATTGTGACATCAGTGATATTAGTGACTTCTGTTACTATTGTGAAATCAGTGACATATGTGACGTCTGTGACCATTGTGAAATCAGTGGCATATGTGACGTCTGTGACTATTGTGACATCAGCGACACCTGGGAAATCCGTAACATCTGTGAATATTGTGACATCATTGACATTTGTGATGACTGTGACATCTCTGACGTCTGTGACTATTGTAATATCAGTAACATCTGTGACGTTTGTTACTATATTGAGATCACTGATATCTGTGACATCTGTCATGTCTGTTATTTTTGTGACATCAGTGACATCTGTAACATCTGCGACTTGTGACATCAGTGTCATCAGTGAAAATTTTGATACCTTTGACTATTGTTACATCAATAATATCTATGTTGTCTATGGTTATTGTGATATCAGTGACATCTGTAATGTCTGTGACGATTGTTACCTCAGTGACATCTGTGACGTCTGTTACTATAGTGAAATCAGTGACATCTGTCATGCCTGTGATTACTGTGACATCAGTTACATCTGTGAAATCTGTGACATCAGTGAATATTTTGACATATGTCACATTTGTGATGTCTGTGGCATCTGTTACTATTGTGACATCAGTAACATCTATGTCATCATGACTATTCTGACATCAATGACAGATGTGATGTCTGTGACTGTTGTGATAACACTGACATTTTTGACATCTGTGACTATTGTGACCTCAGTGACATTTGTGAGGTCTGTGACTCTTTTGACATCAGTGGCATCAGTGAAGTCTGTGATGATTGTTACATAAGTGACATCCGTGACTTTTGTTAATATTGTGACATCAGTGACCACTGTCACGCCTATTACTATTGTGACATAAGTGACATTTTTGAAATCTGTTACATCTGTGGATATTAGGACATCTCTGACATTTGTGATGTCTGTGGTTTCTGTGACTATTGTGACATTAGTGACATCTGTGATGTCTGTTACTCCTGTGACATTAGTGACATTTGTGGCGTCTGTGATGATTTTGATATTAGTGAAATTTGTGACATCTTTAACTATTGGGACATCAGTGACGTCTGTGAAATCTGTGACATCTGTGAACATCGTGAACATCAGTCATATTTGTGATGTTTGTGGTATCTGAGAATATTGTGACATCAGTGACATCTGTGACATCTGTGACTATTCTGGCATCAAAGACATTTGTGACATCTGTGAAGTCCTTCTCTATTGTGACGTCAGTGAAATCGGTGATTATTGTGATGTCAGTGACATTTGTGATGTCTGTCACTATTTTGACATCAGTGACATCTGTGACGTCTATTACAGTTGTTAAATAAGTGACATCTGTCATGCCTGTGACTATTTTGACATCTGTGAAGTCTGTGAAATTTGTGACATCTCTGACAATTGTGACGTCAGTTTCATCTGTGACGATTAAGACATTAGTGTAATCTGTGACATCTGTGTTGATTGTGACATCAGTGACATTGGTGACCACTGTGGCATTGGTGACCACTGTGGCATCAGTGATGATTTTGACATCAGAGACACCTCTGAGGTCATTGACTATTGTGAAATCACTGACATGGGTGACGTCTGTGATGATTGTGACATCAGAAAAATCTGTGAAATCAATGACATTTGTCGGCGAAGGGAGGTGCAGACACCAGGTGGTCATCAGCAAGTCTCAATTTTATTAGAGATCACAGCTGGTTAAATACAGTTGTTAATTAGCCTCATACATATTGCAAAAGCTGAGCTCACTATAGGTTACAGATTACAAGTCAGCTCCTGGGTACGCCTTGTTCCTCTCTTCTATCTCCAACTTTCCCACAGTTGTTTATCTAACTGTCCAAGGTTAGTATGCCCCTGTGCTTCTCCCTTTATCAGCATGATTTACAGTTTATGCTACGGCACAGCTCTTGCACAGAGCCGTGCCCCTGCTCTGCAAGCCATTCTCAAACAACATTTGTTACTATTGTGACATCAGTGTCATCTGTAACATCTATGAAGACTGTGACATTATTGTAATCTGTATCATCTGTGACTATTTTGACATCAGTGACATTTGTAATACCTGTGGCATCTCTGACTATTGTGACATAAATGACATCTATGTTGTCTGTGACTATGGTGACATCAGTTACTTCTATGTGACTTTTGTGACATAAGTTACATCTATGAGGTCTTTAACAGTTATGACATCAATGTCATTTGTTATGTCTTTAATGACTGTGACATCAGTGTAACCTGTGACGTCTGTGACGATTGTGATATCAGTGACATTTGTGATAACTGAGGCATCTCTGACTATTGTGACATCAGTGACATTTATGTCATCTGTGACCATTGTGACATCAGAGACAACAGTGACGTCTGTGACTATTGTGACATCAGAGTCATCTGTAACGTCTGTGATGACTGTGACATCAGTGTAATATGTGACATCTGAGACGATATTGACATCAGTGACATTGATGATGTCTGTGATGTCTGTGACTACTGTAATACCAGTTACATCTCTGTTGTCTGTGACTATTTTGACATTAGTGACGTTTGTAACTTCTGTGACTATTGTGACTTCAGTGTCATTTTTTACATCTTTTACCATTGTGGTATCAGTTACATTTCTGATGTACATGACTATTCTGACATCAGTGACATGTTGGACATATTTTATAATTGTGAAATCAGTGACACCTGTCACTCCTTTGACTATTGTCACATCAGTGAAATCTGTGAAATCTTTACATTTGTGACTATTGTGAAATCAGTGTCATTGTGACATTTGCGTAAACTATGAAATCTCTGACTATTGTGACACTCGTCAGATTTGTAATGTCTGTAGCATCTGTGACTATTGTGACATAAGTGACATCTATGCTGTCTGTGACTATTGTGACATCAGTTACATCGGTGAGGTATTTCATGACATCAGTGTCATCTGTAACATATGTGACAATTGTGACGTCAGTGTAACCTGTGACATCTATGACTATTGTGACATCAGTGACATCTATGTCATCTGTGACTGTTTTGACATTAGAGACATATGTCATGCCTGCGACTACTATGACATCAGTGACATTTGTGATTTCTGTGGATCTGTGACTAATCCGGCAGCTGTGACATCTGTGATGTTGGTCACTAATGTGACATCATTGTCATCTGTAATATATGTGATAATCGTGACATCAATGTAACCTGTGATGTCTGTGATGATTGTGACATGAGTGACATTTGTGATGACTGTGGCATCTCTGACTATTGTGACATCAGTGACAATTGTGACCTCTCAGACAATTGTGACATTAGGGAAATTTTTGATGTCTTTAACTACTGTGTTATCAGTGACTATTGTGATATCAGAGACATCTCTGAATATTGTGTCATCAGTTATATTTGTAAATTTTTGTGGCATCTGTGAATATTGTGACAACATGACATCTGTGACATCTGTCATGATAGTGATGTCAGTGACATTAGTGACATCTGCCACTACTGTAACATCAGTAACATCTCTGTTGTCTGTGAATATTTAGACATTAATAACATTTGTAACATCTGTGACTATTATGTCATCAGTGTCATTTTTTACATCTTTTACTACAGTTACATCAGTGACGTCTGTCACGTCTGTGACATCAGTGACTATTGTGACATCAGAGACATCTGTGATATCATTGACTATTGTGTCTTCACTGACATCTGTGACATTTGTGACTATAGTGACATCTGTGACATCTGTGATGTCTGTGATGACTGTGACATCAGTGACATTATTGACGACTGCGGCATCAGTGACAATTGTGACATCAGAGACAGCTGTGATGTCATTGACTATTGTGATATCAGTGACATCTGTGAAGTCTGTTACAGCTGTGAAATCAGTGACACTTGTCATGCCTGTGACTGTTGTGACTTCAGAGACATCTGTGAAGTCTGTGATATCCCTATATATTTTTGCAGCATTGATATTTGTGACATCCGTGACTATTGTAACATCAGTGACATCTCTGTCATCTGTGACTGATTTGACATCATATGTCAAATTAAAAGAGAAGAGGAGGCTGAAGGGAGACCTTAATGCTCTCTACAACTACCTGAAGGTTGTGGAGCAGAGGGAGCTGGGCTCCTCTCCCAAGTGACAGGGGACAGGACAAGACGGAATGGCCTCAAGCTCTGCCAGGGAAGGTTCAGGCTTGACATAAGGAAAAAATTCTTCACTGAAAGGGTCATTAGGCAATGGAGCAGTCTGCCCAGGGAGGTGGTTGAGTCACCTTCCCTGGAGGTGTTTAAGGTGCAGGTGGATGACATATAGAGGGGCATGATTTCGAGATTGGTGGGAATGGTTGGACTCGATGATCCTGTGGGTCTCTTCCAACCTCGTGATTCTATGATTGTATGATCTGTGACATTTGTGAATATTGTGATATCAGTGATATTTGTGATGTTTGGGACATCTGTGAATATTGTGATATCAGTGATATTTGTGATCTTTGGGGCATCTGTGAATATTGTGATATCAGTGACAATTTTTACGTCTTTGACTGTTGTGAAATCAGTGACACCTGTCACTCCTGTTACTATTATGACATCAGTGAAATCTGTGAAATCTGTGACTATTGTTACATTAGTCACATTTGTGGTTTCTGTGGATGTCTGACTATTGTGACATCAGTGTCATCTGTAATGTCTGTGAGGACTGTGAGATCAGTGTAATCAGTGAAGTCTGTGATTATTGTGACATCAGTGACATTGGGGACAACTGCGGCATCAGTGACAATTGTGACTTCAGAGACATCTGTGATGTCATTGACTATTTTGACATCACTGACATCTGTGACATCTGTGACGATAGTGATGTCTGTGATGATAGTGACATCAGTGGAATGTGTGACGTCTGTAATGTCTGTGAATATTGTGACATCAGTGACATTTGTGATGTCTGTGACTATTTTGACGTTAATGACATCTGTGTCGTCTGTGACTATTGTGACACCAGTGTAATTTGTTACATCTTTGAATACTGTGACATCAGTTACATCTGTGATGTCTGTGCTGTCAGTGACTATTGTGACATCAGCGACTTTTGTGAAGTCTGTGACTATTTTGACATTAGTGAAATCTTTTACCATTGTGACATCAGTGACATCTCTGACAAAAGTCATGGAACAGGTGACCGTAAGTGCTATCATGAAGCACATGCAAGAGAACCAAGTGATCAGGCCCAGTCAACACGGGTTTACAAAAGGCAGGTCTTACCAACCTAATCTGATCACCTTCTATGATAAAGTGACTCGGCTGCTGGACGAGGGAAAGGCTGTGGATGTATCTTCCTGGACTTCAGTAAAGCCTTTGACACAGTTTCTCACAGCATTCTGCTTCAGAAAATGTCACCTCTGGCCTGGACAGGCGCACACTCTGCTGGGTGGAAAACTGATTGTATGGCCAGGCCTAGAGGGTGGTGGGAAATGGAGTTAATACAGCTGGTGGCGAGTACCAAGTGTTTTTCCCCAGGGGTCAGTCCTGGGACCAGCCCCATTCAATGTCTTTATCAACGACCTGGATGAAGGCATTGATTGCACCCTTAGCAAGTTTGCAGATGACACCAAGCTGGGTGGAAGTGTGGATCTGCTGGAGGGTCGGGAGGCTCTGCAAAGGGATCTGAACAGGCTGGACTGTTGGGCTGAGGCCAACGGCATGAGGTTTAACAAGTCCAAATGCTGGGTCCTGACCGTAGGGCACAACAATCCTATGCAGAGCTACAGACTAGGAGAAGCCTGGCTGGAAAGCTGCCAGGAGGAGAAATTCCTGGAGGTGTTTGTTGACAGCCGACTGAACATGAGCCAGCAGTGGCCCAGGTGATCAAGAAGGCCAATGGCATCTTGACTTGTATCAGAAACTGTGTGACCAGCAAGTCCAGGGAGGTTATTCTCCCTCTGTACTCGGCACTGGTGAGACCGCTCCTTGAATCCTGTGTTCAGTTCTGGGCCTCTCACCACAAGAAGGATGTTGAGGCTCTGGAGCGAGTCCAGAGAAGAGCAACAAAGCTGGTGAAGGGGCTGGAAAACAGGCCTTATGAGGAACAGCTGAGAAGGCTGGGGTTGTTTAGCCTGGAGAAGAGGAGGCTGAGGGGAGATCTCATTGCTCTCTATAACTACCTGAAAGAAGGTTGTAGAGAGGAGGGAGCTGGCCTCTTCTCCCAAGTGTCAGGGGACAGGAAAAGAGGAAATGACCTCAAACTCTACCAGGGGAGGTTTAATCTGGACATTAGGAAAAAATTTTTCAGCATAAATTGTCATTGAGGACTGGCAGATGATACCCAGGGAGGTGGTTGAGTCACTTTCCCTGGAGGTGTTTAAGCACGGGTGGACAAGATGCTAAGGGGCATGGTTTAGTGTTTGATAGGAATGGTTGGACTCGATGATCAGGTGGGTCACTTCCAACCTGGTTGTTCTATGATTCTATAAGTGAAATCTATGTTGTCTGTTACTATTGCAACATCAGTGACATATATTTCCTCTGTGAATTTTGTGACGTCAGTTACATCTGTGAAGTCTTTTACTATTGTGACATCAGTGTCATCTAAAACATCTGTGACGATTGTGACAAGTGACATTGGTGATGACTGTGGCATCAGTGACGATCGTGATGTCAGAGATATCTGTGATGTCATTTACTATTGTGAAGTCACTGAAATCTGTGATGTCTGTGATGATTTTGACACCAGTGACATCTGTGACATCTGTGATCTTAGTGACAGTTGTGACATCAGCGACATTTGCAACATCTCTGACGATTGTGACACTAGGGAAATGACTGAGGAAATGGGTCATCACACAATGATCAATTTGATCCAAGTGAGCTGTTTATTCAGAGTCTGTAACACATTTTTTTACCTAACTCAGTTTATACAGGCTATTGTTTAGCAAGCTGATTCGACAATTTTCCTTTAGCAACAAGCAATCATTAGTTACATACAATATTTTACTTTCCCATGAGAGAAACAGCTATGTGAGCATTCTAACTTACAAATTGATAGACTACAAAGTAACAACTCAAGGACTACCGAGGAAAGTTACCCTAGAAAGGAAAGGAGTATTAAGACAGAAACAACTACCTGAAGGGAGGTTGTGGAGAGGAGGGTGCTGTCCTCTTCTCCCAAGTGACAGGGGACAGGACAAGAGGGAATGGCCTCAAGCTCCGCCAGGGGAGATTTAGGCTTGAGATTAGGAAACAATTCTTCACAGAGAGGGTGGTTAGGCATTGGAACATTCTGCCCAGGGAGGTGGTTGAGTCACCGTCCCTGGAGGTGTTTAGAGTGAGGGTGGATGAGGTGCTTAGGAGCATGATTTAGAGATTGGTGGGAATGGTTGGACTCGATGATCCAGTGGGTCTCTTCCAACCTGGTTATTCTGTGTGTGATTCTGTGTGTACATGCAAATCTGCATGTGCAAACCTGCGAGGCCTTATGCTAAGGTGCCTTTATTTCATTTAGCATAAGCTGCTCAGTGGTTGGAGTGCTCATTAAATGACCTCTGGTCTGTAAGCACCCATCAATTCCCCCGATTTCTTTTTGAGCAATCCAAGCACTATTGAAAACATTCTTCATGGTTGCATCAATCATACATCTCACACAAGACAAAATACACGGTATCGCACTTAGGATTACCAAAATGACAATCAAAATAATCAAACCTTGCTTTAATAACGCTTTAAGCCATCCTGTTAAACCTAATCCTGTAAACCAATTATCTAAAAAGTTTTCAAATTGTAATTTTTTCATGACATCTGCCATCCCTTTCAATTTCATATGTATTGATTAAGAGTGATCAGAAAGATTTACACAACACATTCCAGCAAAATCTTCACATCCATGACCATGAGCCAATAATAAAAATTATATAGCAGCACGATTCTGCAGTGTGGCATGCCTAATACTATCTATGTCATTGGCAAGCTCATATAAAATTTGTGAAGTACGATTCATCTGTTTACCTGTCCAGCAAGCTAAGGTATGCAGTGAATTTAGTGCCTGTATGCTTGTTTTTTGTGGAAAAAAAGAGAGAACCAACTATAGATTAAGCTTGACCCCATTAGACTATATTATCATCACAAGTTTCCATCAATTAGAGGGTGGATCACCTTTTTCGTACCACTGTTTTATTGTGTTCCTTCAAAAATTGCATGTGCTCTTTTCGAGGCATCAGGAAACTCAATTTACCGATATAACAAGGCCCTCCAAAAGGCAGAAGGTATGTGAGGGCAAGATCTGTTACAATAAGAAGCATCCTGATACCATGTTCTTTGAGGTGACACATAGGTTTCATCTCCAATAGAGGGAGTACAAAAATACCAACATCCTCGAGACGAATCCGACTCTAATAAGTCTAGTTCTTGTGGGGGCAACATTGTCTCATTTAAATTTTTTACTAATAAAGCCATGGCAGTTGAGTCATAACCTCACTCCATTGTTGTAGCAGTCTTATTAATAATTGTTTTCATCTACCAATGGTCTACTCCAGTCCAATTTAAAAAATCTTCTAGATTCAAATACAGTATTCCTATTAGACAAGTTCTAAAAGGGTCTCCCACTTGCTTTAGTGATAAACAGAAGTCAGTTATATTGGCTTTGTAAGCCCAAAAGACCCATACATTCGGTGAATTCTGTGATAAGGCCATATCAATTGTGACCGATTGAACTCCCGTTATTAAACACAACAGGCCACAAAAGAGAACCATGATTAAGGATTTTTCCATCTAAAATGTTTTTCACACTGTTTTACTGTTTTATCCCAGTTGTCACTGTTTACTGTCCAAATATGAGGAACTAATAATTTTTTGCTACACATTATTTCAGCACACAAATAAGATCACTTTCAATTCTGATTTGTGTTTGCAACACAATTTGGTTATTATACAACCGAAGTGTAAATCCTGGTTCGTGACCTGTGACTACCGTAATTCTAATGGCTTGTGCTGTGGTCTCAAATTGTTTTTGTAAGCTTCGATCACACCATCTACATGTTAATGAGGCTTTTTGGTAAAAACAAACATTACATTCCTTACATATGGTCTCCACCCAAGGTTCACGTTTTCCACATTCTTCACATGCTATTCGCAGTGATGCACTTCCTTATACTCTCTTTGTTGTCCAGGTTCTGTAGTCCCGATGATGGCCGCTCCTTCCAGGGCTTGATCCATTTCCATGGTACCCAGCGAGTTCCCGTATCTGTTAAAACACAAGCATAACCTCTTACAGTCATTTTGAGTTCAACAGGTCCTTTCCATTCACCTGAATCCCAGTCTTTGTACAGTACTTTGATGCCTTGCTATTCAATCCTGACTATTCAATCCTGACTCCAGTGATCGATGATGAATTACAAAAGGAGGATTTGTCCTAGTTCCAGTTAAACGCAAAAAACTTAACACATAAGTCGCTTTTGCAAGTCGTTCACTAGGGGGGAATACATCTCCTCCTCCTTTTTGTTTTTGCAAAAGGGACTTCAACGTTGCATGAGAATGTTCAATGATTGCCTGACCCACTGGAGAATGCAGGATACCCGTAACATGACGGATTCCCCATTGAACACAAAAATGTTTAAATTTTTGAGAGACATAAGCAGGCCCATTATCAGTTTTTATCATTTGAGGTATCCCTAATGCCATTATAGCAGCATACATATGTTTAATGATGTGTTTTGCAGATTCCCCGGTCTGTGCTGTGGCCCATATGGCCATAGAAAAAGTATCTACTGAGACATGCACATATTTCAATCGCCCAAACTCTGGAATATGAGTCACATCCATTTGCCATAATTGCAAGGCGTGAAGCCCTCTAGGGTTTATTCCAAACCCCAATCCCATACCTTGTTTTTGACAATCTGGACAAGAGTTGATTATACCTTGTGCATCAGACAGAGGAATATTAAATTGTTGTGTAAGTACTTTAGCACTTTGATAAAAAAATACGTGTGAGGCTTTGGCCTGTAAAAAGAGATTTGTTTGGGGATCATTCCAAACTCGAGCAACAAGGCAATTGGCACGATTATTCCCAATTGCCAGGCCAAATTTAGGCTGATGGCTTCGTATATGAGTAATAAAATACTTATGCTCTCGTTGTTCCAACAGGTAAAGCAATTGTAACAATAAGGAATACAAAACTGCATTTTTAACTTCTTTTATCATAGCCTGTTCTAGTCTACAAACTGTACCCACAACATATAAGGTCATCATTCGTAATCCCTGTCAGTGTTAGAACCCACTGGATATCTCCCGTTAATTTCTGGACATAAGTTCAAGCTTTTATGTTAGTATGTATAGTCACTTTCTGGGGCCTCAGTGTTATTGGTTATTTGCCACCCCAATTAATTCCATGGAGAAGATTTTTGTATTATTCCTGAAGCTATTTTTAAACCATTTTGTTCCAAGATATCACACAGAATCACACAGAATCACACAGAATCACACAGAATAACCAGGTTGGAAGAGACCCATCGGATTGTCGAGTACAAACCATTCCCATCAATCTCTAAATCATGCTCCTAAGTACCTCATCCACCCTCACCTTAAACACCTCCAGGGATGGTGACTCAACCACCTCCCTGAGCAGAATGTTCCAATGCTTAACCACCCTCTCTGCTAAGAATTGTTTCCTTATCTCAAGCCTAAATCTCCCCTGGCGGAGCTTGAGGCCATTCCCTCTTGTCCTGTCCCCTGTCACTTGGGAGAAGAGGCCAGCACCCTCCTCTCCACAACCTCCCTTCAGGTAGTTGGAGAAAGTAATAAGGTCTCCCCTCAGCCTCCTCTTCTCCAAGCTAAACAACCTCAGCTCTCTCAGTTGCTCCTCATAAGATTTGTTCTCCAGCCCCTTCACCAGCTTTGTTGCTCTTCTCTGGACTCACTCCAGAGCCACAACATCCTCCTTGTGGTGAGGGGCCCAGAACTGAACACAGGACTCGAGGTGCGGTCTCACCAGTGCCGAGTACAGGGGGAGAAGAACCTCCCTGGACCTGCTGGTCACGCCGTTTCTGATACAAGCCAAGATGCCATTGGCCTTCTTGGCCACCTGGGCACATTGCTGGCTCATGTTCAGTCGGCTGTCAACCAACACCCCCAGGTCCTTCTCCTCCTGGCAGCTTTCCAGCCAGGCTTCTCCAAATCTGTAGCTCTGCTTAGGGTTGTTGTGCCCCAGGTGCAGGACCCGGCATTTGGCCTTGTTAAACCTCATAACGTTGGTCTCAGCCCAGCAGTCCAGCCTGTTCAGGTCCCTTTGCAGAGCCTCCCTACCCTCCAGCAGATCGACACTTCCTCCCAGCTTGGTGTCATCTGCAAACTTGCTAAGGGAGGACTCAATGCCTTCATCCAGGTCGTTGATAAAGACATTAAACAGGACTGGACCCAGGACTGATCCCTGGGGAACCCCACTTGTAACTGGTCTCCAGCTGGATTTAACTCCATTTACCACCACCCTCTGGGCCCGGTCATTCAACCAGTTTTTCACCCAGGAGAGTGTGCGCCCGTCCAGGCCAGAGGCCGAGTTTCCGAAGCAGAAGGCTGTGAGAAACTGTATCAAAAGCTGTACTAAAGTCCAGGAAGATACATCCACAGCCTTTCCCTCATCCAAGAGTCTAGTCACTTGGTCATAGAAGGTGATCAGATTATTCTGGCAAGATCTGCCTTTCATGAACTCGTGTTGACTGGGCCTGATCACCCGGTTCTCTTGCAAGTGCTTCTTGATAGCACTCAAGATCACCCACTCCATGACTTTCCCCGGTACCGAGGTCAGGCTGACAGGCCTGTGGTTCCCCACATCCTCCCTGCACCCCTTCTTATAGATGGGCACGACATCAGCCTCCAGTCCAGCAGAACCTCCCCAGTCATCCAGGACTGTTGGAAGATAATGGAAAGGGGTTTGGCCAGCACATCCGCCAGTTCCCTCAAAACTCTTGGGTGGACTCCATCCAGCCCCATAGACTTGTGGGTGTCTAGCTGGGCAAGCAAGTCTCTAACCACCTCCTCTTGGACCTTGGGAATCTCATACTTCTCTTCCAACCCTTGGGGTTGTGCACAGAGGGAACAATTTTCCTTACTGTTAAAGACTGAGGCAAAGTAGGCATTGAGCACTTCAGCCTTGTCTTCGTCCCCTGTTACTGTTGTTCCCTCTGCACCTACTAGGGACTGGAGATTTTCCCTAGCCCTCCTTTTGCTGTTGACGTATTTGTAGAAAGACATTTTGTTGTCTTTCACAGTCTTGGCCAATCGCATTTCTAGTTGGGCCTTAGCCCTCCTGACTTTTTCCCTGCACATTCTCACTTCCTCCCTATAGTCCACCCGGGATGCCTGCCCCTTCCTCCAGAGGTTGTAGACCCTCCTCTTCCTATTGATGTCTCTTAGGACCTCCCTACTCAACCATGATGGTTTCTTACCCCGCCGGCTACTTTTCCGGCTACTTTTACTTGGGGATGGCTTTCTCCTGAGCTGCTAGTAGTTCCCTCTTGAAGAGCGCCCAGCCCTCATGGACACCTTTGCCTTCAAGGAGTGCCTCTCATGGGACTTTTCCGACCAGCCTTCTGAACAACCCAAAGTCTGCAAGCTGAGGGCGACTGTTCTACTAACCTCCAACTTCTTCATTTTACCTCGCACTGAGAACTCTATCATCTCATGATCGCTTTGCCCCAAGTGTCCGCCAACCTTCACATCCCCCACCAGTCCTTCTCTGTTCACAAACAACAGGTCCAGGAGGGCACCGTCCCTTGTCAGTTCGCTCACCAGCTGTGTGAGGAAGTTGTCTTCCAGAAACTCCAGGAACCTCCGGGACTGCTTCCTTTCTGCTGTATTATACTCCCAGCCTATATCTGGGAAATTGAAGTCTCCCACAAGGACTAGAGGTAGCGATTTTGAGACTACACTCAGTTGTTTGTAGAAGAGCTCATCAGCTGCTTCTTCTTGGCTGGGTGGTCTGTAGCAGACTCCCATCACAATTCCTTCCTGCCCATGGGCTCCTCTGATTTTCACCCACAGGCACTCAGTCCCATCCTGACCGTAGTCCAGTTCCAGGGTATCAAAGCCCTCTCAAACATAGAGGGCTACCCCGTCTCCTCTTCTGTCTTTCCTGTCCTTCCTAAAGTATTTATACCCCACCATGGGTATGCTCCAGTTGTACGAGTCATCCCACCACGTCTCCGCAATAGCAATGACATCATAGTCTCCTTGCCCTACCACAGCTTCCAGCTCCTCCTTCTTATTTCCCATGCTGCATGCATTGGTGTAAATGCACTTCAGCTGGGCAGGCGTAGCTTCAGCCTTCGCAATAGGGCTTCTCCCCAGCTGAGCAGTCCTTGGCTTAACTAAGGCTGCAGTGCCAGTTTGCTGCCTACCATCCTCAGCTGCACTCACCCCCTCCTTCTTAGTGGTGATATACTGGCAGGTGTCACCAGCACACCACCCCTTTGCCACTGAAGTCTCATCTCCAATCTCACTCCCATCCTGCCTGGCCTCCATCCCCTCCGCCCCTCACATCTAGTTTAAAGCTCGATTTATGAGCTTATAGCTTATATATACCAAATCTGTTAAAACTTGATCAATTTCCAATTGCTCCCCAGCTACTGGTATATCATTCATGTAATGATACACTAATAAAAAGGGATATTTTTGTCTAAAAGGTAGCAATGCCCAGGCAACAAAATTTTGACATATTTTTGGAGAATTATTCATGCCTTGGGGTAATACTACCCATTTAAAGTGCTTTGCAGGTTCCTGATTATTAATAGCCAGAACCGAGAAAGCAATTTTTTTCTGAATCTTATGGATGTAATGAAATTTTGAAGAAAACATTTTTTAAATCAGTAATTAACAATTCCCAGTGTTCTGGAATCATGATTGGGAAAGGTCCAAAAACACCAGTGGCAATCGACACTGTCGGCCAGTGAGAAGGCCACTGTTGTTTTGAAACAATATTTACATCAGCACCGGTATCAATAAACATTTTTGCTCTCTTAATTTCACCAGTTTTGGCTGTCATTGCATTTGACATTCTGGCTTTGCCTTATGTATGTCTAAGGTAAGATATACTTGCGGTTGTCTGGTAGAACCAAAACTTCCATCGCCGCAATCATCAGCTCCTGTCACTGGCATACATGATTTAAAAGGAAGTAACTGAGCAATGCAGCTTCCTGCAGGTATGAATACAGGAGGTGTTAATGTCAAAACCATAATTTGAATAACTCCAGTAAAGTCTGCATCAATAACCCCAGGTAAAACAAAGATTCCCAACCAAATTATCGATAATCATTCTAATTCCAAGGCAGTAAAACCTACTCCAATTGTCCTTTTACATTTTGTGGTATTGTGTGAAGTGCAGACGACTGCAGCACTACTGCGATGGTGGTGATCACGTCTATCTCGGTGCTGCCTCTGGTTCTTGCACTGAGGTGAGAGCTGCTGCTTGCCGTGATGGTACTTGCCTCCGAACCGTGCTTTGCTCCTGTTTTTCTGACAACACTGTCCCATTCTTATCCCATTTTGAATCTACATCAACTGGTAAAATGTTAGCCCTTTCCACCCCAAGGGCAGATTTTAGGCCCTGTATCCTGGCATTGCATGTGGCAGTCTCTTTTAAAATGTATTTCCTTGCCGCATCTCTAACAGAACATATTTCTGTCCCAGATTACAGTCAGGGCAGCAGCTACCAGCTGTGCTTGATAGGTAAATGATCCCAGCTGTTGTTGTAGGAGTTTTCAGACTACACTATATCTTTTTATATTTGTCATTAGGATTTTTGTCACTGATTGCAAAATTAAGGTTTCTTTAACTTCTTGGTTGTCTACTTGCTTGTCAAGCACATCCTTCGATCTATCTATAAACACCATATATGGGTCATGCCAGTTTCAGCTTTCAAAATCCGGTATCTTTATAAGTTTTGATAAAACAAAAAGCTGTATCTGTTGTAAAATTGCATAAACTGTCTTGATTCTTGAACTGATACCAATGTTGTCTAATTGAGTCATATCTTAATGCTGAAACTGCCTGGGTTTCACGGCAGCAGCAGCAGTGACGACTGGCCCCCCTCCACCCAGGGCAGTGTCGCCCCCCTCCCCCCCCGCTGATGAAAATAAATCAAAGTTCTCTCAGGGGCTGCTGCAGTCGCTCCAGTCTGGGCCGCGGGAGATGTTCCTCCCTGCTGACTTGTGCCTGTTGGTCTGAGGGACACAGGGGAGGTGGATCAGGCTCCTTCTTGGTGATTATTGGACCTGGATCAAAGGGTTTGTTGCCCCCCCCTCGGGGATGCAGAGCCCAGCTCAGCCATTTTAGGGGGGTGGAGGGTCAGTGCAGCTGTTGATGATCCTGCACTTGGCTCAGAATTATCGAAATTACTTTCACAAAACAATAATGCAGATGCAAATGAACCACCACTATTCTCTTGATTCCTATTTATAGCGCCATAAGCTGATGCTGCAACCTCCGGCTCAACTTTAATCTCACATAATGTCTCTTTAACTAAGCGCCATTCATGGTGTACGTGCAAAGCTGCGAGGCCTTATGCTAAGGTGCCTTTATTTCATTTAGCATACGCTGCTCAGTGATTGGAGTGCTCATTAAATGACCTCTGGTCTGTAACCATCCATCAGGGAAATTTATGATGTTTTTATTGTGACATCAGTGACATCTGTGAAATCTTTGACATCTGTGACGGTTGTGACATCAGTGTCATTTGTTGCGTCTTTGACTACTGTTACATCTGTGACGTCTGTGACTATTGTCACATCAGTGATATTTGTGAAGTCTGTGATGATTTTGACATTAGTGAAATTTATGACATCTTTTACCATTGTGACATCAGTGACATCAGTGACGTCTATGACTATTGTTAAATAAATTAAACCTGTCACATCTCTGACTATTGTGACATCAAGGAAATCTCTGACATTTGTGACATCTGTGACTATTGACATCAGTGTCACCAGTAACACCTGTGACAATTGTGACATTAGTGACATTGGTGATGACTGTGGCATCAGTGACGATTATGACAACTAAGACATCTGTGATGTCATTGACTATTGCGACATCAATGGCATCTGTGACATCTGCCAGAAGTAACATCAGTTACTTCTATGTCCTCTGTGACGTTTTTGACATGAGTTACATCTATGAGATCTTTTACTATTGTGACATCAGTGACATCGGTGATGTCTGTGACTGTTGTGATATCTGTGCCATCAATGATATCAGGGATGTCTGTGATTATTGTGAAATCAGTGACACCTTTGACATCTATGAAATCTGTGAATATTGTGACATCAGTGTACTATATGACATCTCTGACAATTGTGAAATTAGGGACATTTTTGACATCTTTAACTATTTTGATATCAGCGACATCTGTGAAATCTGTGAATATTGTTACACCAGTGATATTTGTGATGTTTGTGGCATCTGTGAATATTGTAACATCAGTGACATCCGTCATGTCTGTGATATCCGTGACTGTTGTTACAAAATTTACATTTGTGACATCTGTGACTATTGTAACATCAGTGACATCTGTCATCTGTGACTATTGGTGACGACTGCGGCATCAGTGACATTTGTGACATCTGAGACGATTTTGACATCAGTGACATCTGAAACATCTCTGATGTTAGTGACTATTGTGATACCAGTGACATCTGTCACGCCTGTGTCTATTGTGACATCAGTGACATCTGAGAAATCTCTGACATCTGTGAATATTGTGACAACAGTGACATCTGTAACGTCTGTGAAGTCTTTTATGATTTTGACATTAGTGAAATTTGTGATGTCTTTTACCATTGTGACATCAGTTACATGTGACGTCTGTGACTACTGTGAAAGCAGTGACATCTGTGGCGTCTGTTACTACTGTGAAAGCAGTGACACCAGTCATTCCTGTGACTATTGTGAAATCTCTGATATCTGTGACATCTGTGACTATTGTGACACCATTCAAATCTGTGAAATCTGTGACATCTGTGACTGCAGTGACATCAGTGTCATCTTTAACACCTGTGATGATTTTGACATTAGTGTAATCTGTGACATCTGTGATTATTGTGACATCAGTGACATTTGTAATATTGATGGCATCTGTGACTAATGTGACATAAGTGGCATCTACGTTGTCTGTGACTATTGTGGCATCAGTAAAATGTAAGACCTCTGTGACTTTTGTGACATCAGTTACAACTTTGAGGCCTTTTACTATTGTTAAATCAATGTCATCAGTAAGGTATGTGAGGATTGTGACATCAGCATAACCTGTGACATCTGTGATGTCTGTGACGTTTGTGACATCTGTGATGCCTTTGACTATTATAACATGAGTGACGTCTCTGTCATCTGTGACTATTTTGACATCAGTGACATCTGTGACGTCTGTTACTATCTTGAAATAAGTGACTATTGTGACATAAGTGAAATCTGTGAAATCTGTTTCCTCTGTGACTTTTGTGGCATCAGTTATATCTATGATGTCTTTTACTGTTGTGATGTCTGTCATCTGTAATATCTGTGACAAATGTGAAATCAGTGTAATCTGTGACAGTGTAATCAGTGACATTTTGGGGCACAACAACCCTATGCAGACCTACAGACTAGGAGAAGCCTGGCTGGAAAGCTGCCAGGAGGAGAAAGACCTGAGGGTGTTGGTTGACATTCAACTGAACATGAGCCAGCAGTGTCCCAGGTGGCCAAGAAGGCCAATGGCATCTTGACTTGTATCAGAAACGGCGTGACCAGCAGGTCCAGGGAGGTTCTTCTCCCCCTGTACTCGGCACTGGTGAGACCGCACCTCGAGTCCTGTGTTCAGTTCTGGCCCCTCACCACAAGAAGGATGTTGTGGCTCTGGAGCGAGTCCAGAGAAGAGCAACGAAGCTGGTGAAGGGGCTGGAGAACAAATCTTATGAGGAGCAACTGAGAGAGCTGAGGTTGTTTAGCCTGGAGAAGAGGAGGCTGAGGGGAGACCTTATTACTCTCTCCAACTACCTGAAGGGAGGTTGTGGAGAGGAGGGTGCTGGCCTCTTCTCCCAAGTGACAGGGGACAGGATGAGAGGGAATGGCCTCAAACTCTTCCAGGGGAGATTTAGGCTTGAGATAAGGAAAAAAATCTTCACAGAAAGGGTGGTTAGGCATTGGAACAGTCTGCCCAGGGAGGTGTTTGACTCGCCTTCCCTGGAAGTGTTTAAGGTGAGGGTGGATGAGGTTCTTAGGAGCATGGTTTAGAGATTGGTGGGAATGGTTCAACTCGATGATCTGGTGGGTCTCTTCCAACTTAGTTATTCTATGATTCTATCCGTCACAACTCTGATGATTGTGATATCAATGACATCTGTGATATCCATGATATCTGTGACTATTGTGAAATCCATGACATTTGTGTTGTCTGTGACATCTGTGACTATCTTGACATTAATGAGAGCTGTGACATCTGTGACTATTATGTCAGGAGTGACATCTGTGAAGTCTGTTACTTTAGTGACTATTGTGACACCAGTGACATCTATGACATCAGTGATGTCTGTGACTATTTTTAGATTAGTGACATCTCTGACATCTGTGACTATTTTTACATCAGTCACAAGTGTGACTTCTATGAAGTCTGCAGTGATAATGACATCTGTGACATCTGTGACTATCGTGACATCACTAATATCTGTGAAGTCTTTCACTCTTTTGACATCACTGATATCTGTGATGTCTCTGATTATTGTGAAATCTATTATGTCTGTGACCATTGTGACATTATGTCTGTGACATTAGTGAAATCTATTATGTCTGTGACCATTGTAATATCAGTGATAACTGTAACATCTGTGACTATTGTGAAATCACTGATATCTGTTTTGGTTTTGATCTCTTTGACTATTGTGACATCAGTTACATCACTGACCCCTGTTATCTTTGTGACATCAATGACATCCGTTTCATCTGTAACATCTATTACTATTGTGACATAACTGACATCTGTTACTTCTGTGATGTCAGTGACTACTGTGACATCAGTCACACCAGTGACAATTTTGACGTTGGTGACCATTATAACATCACTGATATCTGTGACATCTGAGATGCCTGTGAGTATTGTGACAATATTGACATCTCTTACATCTCTGATGTCTGTGACTATTGTTACATCAGTGTCATGTGTGACATCTGTTACTACTGTGACATCAGTGACATCCGTGACATCAGTGACATCTATGATGTCTTTGAATATTCTGACATTAGTGACAACTTTGATATCTCTGGTATCTGTGACCATTGTGACAGCAGTTTACATCCGTGACATCCGTGACGTCTGTTATTCTTGTGAATTCTGTGATATCTGTTACGCCTTTGACTACTGTAATATCAGTGACATCTTGAAATCTGTGATGTCTGTGACAATTGTGACATCAGTGATATCTGTGAAATTTGTGACAATTTCAACATCATTGATATATGTGACATCTTTTATTACTGTTATGTCAGTGACATCTGTCACACCTGTGATCACTGTGACATCAGTGGCATTTGTGTCGCCTTGTAACTATTGTTACATCGGTGCCATCTGTGATGTCTGTGACTACTGTGACATAAGTGACATTTGTGACATCTGTTATTATTGTGACATCAGTTTAATCTGTAACATCTGTGACAATTGTATTAACTGTGAAGTCTATGACGTCTGTGACGATTGTGCCATCAGTGACATAAGTGACATCTGTGATGTCTGTGACTATTGTGACATCAATGTCAACTGTGACATCCGTGACTATTGTGACAACAATGATATCTGTAACTTTTGTGACATCTGTGATGTCCTTGGCTTTGTGACATTATCGATATCTGTGATGTTGATGATCTCTATGACTATTGCGACATTAGTGATATGTGTGACTTCTGTGATGTCTGTGATTGTTGTGACATCAGTGACATTTGTGTGGCCTGTTATTATTGTGATATCTGTGACATGAGTGACGTCTGCGATGTCTGTCATCAGTGGCATCTATGAAATCTATGACATATGAGACTATTCTGACATCAGTGACATCTGTCATCTATTATTCTGATATCAGTGACAGCTGTGATATCTATGACAACTGTGACATCAGTGATATCTTTCACGTCATTGACTATTTCTACATCAGTGACACCAGTGACATCTGTGAAGTCTTTGATGATTGTGACATCAGTATCATCTGTAACATCTGTGATGACTGCGACAACAGTGTAAACTGTGACGTCTGTGACAATTGTGACATCAATGAAAATTGTGATGACTGGCATCTCTGAATATTGTAACATCGATGACATCAGTGCCATCTGTGACATCTGTGATGTCTGTGGCTATTTTGACACCAGTGATATTTGTGATTTCTGTTGATCTGTGACTACAATGACAGCAGTGACGTCTGCGATGTCAGTAACTATTGTGACATCAGTGTCATCTGTAATGTCTGAGAAAACTGTGACATCACCGTCATCTGTAATGTCTGAGACACCTGTGACATCACTGTAGTCTGTGAAGTCTATGAGGATTTTGACATCAGTGACATTGGTGAAGACTGCAGCATCAGTGACAATTGTGATATCAGTTACATCTGTTATGTCATTGACTATTGTGACATCACAGACATCTGTGAAGTCTGTACTATTGTGACATCAGTGACATTTGTGACATCTGTGATGGCTGTGAATATTGTGACATCAGTGACATTTGTAATGTCTGTTGAATCGGTGACTATTGTGACATAAGTGACATCTATGTTATCTATGTCTATTCTGACAACGGCGATATCTATGTCCTCTGTGAATTTTGTACCATCAGTTACATCTGTGAGGTCTTTTACTATTGTGACATCAGTGTCATCTGTGACATCTCTAACGATTGTGACATCAGCGACTTTTGTGACGACTGTAACATCTATGAATATTTTGACATCAGAGATATTTGTGAAGTCATTGACTGTTTTGTAATCATTGACATCTATAATGTCTGTGATGATAGTGACATCAGTGACAATTGTGAAATCCGTTATGTCTCTGATGACTTTGACATCAATGACATCTGTGAAATCTGTGGTGTTAGTGACTATTGCGACAACAAAGACATTTGTGATGTCTCTGATGTTTGCGACATTAGTGATATCTTTTAAGTCTTTAACTCTTGTGACATCAGTGACATCTCTGACATCTGTGAGGTTAGTGAGTATTGTGACATCAGTGACATTTGTGATGTCTATGATAATTGTGACATTAGGAAATTTTTGAAGTCTTGAAGTCTTGTGACATCAGTGACATCTGTCACGCCAGAGAGTATTGTGACATCAGTAACATCTATGATGTCTGTGACTATTGAAACATCAATGTCATTTTTACG
The DNA here is from genome assembly GCA_033459285.1 of Clamator glandarius. Taxonomy (NCBI): domain Eukaryota; kingdom Metazoa; phylum Chordata; class Aves; order Cuculiformes; family Cuculidae; genus Clamator; species Clamator glandarius. The sequence goes on along the minus strand of JAUNZM010001521.1, from coordinate 78,090 downwards.
TGTTTGACTGTTGTGATATCAGTGACATTTGTGATCTCAGTGGCAATTTTGACATTAGTGAAATTTTGAAGTCTTTTTCCTTTGTGACATCAGTGTCATCTGTACGATCTGTGATAATTGTGACATTAGTGTAATCTGTGATATCTGTGACTATTGTGATATCAGTGACATTTGTAATGTCTGTGGCATCTGTTACTATTGTGACTTAAGTCGTATCTATGTTGTCTCTGACTATGGTGACATTAGCGACATCTGTCATGAGTGTAACTATTGTGACTATTGTCATCTGTAGTTTGTGACGACTGTGACATCAGTGTAATCTGTGATGTCTGTGAAGATTCTGGCACCAGTGACATTTGTGACAACAGTGGCATCAGTGACAATTGTGACATCAGTGACATCTATTTTGTCTGTGACAATTTTGAAATTTTTGACATTTGTGAAATCTCTGATTATTGTGACATCAGTGATGTCTGTGATGTCAGTTTCTATTGTGATGTCAGTGACATTTGTGGCTTCTGTTACTATTGTGACACTGGTGACATTTGTGACATCTGTTACTATTGTAACATCAGTCACATCTGTGTCATCCCTGATCACTGTGACTATTGTTACATCTGTGACTATTGTGATATCAGTGACAGCTGTTAAATCTGTGACTATTGTGACATCAATAATATTATTGACATCTGTGATTATTGTGACATCAGGGACATTTGTGAAGTCGGTTAATATTGTGATATCAGTGACATCTATATAGTCTGAGAAGATTGTGACGTCAGTGACAGCCGTGACGGCTGTGACTGTTGTAACATCAGCGTCAGCTGTGATGTCTGTGGTCTCTGTGACTATTATGACATCAGTGACAGCTGTGACATCTGTGATTATTGTGACATCAGTGATATTTGTGATGTCTGTGGCATCTGTGACTATTTTGACATCAGTGACGTTTGTGATATCTGTAACTATTGTCACATCAGATATATATGTGACATCTGTTACTATTGTCACATCAGATATATATGTGACATCTGTTACTATTTTGACATCGGTGACATCTGTGACATCTCAGACTATTGTGACATCAGTGACATCATTGACATCTATGACATCGGTGACTATTGTGACATCACTGATATCTGTGACGTCTGTGATGTCTGTTAGTATTGTGACATCTCTGACATCTGTGACTACTGTAAAATCAGTAAAATCTGTGAAATCTGTTATCTGTGACTATTGTGATTTCAGTGACATCTGTGACATCTGTGACTATTGTGACATCAGTGATATCTATGAAATCAGTGATGTCTGTGAATATTGTTACATCAGTGACATCTGTGAATATTGTCATATAAGTGATATCTCTTACGTCTTTGAAATCTGTGATAATTGTGACATAAGTGACAGTTTTTACATTTGTTACTTTTAGGAAAACAGTGAATTCTTTTACTATGTGATGTGACTATTGAAACCTCAGTGACATCTGTCACACCTGTTAAAAAATTGACATAAATGACATCTGTGAAATCCATGAAATCTTTGACTGTTGTGACCTCAGTGACATTTGTGATGTCTGTGGAATCCTTGACTATTCTGACACCAGTGACAGCAGAGAAGCCTTTCGCTATTGAGACATTAGTGACATTTTTGACATCTGTTTCTATTTTGACATCAGTGACATTTGTGACGTCTGTTACTATTGTGACATAATTGACATCATTGACATCTGTGAAGTCTGTGATGATTTTGAGATCAGTGACATTCTTGCTGTCTGTGATGTCTGTGACTATTGTGACTTCAGTGACACCAGTGACATCTGTGACATGTGTGAAGTCGTTGACTATTGCGACATCAGTGACATCTGTGACATTGCTGATAGCTTTGAATATTTTTACATCAGTGAAATCTGTCACAACTGAGACGACTGTGACATCAATGACATCTTTGAAATACATGATATCTATTACTATTGTGACTTCAGTGACATTTGTGATGTCTGTGGCATCTGTGACAATTGTGGCATCAGTGACAGCTGTGACATCTGTGACTATTGTGCCATGAAGGACATTTGTGATGTCTGTGGCATCTGTGACAATTGTGGCATCAGTGACAGCTGTGACATCTGTGACTATTGTGCCATGAAGGACATCTGTGATGTCTGTGGCATCTGTGATATTGTGACATCAGTGAGAGCTGTTAAGTCTGTGATGATTGTGACATCATTGACATTTGTGACATCTGTTAATATTGTGAAATCAGTGACATGAGTAACATCTGTGACGTCAGAGACTATTGTGACATCACTGATACCTCTGACGTCTGTGATGTCCGTGACTATTGTAACATCTGTGAAAGTTATGAAGTCGGCTATGTCTGTGTTTATTGTGACATCAGTCACATCTGTGTTGCCTGTGGCATCTGTGACTATTTTGACATCAGTGACAGCTGTGACTATTCTGACATAAGTGACATCTCTTGCGTCTTTGAAATCTGTGATGATTTTGACATGATGAAGTGACATCTGAGAGATCTGTGACTATTGTAACATCAGTGACATCTGTGAAGTATGTGACAATTGTGACATCACTGACACTTGTGATGTCTGTTACTATTGTGACAATCAGTGACATCTCTAATGACTGTGACGTCTGTGATGTCTGTGACTATTGTGATATCAGTGACATCTGTGACGGCTGTAACTACTGTGACATCAGTGACTATTTTGACATCAGTTACATCTATGATGTCTGTGACAATTGTTTATTTAGTGAAATCTGTTACATATCTATCTGTGACTATTGTTACATCAGTGACTTCTATGGCATCTGCAACTTCTGTGACGTCAGTAACATCTGTGAAATCTGTGACATCTGTGGCTATTTTGACATCAGTGACGTCTATGTTGTCTGTGACTACTGTGACATCAGTGACATCTGTTACTTCTGTGGCTATTGTGATTATTTTGACATCAGTGATATCTGTGAGGTCTTTGATTATTCTGATAACAGTCACATCTGTGATTATTGTAAGATCAGGGACACTAGGGAAACCTGTTATGTCTGTGACTATTGTGACATCAGTGATATCTTTTACTTCTGTGACATCTGATACTCTTTAGACATAAGTTACATCTATGTTGTCTGTGATTATTGTGATATCCCTGATATCTGTGATGTCCATTACTATTGTGACATCACTGATATCTGACATCTTTGATTTCTTTGACTACTGTGACATCAGTGACATCTATGACATCAGTGACTATTGTGACATCTCTGATCTCTGTGACATCCTCGATGTCTTTGACTTTTGTTACATCAGTGACATCTCTGACATCTGTGACTATTGTTATATCTGTAACATAGGTAACATCTGTGACGTCTGTCACTCTTGTGAACTCAGTGATATCTGTCACACCTACGACTACTGTGACATCAGTAACATCTGTCAAATCTGTATATGTCTGTGGATATTGTGACATCAGTGATATCTATTTTATCTTTGACTTTGTTACACCAGTAACATCTTTGAAATCTTTGACATCTGTGACTACTATGACATCTGTGAAATCTTAATTGCCAGTGACTCCTATAACATAAGCAACTTCTGTGAAATCTGTAGACATCTGTTCCTATCGTGACATCAGTGATATATCTAACCTCTGTGATGTCTGTGATGACTGTGACATCACTGATATCTGTGACGTCTGTGATGTCTCTGACTATTGTGACATCAGTGAGAGCTGTGAAGACTGTGAGTATTGTAACATCAGTAATATTTTTGACATTTGTTACTATATTCACTTCAGTGACATCTGAGACGTATGTGACTATTGTGACACCTGTGAAGTCTGTGACATCAGTGACTATTTTGACATCAGTGACATCTATGATATCTTTAACTATTCTGACATTAATGACATCTGTGAAATCCCCGATTTCTTTGACTATTGTTACTTCAGTGACGTGTAACATCTGTGAAGTCTGACATCAGAAAAATCTGATAAATCTGTGACATCCATGACTACTGTGACATCAGTGACATCTCTGTTGTTTATGAATATTGTGACATCAATGACCTCAGTGACATCTATGATGTCTGTGAATATTTTAACATCAGTGACATTGATGAAATCGGATATGTCTGCAACTACTGTGACATCAGTGACATCTTTCACCTCTGTGACATCTTTGACTATTTTGACCTAAGTTACATCCTTGTTGTCTGTGACTATTTTTACATCAGTGACATCTGTTACATCTGTTACTATTGTGACATCAGTAACATCTGTTATTTGACATCTGTGACTATTGTTAAATCCATGATATCTGTGACAATTTTGTCTTCTGTGACTTCTGTGACGTCCGTGACTATTGTGACATCAGTGACACCTATAACATCAATGATGTCTGTGACTACTGTTACATCAGGGACATCTGTGACTATTTTGACATCGCTAACATCTGTGAAGTCTGTGACTATTTTGACATCACTGATATCTGTGATGTCTCTGACTATTATGACATCATTGACATCTGTGTCTTCTGTGACGTCTTCTGAATATTGTAACATCAGTGACATTAGTGAAATCTCTTATGTCTGTGACCATTGTAACATCAGTGATATCTGTGACATCTGTAACTATTTTGACATAAGTTACATCTATATCTGTGACGTCTTTTATATCTGTGACTACTGTGACATCAGTGACATCTCTGACGTCTGTTACTCTTGTGATATCAGTGACATCTCTTTCATCTGTGATGCCTGTTACTATTGTGACATAACTGATATCTGTTACTTCCGTGACTATTGTGACATCAGTTACATCACTGGCATTTTTGACATTGGTGACTATTACGACATCACTGATATCTGTGATGTCTGTGATGCCTGTGACTATTGTGACATCAATGACATATGTGACGTCAGTGATGTCTCTGACTATTTTGACAATATTGACATCTCTTACATCTCTGATGTCTGTGACTATTGTTACATGAGTGACGTGTTACATCTGTAAGCATTGTTACATCTATGACATCTGTGACTTTTGTGACATCACTGATATTTGTGAGGCTTTTTATTTCTTCTACTATTGTGACACCAGTGACATCTCTGACGTCAGTGACTATCGTGACATCAGTGACATCTGTGACATAAGTGATTATTTGGTGATGTCAGTGACATCAATGATGTCTTTGAAATTTGTTAGGATTTTGAACACCATTGACATATGTGAAATCTTTTATTATGTTATTTCAGTGACATCTGTCACGCCTGTGATCACTGTGACATTGGTGGCATCTGTTATCTTGTAACTATTGTTACAACAGTGGCATCAGTGACATTTGTGATGACTGTGGCATCTGTGACAATTGTGGCATCAGTGTCATCTGTGGCATCCATGAAGAGTGTGACATCTGTGAAATCTCTGATGTAACATCAGTTACATCTGCGAAATCTGTAGACATTTTGACTATTACAGAATCACAGAATCACAGAATGATCAGGTTGGAAGAGACCCACTGGATCATCGAGTCCAACCATTCCCCCCAATCCCTAAATCATGCTCCTAAGTACCTCATCCACCCTCACCTTTAACACCTCCAGAGACGGCGACTCAAACACCTCCCTTGGCAGACTGTTCCAATGCCTAACCATCCTCTCTGTGAAGAATTTTTTCCTAATCTCAAGCCTAAATCTCCCCTGGAAGAGTTTGAGGCCATTTCCTCTCATCCTGTCCCCTGTCACTTGGGAGAAGAGGCCAGCACCCTCCTCTCCACAACCTCCCTTCAGGTAGTTGGAAAGAGTAATAAGGTCTCCCCTCAGCCTCCTCTTCTCCAGGCTGAACAACCCCAGCTCTCTCAGTTGCTCCTCATAAGATTTGTTCTCCAGCCCCTTCACCAGCTTTGTTGCTCTTCTCTGGACTCGCTCCAGAGCCACAACATCCCTCTTATGGTGAGGGGCCCAGAACTGAACACAGTACTCGAGGTGCAGTCTCACAAGTGCCGAGTACAGGGGGAGAATAACCACCCTGGACCTGCTGGTCACGCCGTTTCTGATACAGGCCAAGATGCCATTGGCCTTTTTGGCCACCTGGGCACACTGCTGGCTCATGTTCAGTCGGTTGTCAACCAGCACCCTCAGGTCCTTCTCCTCCTGGCAGCTTTCCAGCCAGGTTTCTCCTAGTCTGTACCTCTGCTTAGGGTTGTTGTGTCCCAAGTGCAGGACCCGGCATTTGGCCTTGTTAAACCTCATGCTGTTGGTCTCAGCCCAGCAGTCCAGCCTGTTCAGGTCCCTTTGGAGCCTCCCTACCCTCCAGCAGATCAACACTTCCTCCCAGCTTGGTGTCATCTGCAAACTTGCTAAGGGAGGACTCAATGCCTTCATCCAGGTCGTTGATAAAGACATTAAACAGGACTGGACCCAGGACTGAGCTCTGGGGAACCCCACTTGTAACTGGTCTCCAGCTGGATTTAACTCCATTTACCACCACCCTCTGGGCCCGGTCATTCAACCAGTTTTTCACCCAGGAGAGTGTGCACCTGTCCATGCCAGAGGCCGAGTTTCGAAGCAGATTGCTATGAGAAACTGTATCAAAGGCTTTACTGAAGTCCGGGAAGATACATCCACAGCCTTTCCCTCACCAAGAGTTTAGTCACTCGGTCATAAAAGGTGATAAGATTACTCTGGCAAGACCTGCCTTTCATGAACTCGAGTTGACTGGGCCTGATCACCCGGTTCTCTTGCAAGTGCTTCTTCATAGCACTCAAGATCACCCACTCCATGACTTTCCCCAGCACCGAGGTCAGACTGACAGGCTTGTAGTTCCCCGGATCCTCCCTGCACCCCTTCTTATAGATGGGCATGACATCAGCCTCCAGTCCAGCGGAAGCTCCCCAGTCATCCAGGACTGTTGGAAGATGATGGAAAGGGGTTTGGCCAGCACATCCGCCAGTTCCCTCAAAACTCTTGGGTGGACTCCATCCGGCCCCATAGACTTGTGGGCGTCTAATGGGCAAGCAAGTCTCTAACCACCTCCTCTTGGACCTTGGGAATCTCATACTTCTCTTCCAGCCCTTGGGGTTGTGCACAGAGGGAACAATATTCCTTACTGTTAAAGATTGAGGCAAAGTAGGCATTGAGCACTTCAGCCTTGTCTTTGTCCCCTGTTACTCTTGTTCCCTCTGCACCTACTAGGGACTGGAGATTCTCCGTAGTCCTCCTTTTGCTGTTGATGTATTTGTAGAAAGACTTTTTGTTGTCTTTCACAGTCTTGGCCAATGGCATTTCTAGTTGGGCCTTAGCCCTCCTGACATTTCCCTGCACATTCTCACTTCCTCCCTATAGTCCACCCGGGATGCCTGCCCCTTCCTCCAGAGGTTGTAGACCCTCCTCTTCCTATTGATGTCTCTTAGGACCTCCCTACTCAACCATGATGGTTTCTTACCCCGCCGGCTACTTTTCCGGCTACTTTTCCGGAACTTGGGGATGGGTTTCTCTTGACCTGCTAGGAGTTCCTTCTTGAAGAGCGCCCAGCCCTCATGGACACCTTTGCCTTCAAGGAGCGCCTCCAATGGGACTTTTCCGACCAGCCTTCTGAACAGCCCAAAGTCTGCTCTCTGAAAGTTGAGGGCGACTGTTCTGCTAACCTCTTTCTTCATTTTACCCTGCACTGAGAACTCTATCATCTCATGATCGCTTTGCCCCAAGCGTCCTCCAACCTTCACATCCCCCACCAGTCCTTCTCTGTTCACAAACAACAGGTCCAGGAGGGCACCGTCCCTTGTCGGTTCGCTCACCAGCTGTGTGAGGAAATTGTCTTCCAGAAACTCCAGGAACCTCCGGGACTGCTTCCTTTCTGCTGTATTATACTCCCAGCCTATAACTGGGAAATTGAAGTCTTCCACAAGGACTAGAGGTAGCAATTTTGAGACTACACTCAGTTGTTTGTAGAAGAGCTCATCAGCTGCTTCTTCTTGGCTGTGCGGTCTATAGCAGACTCCCATCACAATTCCTTCCTGCCCATGGGCTCCTCTGATTTTCACCCACAGGTACTCAGTCCCATCCTGACCGTAGTCCAGTTCGAGGGTATCAAAGCCCCCTCTCACATAGAGGACTACCCCGCCTCCTCTTGTGCCCTTCCCGTCCTTCCTAAAGAGCTTATACGATCCACTTGTACGAGTCATCCCACCACGTCTCCGCAATAGCAATGACATCATAGTCTCCTTGCCCTACCACAGCTTCCAGCTCCTCCTTTTTATTTCCCATGCTGTGTGCAGTAGTGTAAATGCATTTCAGCTGGGCAGGCGTAGCTTCAGCCTTTGTAATAGGGCTTCTCCCCAACTGAGTGGTCCTTGACTTAACTAAGGACACAGTGCCAGTTTGCTGCCTACCATCCTCAGCTGTACTCACCCCCTCTTGCTTAGTGGTGACATACCGGCAGGCATCCCCAGCACACCACCCCTTTGCCTCTGAAGTCTCACCTCCAGGCTCACTCCCATCCTGCCTGGCCTCCATCCCCTCCCCCCTCACATCTAGTTTAAAGCTCGATTTATGAGCTTAACTAGGTTTTTGGTGAGGGCTTTTGTCCCCCTAGGAGACAGCTGTGTCCCATTCCTGGTAAGAAAGCCTGGGGGTGCGTGGGCCTCTCCATGATTAAAGAACCCAAAGCCCCTCTTCTCACACCAGTTCCTAAGCAATTCATTAACTAGTTTCTTATTCCTCATTTCATGCTCCTGATTCCTTAGTACTGGGATGGAGTTGAATATTACCTGTGCCCCAGAGCCCTCCACCATTCTCCCAAGTGCCTTGAAGTCCCTTTTAATGGCGTTAGGCCTTCTATGTTCTATTTCCTCATTACCAATTTGAAAAACTAAGAGCAGGTAGTAGTCGGTGTCTTTGACCAGGGAAGGGAGCTTTCTAGTAACATCCCTCACTGATGCTCCTGGCAAGCAGCAGACCTCCCTATGGAGCGGGTCCAGCCTACAGATGGGACCCTCCTTTCCTTTGAGAAGGGAATCCCCCAAGACAATCACCCTCCTCTTCTTTTTAACCGAGGATGTTTTTTAGACTGTAGCAGGATGATGGAGTTTTGGAAACATTTCTAGGCTGTGGGTGCAGCCCTCTTCATCTTTAGGGCTAGGATGCACCCTCAGCACCTCATATTTGTTCCCCAGAGAAATCTGGGGGTTAATTGTCTGGGTGGGGGGAGCAGGTTTCCTTCTCTGGGCAGGAACCTGCTGCCATTCCCCCTCTCTGTCTCTCCCAGCCTTACAGCTTACCGGTGGGTGGTGCTCAGCTTCACTAGCTCCAGCAGCCTGTGAGAGGGTCCTGCTCCACTCATCGGTCTCCCTCTCACACTCCCTGATGGTCCTCAGCCTAGCCCCTTCCTTCCTCAGCTCTTCCACCATATGAAGCAGTTCCCCTACCCGAGCACAGCTTCCACAGGAGGACCCAGTGCCAGAGGAGTGAGCCACTATGGGAGGGGGGCAACTGTCTGCACCCCAGGGTCTGGGTAGCTGCATGTGCCCACCGGGGTTCTGTCTGGGTGGCAGCCTCCATCACGCTTGGTGCGGCCTTAGTCTTTTATAAGGTATCCACCATTTTCCTCAATCCCTTCCGACCGTGCTCCAGCCCTTCCCTGCTCGCCCTGCCCGCTCAAACTGCCACTCAAACTGCCTTGTTTAATGAGCCCCACTCCTCTCTGCCTGTGACATCAGTGACATCTAATTTGTCTGTGATTATTGTGACATCAATGACATCTGTGAAATCTGTGACATCTGTGACTATTGTGATATCAGCGACATCTGTGACGTCGGTTACTGTTGTGAAATCAGTGATACCTCTCATGCATCTGACTACTGTGACATCAGTGACATCCGTGACTGTTGTAACAACTCTGGTATCTGTAACATTTGTGATGTAGGTGACTACTGTCACATCAGTGATATCTTTGACATCATTGACTATTGGTGCATCAGTGACATCTGTGACGTCTGTGATGTCTATGGCTTTGTGACATTACTGATATCTGTGATGTTGATGACCTCTATGAATATTGTGACATCAGTGATATCTGTTACTTCTGTGATGTCTGTGACTGTTGTGACATCAGTGACATTTTTGTGGTCTGTTACTATTATGATAGCAGTGATATCAGTGACATCTGTGATGCCTGTGACTATTGTGACATCACTGTTATCTGTGACGTCTGTGATGTCTGTGAGTATTGTGACATCTGTGAAATCAGTGACATATCTAACATTCGTGACACCTCTGATGATTGTGACATAACTGACATATGTGACGTCTGTGATGTCTGTGACTATTTTTACATAATGACATCAGAGACATCTGTGAAGTCTGCAATGATTGTGACACCAGTGGCATCTGTGACATCTGTTACTAGTGTGACATAAGTGACATCTGTTACGTGGTCTGTGCTCTGGTCACTGTGCTCCCTAAGGGCCCTTTAAATCCCCCACGGAAGTTTCTGGGACCGCCCCCTCCTGTCAGGAGGGGAACGGCCGTTGAGCCCGGAGCCCGGTGCTGACTTCCCGATCAAGTTTTTTTGGGGTTTTTCCCCTATCAGGGAAGCACCCAGTTGCCTATGGGCACCCCTACTACAGAACTCACCGTCCTGTTGCTGGATGCAGCTGAATTTCCTTGCAGTCCCTAGGTCTTCCTGCCCCATGGCATCTCTGGTCTGGGTGTCATCCTCCTTAGAGAAGAAAACTCTATCTGGATTGCTGTTGTTCATGTGTGGTATTGCTCTATGTGTTTGTCTGGCTGGAGCTGCTCTGCCCAAGGCAATGAAGTAAAAGACATTAACAGAAGTATATCAGTAAGATTGTATGGGTAATATGCTGATATGCTGAGTACTTGTAGTCTAGGGTCATACACTACACTGCTGAACAAGGAGCCGTAGGTGAAGCAGGTGAGGAGAGTAGAATGTTCCTGGCTCCACAGCTGCAGGAGCAATGATGCAGGCTCTGGGTGATGAGCTATTGCAGCAGGAGCAAAGCAGTTCATTAGCAAGGATGCTCCTTAGGGTGTGTGTGCTACTTATGGTTACTTATGTGGGACTTAAGGTTTGATGTGTTTGACTGTGTCTAGGGTTGAGAGTGTATGCAGGTGGGTGTCATTTATTGTTGTCTCCTTAGAGTTTGTATGGGGAATGGAGTGTTTTCCTTTGGAGGCAGTTAGGACCAAAAATTGAAAATAGATTAAAGAAAGCCCTGGTGGGGTTTGTAAGAATTTTTCCCCTAGCTTGGTTTTTTTTTTCCCTGGTCCTGGCCCATCTCCAAGGTGTGGTTTGTCACCAAGGTTTGGGTGTAATCTGAGCTGGGCCTGGGTTTCTTTGAGACAGGGCTAAATTTTGAGGCACTCAGCAACGCTATTCCTGGGGAGCCACGGGGTTTAGGAGGGGTGGCCTGTTGTGGCTGGCAGGAGGTTGAATGCAGGGGTGGTGAATGAGGAGGGATTGCTGGGGGAGGATTTGTGTGTGTGTAATTTTCTGTGTGTATTTATTTGCTTTGCAGCCAGTTAGCTTAAAGCTAAAACTGAGAAGTGTTAGGGATGGCCAGAGGAGGTGCTGTGGAGCTGGGCCTTGGGAAGGCCAGAGGAGTTGATGAGGAGCTGTATGTTGGGATGGCCAGAGGAGTTGCTAGAAGCGTACAGTGATCATAGTGTCTAAATGTGTAGTGTTATGCCCTGTCTACCTCTGTATTCTTTCATTGCATTTAATGCTGTAGTGTTGGGTTGTCTTTAATTCTCTTGAGCCATGTCCCACTCTGTAGTGTTGTGTTACATTGTGTCACTGCTCTGTTGTGTCGCATTGCCCTGTAACTCTCTACTCTGGTGTTGCGCTCTTAACGTTGTTGTCTTGCAGTGTGTTTACCTTTGTACTGTCGTGTTATGCTTTAACTGCTTTGTGTTTAAGTTTCTACTGTTGTCTTGCATTATGTCTGAGTTTGTACTGTGATATTGTTCCTTAACTCTGTCTGATGTGTTGTGCCTGAACTTTGCAGTATTGCATTCTCTTTGACTTTGTAATGTTGTCTTGTGACCTAACTTTGCATATTGTATTATCTTTGACTGTATTGTTTTGTTTGATTTCGTGTATTGCATTGTTTCACTTTGACATTGTTGTAAAGTCAGTGCTATACACCAAAGTCAAACACATAGCACTGCTTGACGCCTTTAGCTTTGACAATGCCATTCCACACTCTCATCACCACACCCCCCCATATCATCCCCCCCCTTGCTGTCCTGCCCATGGATGTCAACATACCCCTCTCATCATCCTGCCCACTGACTTTGACATGCCCCTCATTGTCCAGCCCACTGAGATCAACATGTCCCTGATGTCACCATGTCCCCACATCACTCCATCCCCTTAATTACACTTCCACACTGTAATTAATCAGTTATCCACCTAATTAATCAAGTTATTATACAAGTTAGGTCAAAATATTTTCTCAGCCACACCTGAACAACACACCTGCATCACCACATAACAAACAACTAAAACACACCCCCAGCATCAACCTACCCCCTAATTAATCAACTGAACAATTAATTAAGCAAGTAATTATGCAAATAAGATCAAAAAATACTTTTCTCTGCCAAACCCGAACAAAAAACATACATGACCACCTAAAAAACAGCCACAACACACACCTCCCAATATTAACCCACAGAGTAAGTAATTAACTATCCAATTAATTAATTAATAAATTATGGAAATTTGGAAAAGAGATGTTTTCACAACCCCCCCTGAACAAAATCCATATCCCAACACATAACAAAGAACAAAAACACACCATGTCAACATCATCCCACCAGCCTCCTCAAATTGCCTCCCATGTTGTCCTACCTCCTTCATCACCACACCCCCGACATTGTCCCATGCCCCATCTGACCCCGCCCCCTCACGAAGCCACGCCCCCTACATGACAATGCCCCCATGTAGCCACCACATGACAAGACCACACACCCCTTGTGTAGTCACACCCCAAACGTGACCACAAGCTTGATATGACCGCTCCCCCTACGCAAACAAGTCTCTTATGGTAGCCACGCCCCCTACATGAAAATAACCCTAATGTCGCCGCAACCCTCAGGTAACCACAACCAGTAAGGGTTATGGTTAGGGGTTATGGTTATGAGTCAGGGTCAGAATCAGATTAAGGGTTAGGGTTAGTGTCATTAATGCTAAGAGTAAGGGTCATTTGGGTTAGGGGTTGGGGTTAGGGTTAGGGATTAGGTGTTAGGGTTTGGGATAGGGTTAGGGTTAGTATTTATGGTTAGGATTAGAATCATAGAATAACCTGGTTGGAAGTGACCTACCAGATCATCGAGTCCAACCTTTCTTATCAGACACTAAACCATGCCCCTTAGCACCTTGTCCACCCCTCCCTTAAACACCTCCAGGGAAGGTGAATCAACCACCTCCCTGGGCAGACTGTTCCAGTGCCCAATGACCCTTTCTGTGAAATTTTTTTCCTAATGTCTAGCCTAAACCTCCCCTGGCAGAGCTTATGGCCATTCCTTCTCATTTTGTCCCCTGTCACTTGAGAGAAGAGTCCAGCTCCCTCCTCTCCACAATCTCCCTTCAGGTAGTTATAGAGAGCAATGAGGTCTCCTCTCAGCCTCCTCTTCTCCAGGCTAAATAACCCCAGCTCTCTCAGCCGCTCCTCATAAGGCCTATTCTCCAGCCCCTTCACCAGCTTTGTTGCCCTTCTCTGGACTCACTCCAGAGCCTCAACATCCTTCTTGTGGTGAGGGGCCCAGAACTGAACACAGGATTCAAGGAGCGGTCTCACCAATGCTGACTATAGAGGGAGAATAACCTCCCTGGACCTGCTGGTCACTCCATTTCTGATACAAGCCAAGATGCCATTGGTCTTCTTCGCCACCTGGGCACACTGCTGGCTCATGTTCAGTCGGTTGTCAACCAACACCCCCAGGTCCTTCTCCTCCTGGCAGCTTTCTAGACAGACTTCTCCTAGTCTGTCACACTGCATAGCGTTGTTGTGCCCCAAGTGCAGGACCCGCCATTTGGCCTTGTTAAACCTCATGCCATTGGATTCTGCCCAGTGGTTCAGACTGTTCAGGCCCCTTTGCAGAGCCTCCCACCCTCCAGCAGATCAACACTTCCACCCAGCTTAGTGTAATCTGCAAATTTGCTAAGGGAGCACTCCATGCCTTCATCCAGGTCATTGATAAAGACACTGAACAGGGCTGGACCCAGCACTGAGTCCTGGGGAAAAACACTTGTCACTGGCCTCCAGCTGGATTTAACACCATTAAGCACCACTCTCTGGGCCCAGCCACCTAACCTGTTTTCCACGTAGGAGAGTGTGCGCCTGTCCAGGCCAGAGGCTGACAGTTTCCGTAGAAGAATGCTGTGAGAAACTGTGTCAAAGGCTTTGCTGAGGTCCAGAAAGATACATCCACAGCTTTTCCCTCATCCAGCAGCCGAGTCACTTTGTCACAGAAGGAGATCAGATTAGTTTGGCAAGACCTGCCTTTTGTGAATCTGTGTTGACTGGGCCTGATCACCTGGTTCTCTTGCATGTGCTTCATGATCACACTCAAGATCACCTGTTCCATGACTTTCCCTGGCACTGAGGTCAGACTGACAGGCCTGTAGTTCCCTGGATCCTCCCTGCGACCCTTCTTGTAGATGGGCACAACATCAGCCAGCCTCCAGTCTGATGGAACTTCCCCAGTCTTCCAGGACTGTTGGAAGATGATGGAAAGGGCTTTGGACAGTACATCCGCCAGCTCCTTCAATACTCTCGGGTGAATCCCATCAGGCCCCATAGAATTGTGGGCATCTAGTCAGGCTAGCAAGGCTCTGACCACCTCCTCTTGGACCATGGGAGCCTCATGTTGCTCCTCTAGCTCCTAAGTTTGTACAGAAAGGGAACGACTTTCTTTACAAGGAAAGATTGAGGCAAAGAAGGTATTAAGTACCTCAGCCTTTTCCTCATCCTGTGTCATGGTTGCCCCTTATGCGTCCAATAGGGACTGTATGGTCTCCCTAGTCCTTCTTTTATTATTTACATATTTATAGAATGATTTTTTGTTATCTTTCCCATGAGACTTTGCCAACCAGCCTTCTGAAGAATTCAAAGTCTGCCCTCTGGAAATTTAGTGCTACTGTCCTGCTAACCACCCTCTTCACTTCGCCTAGAACAGAAAACCCCATCATCTCATGATCGCTTAGTCCTAGGCGTCCTACTACTGCCACATCCCCCACAAGGCCTTCTCTGTTCACAAACAGCAGGTTCAGGAAGGCACCTTCCCTTGTCAGTTCATTCACCAGCTGTGCAAGGAAGTTGTCTTCCACGCACTCCAGGAGCCTCCTAGACTGCTTCCTTTCTGCTCTATTGTACTTCCAGCAACTATCAGGAAGATTGAAATCTCCCTCAAGAATAAGAGGCATTGATCTAGAGGTTAACCCCAGCTGTTTATAGAAGAGCTCATCAGCTGCTTCTCCTTGGCTGGGTGGCCTGGAACACACTCCCATCACTAAATGTTCCTTCTTAGGGGTTTCTCTGATTTTAACCCACAGGCACTCAATCTCCTCATCACCACAATCCATTTCAGCAGTGCCTAAGTCCTCCCTTACAAAGAGGGCTACCCCACCTCCTCTCCTTCCTTTCCTACTCTGCCTGAAGAGTTTGTACCCCACCATATCTACACTCCAGTTATGTGTGTCATCCCACCACATTTCTGTGATGGCAGCGACACCATAGGCTCCTTGCCCTACAACAGCTTCCAACTCCTCCTTCTTATTACCCCTGCTGTGTGCATTGGTGTAAATGCACTTCAGCTGAGCTGTCGAGTCTTCAGCCCTCTTAGAGGGAACAGAGTTCATTCCCAATTGCCTGGTAACTGGAGTAGCAAGCACGAAAGCACCTGTATCTCCCTTACCACCTCCAGGTGTGTTCACCCCCACTATCTATGTGGTGATGTACTGGTGGTCCTCTCCAGCACACCCTCTCTGAATCATCAGTGACCCATGTCCAGGCTTGCTCCAGTCTAACCTAGTCTCAATGCCCTCCCCATTCATGTCTAGTTTTACGTAGGGTTAAGTTTAGGGTCGTTAGTGTTAGGGTTATGGTTATTGTTAGGGTTAGTTTTGAGTTAGAGTTCGGTAATGGTTATGGTTAGGGTTAGGGTTAAGGTCAAGGTCAGAGTCAGGGTTAGGGTGAAGGTAAGGGTTAAGATTATGGGTAGGAGTTAGGGTTAGGATTAAGGTAAGGATTATGGTGAGGATTTGGGGGTTAGGGTTAAAGCCATTAGGGTTAGGTTTAGGGTTATGATTAGGGGTTAGGGTTAGGATTAGGGGTTAGGGTTAGGGTTAGAGTTAGTTTTAAGGTTAGGGTCGTTGGGGTTAGCGTTAGGGGTTAGGGTTAGTGTTAGGGTTGGGTTAGGTTTAGGGTTAGGTGTGAGTGTTAGGGTAAGGGTTAGGTGTTATTGTTAGGGGTAGGGTTAGGATTACTGTTAGAGTTATGCTTAGGGGTTAGGGGTTAGGGTTAAGAGTTTAGGGTTAGGGTTAGGGTTAGGGTTAGGGTTTAGGGTTAGTGGTTAGGGTTAGGGTTACGGTTAGGTTTAGGTGTTAGGGTTAGGTTTAGGGTTAGTGGATAGTGTTAGGGTTGGGGTTAGGGTTAGGGTCAGATTTAGGTGTTAGGGTCAGATTTAGGGGTTAGGGTTAGGGTCATTGGGGTTAGGATTAGTGTTAGGGTTATGCTTAGGGGTTAGGGTTTAGCGTTTAGGGGTTAGGGTTAGGATTAGGGTTAGTGTTAGTGTTAGGGTTTAGGGTTTAGGGTTAGTGGTTAGGGTTAGGGTTACATTTAGGTTTAGGTGTTAGGGTTAGGTTTAGGGTTAGTGGATAGTATTAGGGTTGGGGTTAGGGTCAGATTTAGGTGTTAGGGTTACGGTTAAGTGTTAGGGTTAGGGTTGGGGTTAGGGTTAGGGTCAGGTTTAGGGGTTAGGGTTAGGGTTAGGATTAGGGGTGAGGGTTAGAGTTAGTGTTAGGGTTAGGGTGCCGTTAGGGTTAGCATTAGGGTTAGTGTTCAGTGTTATTGTTAGGGTTAGGGCGCATTAGGGTTAGGATAAGGATTAGGATTAGGGGTTCGTGTTAGGGATAGGGTTTGGGTCATAAGGGTTAGGGTTAGGTTTAGGGTTAGGGTCATTAGGGTTAGGGTTAGTTTTAGGGTTAGGGTCATTAGAGTTAGGGTTAGTGTTAAGGGTTAGGGTTTCGATTAGTGTTAGGGGTTAGGGTTAGGGTTAGGGTTAGGTTTAGGTGTTAGTGTTAGCGTTAGGGTTAGATGTTAGGGTTAGGGTTAGGTTTAAGGTTAGTGGTTAGGGTTAGGGTTAGGGGTTAGGGGTTAGCATTAGGGTTAGGTGCTAGGGTTAGAGTTAGTGTTAAGTTTAGTGGTTAGTGTTAGGGGTTAGCGTTAGGGGTTAGATTTCGTGTTAGGGTTAGGGTTAGGGGTTACGGTTAGGTTTAGGGTTAAGGTTAGTGGTTAGGGTTAGGGTTAGGGGTTAGGGGTTAGCGTTAGGGTTAGGTGCTAGGGTTACAGTTAGTGTTAAGTTTAGTGGTTAGTGTTAGGGGTTAGCGTTAGGGGTTAGATTTTGTGTTAGGGTTAGGGTTAGGGGTTACGGTTAGGTTTAGGGTTAAGGTTAGTGGTTAGGGTTAGGGTTACAGCTTGGGTTAGGGTTAGGGTTTGTGTTAGGGTTAGGTTTAGGGTTAGGAGGTTAGGATTAGGGTTAGGGGGTTAGGGTTAGGGTTAGGTTTAGTGGTTAGTATTAGTGTTATGTTTAGTTTTACAGTTAGTGTTAGGTGTTAGGGTTAGGGTTTAGGGTTAGGGTTAGTGTTATGGTAAGGTTTAGGGTTATGTTTAGGTTTAGTACACCATTAGAAATAGGGTTAGGGTTAGGGTTAGTGTTACAATTAGGAGTTAATGTTAGGGTTAGGCTTAGTTTTGGGTTTTTGTTTAGGGTTAATGTTAATGTTTAGTATTAGGTTTAGGCTTAGGATTAGCATTTTGGTTTGGGTTAGTGTTAGGATTATGTTTAGGGGTTTGCTTAGGGTTAGGGTTAGAGTTAGTGGTTGGGGTTAGAGTCAGGGTTAGGGTTAGGTTTAGGTTTAGTGTTAGGGTTACCTGTTTAGTGTAAGGGATAGTGTTAGGGTTAGGGTTGGGTTATTGTTAGGGTTAATGTTAGAGTTATATTTAGTATTAGTGTTAGGGTTAGGATTATGGTTAGGCTTTGGATTAGGTTTAGGGTTAAAGTTAGGATTAGGCATTAGGTTTAGAGTTAGGGTTAGTGTTAGCATTAGGTTTAGGTTTAGATTTAGTGTTAGGGTTAGGGTTACTGGTTTGGGGTTGGGTTAGGGTTAGGGTAATGGTTAGGGTTATGTTTAGATTTAGCACGCCATTAGGGATAGGGATAGGTTTAGGTTTAGGGTTAGGGTTAGGATTAGGTTTAGGGTTACAGTTAGGGTTAGGTTTTTAGGTTAGTGTTAAATTTAGTTTTACCTTTAGGGTTACATTTAGGGTTAGGGGTTTAGGGTTCGTGTTAGGGTTTAGGGTTAGGGGAAGGTTTACTGTTAGGGTAAGGGTTAGGGATTAGTGGTTAGGGTTATAGTTAGAGTTAGTGTTTGGGTTAGTATTATAGGGTTAGGGTTAGGATTAGACGTTAGGGGATGGATAAGGGTTAAGATTAGGTTTAGGATTAAATTCATTAGGGTTAAAGTAAGGGTTAGGGTTAGGTTTAGTGTTAGGGTTTGGTTTAGGGTTAGGATTAGGGTTGGGGTTACGGTTAAGGTCATTACGCTTAGGGTTAGGGTTAGGGGTTAGTGTTAGTGGTTAGTGTTATGGTTAGTGTTAGGGTTAGGGTTAGTTGTTAGGGTTAGGGTTATGTTTAGAGTTAGGGGTTAGGGTTAGGGTTTGTATTAGGGTTTGGGTTAGGGTCATTAGGGTTAGGGTTATGGTTAGTGGTTATGTTTAGGATTAGTTTTAGGGTTAGTGTCATTAGGGTTAGGGTTATGGTTAGTGGTTATGTTTAGGATTAGTTTTAGGGTTAGGGTCATTAGGATTAGGGTTAGGGTTAGTTTTAGGGTTAGGGTTTTGTGTTAGTGTTTGGATTAGGATTAGGGTTAGAGTTAGGGTTAAGGATTAGCGGTTAGGGTTAGGGTCATTTGGGTTAGGGTTAGGATTAAGGTTAGGGTCATTAGGGTTAGGGTTAGGGGTTAGGGTTAGGGATTAGTGGTTAGGTTTAGGGTTAGGGTTAGTGTTGGGGTTAGTGTTTAGGGTTAGGTTTAGGGTTAGGTTTATGTTTCGGGTTAGGGTTAGGTTTTGGGTTAGAGATTAGGGTTAAGTTTAGGTTTAGGATTAGACGTTAGGTGTAGAATAAGGGTTAAATTTAGGTTTAGGGTTAGGGTCAGGGTCATTAGGGTTAGGGTTATTGTTAGGGTTGGATTAGGGTTAGGATTAGTGTTAGGGTTAGGTTTAGGGTTAGGATTATGGTTATGGTTAGTTTTTAAGGTTTCGGGTTACGGTTAGTGTTAGGGTTAGGTTTAGTGTTAAGGTTAGGTTTAGGTTTTTGGGTTAGTGTTATTGTTAGGGTCATTATGGTTAGTGTTAGGGTTAGAGTTAGGGTTAGGGTTTAGTGTTAATGGTAGGGCTATGGTTAGGGTTAGGTGTTAGGTGTTAGGGTTGGGGTTGGGGTTAGGTTTAGGGGTTACTGTCATGGTTAGTATTAGGATTAGTGTTGGTGTCATTAGGGTTAGGGTTATGGTTAGTGGTTAGGGTTCATGTTAGGATTAGGTTTAGTATTAGGGTTAGGGTTGTTAGTTTTAGGGGTAGGGTTAGTGTTAAGGTTAACATTAGGTTTAGTGCACCATTAGGAATAGGGATAGGTTTAGAGGTAGGGTCATTTGAATTAGGGTTAGGGTTAGGTTTAGGGGTTAGTGTTAAGTTTATGGGTTAGAGTGAGGGTTAGGGTTAGGCATTAAGGTTAAAGTTAGGTTTAGTGTTCGAGTTAGAGTTAGGGTTTTTTTGGGGATTAGATATTAGGGGTAGTTTTAGGCTTAAGTTTAGAGGTAGGGTTAGTGTCATTATGATTAGGGTTAGGGTTATGGTTAAGGTTAGGGTTAGGATTAGTGTTAGGATTTAGGTTTAGTGTTAGGGTTAGTTTTAGGATTAGCGTTAGGGTTTTTGTTAGGGTTAGGGTTAGAGTTAGTGTTACGGATACAGTTAGGCTTTGGGTTATGTTTAAGTATAGGTTTAAGGGATTAGTTTTAGGATTAGGTTTAGTGTTAGATTTAGGGATTAAGGTTAGGGTTAGGGTCATCATTTGGCTTAGGTTTAGTGTTAGAAATTAGGGTTGGGGTTAGGTTTAGGGGTTAGGGTTAGGTTTATGATTAGGGATTAGGGATTAGGGTTAGGAATTATTGGTTTGAGTTAGAGTTAGGGTTATTGTTAGGATTAGTCCATTAGGATAAGGGTTAGGGTCATTTGGATTATGGTTAGGGTTATGATTAAGTTTAGGATTAGTGTTATGTTTAGGGTTAGAGATTTGGGGTTAAGGTTAGGGTTAAGGTTAGGGTAAGCATTAGGTTTAGGTTAGGGTTAGGTTTAAGGGGTTAGTGTTAGGGTTAAGGTAAGAGTTAGGCTAGGGTTAGTGTAAGTTTTAGGGTTAGTGTTAGAGTTAATCTATGAACACAATAAATCACTTTCTGCTGACATCTTAGCAATCACTTCATCTTGCAAGGCCGTGAACCTGTAAGAATGTCTGATGAGAGGACTTGAGTCATTACAATGACATAAGGGCATGGATGAGACCTGCAGCGAAAGAAAGGAAGCTCCAAGACAGCCTGATGAGGAAGGAGATGAATTTTTAGACAAAGGGCACATTGAAAGTATTTTATTCTGTCCAGGGAAATGGCTTCCTTGTGTCTTGCTATTGTCATTATATTACATTCAGAAAAATGAGTCTTTATATCGTCTTTAACAAGTAGGTTCAAAAAAAATTCTGATGCCAGTTTCTTGTCTAATCACAGCGAGCTGCCATAGTGTGGATACTTCTCCCCACAGCTATTTTGTGCCTCATAACCATTTCTGAATTTATTAGTACTTACCAAAGAAACACGGCCTTGTTAGCCACATAGTGGGTGGAACCTGATATACATTTCACTCTTCACAGAATAACAGAATCACAGAATAACCAGGTTGGAAGAGACCCACTGGATCGTCGAGTCCAACCATTCCCACCAATCCCTAAATCATGCTCCTAAGCACCTCATCTACCCTAACCTTAAACACCTCCAGGGACGGTGACTCCACCACCTCCCTTGGCAGACCGTTCCAATGCCTAACCACCCTCTCCATGAAGAACTTTTTCCGTTTATGATACAAGCCAAGATGCCATTGGTCTTTTTGGCCACCTGGGACACTGCTGGCTCATGTTCAGTCGGTTGTCAACCAGCACCCCCAGGTCCTTCTCCTCCTGGCAGCTTTCCAGCCAGGTTTCTCCTAGTCTGTACCTCTGCTTAGGGTTGTTGTGCCCCAAGTGCAGGACCCAGCATTTGGCCTTGTTAAACCTCATGCTGTTGGTCTCAGCCCAGCAGTCCAGCCTGTTCAGGTCCCTTTGCAGAGCCTCCCTACCCTCCAGCAGATCAACACTTCCACCCAGCTTGGTGTCATCTGCAAACTTGCTAAGGGAGGACTCAATGCCTTCATCCAGGTCGTTGATAAAGACATTAAACAGGACTGGACCCAGGACTGAGCTCTGGGGAACCCCACTTGTCACTGGCCTCCAGCTGGATTTAACTCCATTTACAACCACTCTCTGGGCGCGGTCATTCAACCAGTTTTTCACCCAGGAGAGTGTGCACCTGTCCAGGCCAGAGGCCGAGTTTCGAAGCAGATTGCTATGAGAAACTGTATCAAAGGATTTACTAAAGTCCAGGAAGATACATCCACAGCCTTTCCCTCGTCCAAGAGTTTAGTCACTCGGTCATAGAAGGTGATCAGATTATTCTGGCAAGACCTGCCTTTCATGAACCCGTGTTGACTGGGCCTGATCACCCGGTTCTCTTGCAAGTGCTTCTTCATAGCAATCAAGATCACCCGCTCCATGACTTTCCCTGGTACGGAGGTCAGGCTGACAGGCCTGTAGTTTCCCGCATCCTCCCTGCACCCCTTCTTATAGATGGGCACGACATCAGCCTCCAGTCCAGCGGAACGTCCCCAGTCATCCAGGACTGCTGGAAGATGATGGAAAGGGGTTTGGCCAGCACATCCTCCAGTTCCTTCAAAACTCTTGGGTGGACTCCATCTGGCCCCATAGACTTGTGGGCATCTAGCTGGGCAAGCAAGTCTCTAACCACCTCCTCTTGGACCTTGGGAATCTCATACTTCTCTTCCAACCCTTGGGGTTGTGCACAGAGGGAACAATTTTCCTTACTGTTAAAGATTGAGGCAAAGTAGGCATTGAGCACTTCAGCCTTGCCTTCGTCCCCTGTTACTGTTGTTCCCTCTGCATCTACTAGGGTCTGGAGATTCTCCGTAGCCTTCCATTTGCTGTTGATGTATTTGTAGAAAGACTTTTTGTTGTCTTTCACAGTCTTGGCCAATCGCATTTCTAGTTGGGCCTTAGCCCTCCTGACTATTTTCCTGCACAATCTCACTTCCTCTCTAGAGTTCACCCAGGATGCCTGCCCCTTCCTCCAGAGGTTGTAGACCCTCCTCTTCCTATTGATGTCTCTTAGGACCTCCCTACTCAACCATGATGGTTTCTTACCCCGCCGGCTACTTTTCCGGAACTTGGGGACGGCTTTCTCCTGAGCTGCTAGGAGTTCCTTCTTGAAGAGCGCCCAGCCCTCATGGACACCTTTGCCTTCAAGGAGCGCCTCCCATGGGACTTTTCCGACCAACCTTCTGAACAGCCCAAAGTCTGCTCTCTGAAAGTTGAGGGCTACTGTTCTGCTAACCTCCTTCTTCATTTTACCCCGCACTGAGAACTCTATCATCTCATGATCGCTTTGCCCCAAGCGTCCTCCAACCTTCACATCCCCCACCAGTCCTTCTCTGTTCTCAAACAACAGGTCCAGGAGGGCACCGTCCCTTGTCAGTTCGCTCACCAGCTGTGTGAGGAAATTGTCTTCCAGAAACTCCAGGAACCTCCGGGACTGCTTCCTTTCTGCTGTATTATACTCCCAGCCTATAACTGGGAAATTGAAGTCTCCCACAAGGACTAGAGGTAGCGATTTTGAGACTACACTCAGTTGTTTGTAGAAGAGCTCATCAGCTGCTTCTTCTTGGCTGGGTGGTCTATAGCAGACTCCCATCACAATTCCTTCCTGCCCATGGGCTCCTCTGATTTTCACCCACAGGTACTCAGTCCCATCCTGACCGTAGTCCAGTTCGAGGATATCAAAGCCCCCTCTAACATAGAGGACTACCCCGCCTCCTCTTGTGCCCTTCCTGTCCTTCCTAAAGAGCTTATACCCCACCATGGGTACGGTCCACTTGTACGAGTCATCCCACCACGTCTCCGCAATGGCAACTACATCATAGTCTCCTTGCCCTACCACAGCTTCCAGCTCCTCCTTTTTATTTCCCATGCTGTGTGCAGTAGTGTAAATGCATTTCAGCTGGGCAGGCGTAGCTTCAGCCTTCGCAATAGGGCTTCTCCCCAACTGAGCAGTCCTTGACTTAACTAAGGACACAGTGCCAGTTTGCTGCCTACCATCCTCAGCTGCACTCACCCCCTCTTGCTTAGTGATGATATACTGGCAGGCATCGCCAGCACACCACCCCTTTGCCTCTGAAGTCTCACCTCCAGGCTCACTCCCATCCTGCCTGGCCTCCATCCCCTCCCCCCTCACATCTAGTTTAAAGCTCGATTTATGAGCTTAACTAGGTTTTTGGTGAGGGCTTTTGTCCCCCTAGGAGACAGGTGTGTCCCATCCCTGGTAAGAAAGCCTGGGAGTGCGTGGGCCTCTCCATGATTAAAGAACCCAAAGCCCCTCTTCTCACACCAGTCCCTAAGCCATTCATTAACCCGTTTCTTATTCCTCATTTCCTGCTCCTGATTCCTTAGTATTGGGATGGAGTTGAATATTACCTGTGCCCCAGAGCCCTCGATCATTCTCCCAAGTGCCTTGAAGTCCCTTTTAATGTCTTTAGGCCTTCTATGTTCTATTTCCTCATTACCAATTTGAAAAACTAAGAGCGGGTAGTAGTCGGTGTCTTTGACCAGGGAAGGGAGCTTTCTAGTAACGTCCCTCACTGATGCTCCCAGCAAGCAGCAGACCTCCCTATGGAGCGGGTCCAGCCTACAGATGGGACCCTCCTTTCCTTTGAGAAGGGAATCCCCCAAGACAATCACCCTCCTCTTCTTTTTAACCGAGGATGTTTTTTAGACTGTAGCAGGATGATGGAGTTTTGGAAACATTTCTAGGCTGTGGGTGCAGCCCTCTTCATCTTTAGGGCTAGGATGCACCCTCAGCACCTCATATTTGTTCCCCAGAGAGATCTGGGGGTTAATTGCCTGGGTGGGGGGAGCAGGTTTCCTTCTCTGGGCAGGAACCTGCTGCCATTCCCCCTCTCTGTCTCTCCCAGCCTTACAGCTTACCGGTGGGTGGTGCTCAGCTTCACTGGCTCCAGCAGCCTGTGAGAGGGCCCTGCTCCACTCATCTATCTCCCTCTCACACTCCCTGATGGTCCTCAGCCTAGCTCCTTCCTTCCTCAGCTCTTCCACCATATGAAGCAGTTCCCCTACCCGAGCACAGCTTCCACAGGAGGACCCAGTGCCAGAGGAGTGAGCCACTATGGGAGGGGGGCAACTGTCTGCACCCCAGGGTCTGGGTAGCTGCATGTGCCCACCGGGGCTCTGTCTGGGTGGCAGCCTCCATCACGCTTGGTGCGGCCTTAGTCTTTTATCGGGTATCCACCATTTTCCTCAATCCCTTCCGACCGTGCTCCAGCCCTTCCCTGCTCGCCCTGCCCGCTCGAACTGCCACTCAAACTGCCTTGTTTAATGAGCCTTGTTTAATTATCCCCGCACTTCTTTGCCCCGCTCCTCTTTGCCTGTGCTCCGGTCGCTGCGCTCCCTAAGGGCCCTTTAAATCCCCTGCGGAAGCTTCCGGGACCGCCCCCTCCCGTCATTCACCGCGTGGGATCGGCCGTTGAGCCCGGAGCCCGGCGCTGATTTTCCGATCGTGTTTTTTTAGGGTTTTTCCCCCCTTTGAGAAGCACCCAGTCGCCTATGGCTACCCCAAAAGCAGAACTCACCATCCTGTCGCTGGATGCAGCTGAGATGTAGCAGCAGGATACGTATCAGAAGATACAGCGGCAGGAGAAGATGCAGGAGATGCATCAAGAGATGCAGAAGAAGATGTAGCAGTAGGAGATGCATCAGGAGATGCAACAGAAAGAGATTCAGCAGCAGGAGATGCAGCAGCAGGATATTCAAGCAGCAGGAGATGCAGCAGGACATGCAGCAGTATAATAGGCAGCAGCAGGAAATTCAGCATGATATGAAGAAGCAGGATATGTAGCAGCAGGAATTACTGTAGCAGATGCAGTAGGAGGTGATGCAGCAGAAGCAAATTCAGAAGGAGATGCAGCAGATGATGCAGCAGCAGAATATGCAGGTGGAGGAGGTACAGCAGCCCCAGATGCAGAAACAGGGGATGCAGCAGCAGCAGATGCAGGAGGAGATGCAGGAGTATCTGAAGCAGTAGATGCAACAGTAGATTCAGCAGCAGGAGATGCAGGAGGAAATGCAGCAGTAGATACAGTAGGAGATGAAGCAGCAGAAGACGCAGAACCAGATGCAGAACCAGATGCAATTAGAGATGCAGCAGAGATGCAGCAGCAGATACTGCATGAGATGCAGCAGGAGGAGATGAAACAGCAGAAGAAGCAGGAGGAGATGAAGAAGCAGGAGATGCAGCAGCAGCAGAACCATCATCAGCAGAATCAGCAGGAGGTGAAGCAGGAGAAGCGGTAGCAGGAGATGCAGCACAAGATGCATAAGAGTTGCAGCAGAAAATGCAGCAGCATATGTAGCAGCAGGAGATGAAGGAGTAAGAGATGCAGCAGAAGGAGATGCAGTAGCAGATGCAGCAGCAGCAGATTCATTAGCAGATGTAGCACGAGATGCAGGAAACAGAGATGCAGAAGCAGATGCAGTAGCAGGAGATGCAGCAACAAATGAAGCAGGAGGAGATGCAGGAGGAGAGGAAGCAAAAGGAGATGCAGAAGTGGTTGCAGCATTTGATGCAGCAGCAGCAGATGCAACAGCAGTAGATACAGCAGCTAATGAAAGAGGAGATGTAGATTCAGCAGGAGATGCAGTAGCTGGAGATGCCACAGGAATTGAACCAGAAGGAGATGCAGAAGAAGGAGATGCAGAAGCAGGAGATGCAGCAGCAAGCAAGGCAGCAAGAGATGCAGCGGCAGGAGATGTAGCAGGAGATGAACGAGTGATGCAGAAGATGTAGCAGCAGGAGATGCAGCAGCAGACATAGCAACAGGAGATGCAGCAGCAAGAGATTCTGCAGCAGTAGATGCATCAGGGGATGCAGCAGCAGGATATGCAGCAGCAGGAAATGCAGCATGATATGAAGAAGCAGGATATGCAGCAGCAGGAAATTCAGAAGGAGATGCAGCAAGAATTCAGCATGTGATGCAGCAGCAGAAGATGCAGCTGGAGGCGATAGAGCAGCCCCAGATCTATCAGGAGATGAAGAACCAGATGCAATTGTATATGCAGCAAGATGCAGCAGCAGATACTGCTTGAGATGCAGCAGTAAGAGATGAAGCAGGAGAAGAAGCAGCAGGAGTTGAAGCAGCAGGAGTAGCAGTAGGAGATTAAGAAGCAGGAGATGCAACAGCAGCAGCAGATGCAGCAGCAGATGCAGGATCAAGACATGCAGCAGCTGATGCAGCAGGCATTGCAGCACGAGGAGATACAGCAGCGTAGATGCAGCAGCTGGAGGTGCAGCAGGAGACGCAGCAACAGGAGATGCAGCAGAAGCAGATGCAGCAGCAGATGCATTAGCAGACACAGTATGAGATGAAGCAATCAGAGATGCAGAAGTAGATGCACCAGATGGAGATGCAGCAGGAGATGCTGGAAGCTCTTAGATTTGAAGTGACACTTTAGCTAGAGAAGCCCAGACTGAAAGTTCTGCAATTCTTGCTTTGCAGTGAAAGCGCTCTTAAGAGAACATGTTCTGAAGCAGCAGCATTCCTTGCCAGCTTCTTCTCTGTGGGATTTACTCACTTTTCCAAAAGCGCCTTAATAGATGCAGTTAAGTCACAATTCAGTACACTGTACTAAAACGGTCGACTAGTTGTGCTTTGCAGCTTGCAGTGAAAGCGCTTCAAGAGAAGACTCAAACGAGAGCCAGCATTTGATCACAGCATCTTCCCTGCGGTACTTGTGCTGAACGATTTCAAATTCTGAAGTGACGATTTAATAGCCATTCTGATGTTACAGAATACAAGCCTAGACTGAAGGGTCTACAAGGCTTGCTTTGCAGTGAAAGCGCTACAAGAGAAGACATTCAGAAGCATCAGCATTCACTGCTAGCATCTTCCTTGCAGGAGTTATTCGATTTTCCTAAAGCGCCTTAATCGGCGCACTTAAATCACTACTCAGTATTCTATATGAAAATGTTCTCTACGTCGTGCTTTTCCAATTGACGTGCAAGCGCTTCCAAAGAAGACACAAACTAAAGCCAGTATTTCATGGTATCAGCTATCCTGCCGTACTTGTTCTAACCATGTTAAATTTTGAAGTGACGCTTTAATAGCCATTCTGATGCCACAGAACAAAAGCCTAGACTGAAAATTCTACATGGCTTGCTTTGCAGTGAAAAAACTCTAAGAGAAGACATTCAGAAGCAGCTGCATTCCATGCTAGCATCTTCCATGTGGGCATTATTCGATTTTCCTAAATTTCCTTAATAGGCACAGTTAAGTCTCAATCCAGTAACCTATATTAAAACCATCTATAAATCGTGCTTTGCAGCTTGCAGTGAAAGTGCTTCTACAGAAGACTCTAATGAGAGACAGCATTTGATCGTAGTATCTTCCCTGCCATTCTTATTCTCAACGATCTGAAATTTTGAAGTGACGCTTTAATTGCATTCTGATGTTACAGTTCACAAGCCTAGACTGAAATTTCTACAGGACGTGCTTTGCAGTGATAGCGCTCTAAGAGGAGACATTCAGAAGCAGCAGCATTCCATGCTAGCATCTTCCCTGCTGGAGATATTCACTTTTTCTAATGCTCGTTATTAGATGCTATTATGTCACTATTCTTTAGCCTACACTTAAACATTGTGTTAGTTGTGTTTTGCACCTCTCAGTGAAAGCGCTTCCGGAGACGATACTAACGAGAGTCACCATTTGATGCTAGCAACTTCCCAGGGGTAATTGTGCCAGAGGAGACATAGCGAGAAGCAAATCAGATGCAGCAGCAGGAGATTAAGCAGCAGAAGATGCAGCAGCAGATGCAGAAGCAGATGCAGCAGCAGGAGATTCATCAGGAGATGATAAAAAAGAGATGTAGGAGCAGATTTATCAGGAGATGCGGTAGAAGATGCGTCGGGGGAGATGCAGCAGTAGGAGATGCAGTTGCTGCACATGCAGCAGCAGATTCAGCAGAAAATGCAGCAGCAAGAAACGCAGCAGCAGGAGATGCTGCTGAAACTGCAGCAGCCGGAGATGAAACAGAAGGAGGTTCAGCATGAGGAAATATAGAAGTAGATGCAGACGCAGGAGAAGAAGCAGGACATACAGCAGTAGCAGATGAAGCAGCAGATGCAGAAAGGGATTCAGAAGCAGATGCAGCAGGAGATGGTGCAGAAGGAGATGCAGCAGATGCATCAGGAGATGTAGCAGCAGGAGATGTAGTAGGAAATGCAGCAGTAGATGCAGCAGCAGGGGATACCGCAGCAGGATATGTTGCAGAATATGCAGCTTGAGGGGATGAAGCCGCAGGAGATGCATCAGGAGATGCAGCCAGAGGTGCAGTAGGATGAGATGCAGCAACAGGAGATGCAGAAGTAGGAGCTGCAAAAGGAGATTCAGCAGGAAGAGAGTCAGCTGCAGATACCGCAACAGATGAAAGAGGAGACTCAGAAGCAGATGCCACAGTAGGAGATGTAACAGGAGATGCTGCAGCAGGACATGCACCCAGAGATACAGCACCAAGAAAATCAGGAAGATATAAATCAGCAGCAGATGCAGCAGCAGGAGATTCAGAAGCAGAAATTGCAGCAGTAGGAGATGCAGCAGCAGCAGGATATGTAGCAGGATATGCAGCTACAGGAGATGCAGGTGCAGAAGATGCAGCAGCATGAGATGCAGAAGAAAGAGATGCAGCAAGAGAGGCAGGAAAATTTGATGTAGCAGCAGATGCAGCAGGAGAAGATGCAACAGGATTTACAGCAGTGGTAGATACAACATCAGATGCCGCAGGAGATTAAGCAGCAGGAGATGCAGCTGGATATTCATCAGGAGGAGATGTAGCAGTAGATGCAGCAGCAGGAAATGAAGAAGTAGGTGATGCAGCAGCAGCAGATGCAGCAGGAGGTGCAGCAGCAGATGTAACAGCATTTGCATCAGCAGAAGATGCAGCAGCAGGAAGTGCAGCATCATGACACGCAGCAGGAGATACAGCGGCAGGATTTGCAGCAGGAGATGCATATTCAGCAGGAGATTCAGCAGGAGATTCAGAAGAAGGAGATGCATTAGGAGATGCACAATGATATGAAGAAGCAGCAGATTCAGCAGCATGAATAAAGAAGCAGGAGATGCATCCGAAGCAGATACAGCATCAGGATATGCAGCAGGAGATGCAGCAGCAAGAATTGCAGCGGGAGATACATATTCAACAGAAGATTCAGCAGCATATTCAACAGGAGATACAGCAGCAGGAGATGCAGCAGCAGGAGATACTTTAGGAGAAGAAGCAGCAGGAGATGCAGCAGCATTTACAGCAGGAGGAGATGCAACAGGATAAGCAACAGCAGGAGATACGAAGCACAGGATTCAGCAGCAGATGCAGCAATATTAGATGGAGTAGTAAGAGATGCAGTAGCATTTGCAGCACCACATTTATCGGGAGATGCAGCAGCAGCATATGCAGTAGCAAGAGATGCAGCAGCAGCAGATACAACAGCAGGAGATGCAGCAGCAGGATATGTAGGACTTGATGCAGCAGGAGATGCAGCAGTAGGTGCAACAAAAGATTAGCAGCAGGAGATTTCACAGCAGGAGATGTAGAAGAGATGATGCAGCTGCAGAAGCAGCAGATGCAGCAGTATTTTATAAAGCAGCAGGAGATGCAGAAGCAGGAGAAAGAGCAGCAGTATATGCAGCAGGCCGAGATGAAGCAGGATATTGAGCAGCAGGAGATGCAGCAGCTTTAGGAGATGAAGCAGAAGTATATGCAGCAGGAGATGCATCAAGAGATGCAGCGACAGGAGATGCAGCAGGAGGTAAAGCAGCATAAGAGGCAGCATGAGATCCAGCAGCCGCAGATGTAGCAGCATGAGGTGCAGAAGTAGGAGATATATCAGGAGATGTAGCAGGAATTGCAGCAGCAGGAGATGCAGCAGCAGATGTAGCAGGATGATGCAGAACCAGGAGATGCTATGCCAGGAGATGCAGCAGAAGATGAATATTCATCAGGAGATGTAGCAGAAAGATATGCAGCAGGAGATGCATCAGCAGGAAATGCTTCATGTACTGCTGCATCTCTTGCTAAAATTCCTCCTGCTGCATCTCCTACTGAATCTGCATTTCCTGATGCATCTGCTGCTGCATCTATTGCTGCTGCATCTCCTTAATCTGCTGCTGCATCTCATGCTGATTCATGTACTGCTGCATCTCCTGCTACTTGATGTCCTCCTGCATCTCCTTCTGCTGCATCTGATGCTTTATCTCCTGCTGCTGTATAGCCTGCTGCTTCATCTCCTGCTACATCCTCTGTGGATGCATCTGCGGATGCATCTGCGGAAGTATCTCCCATTTCCTGCTGCATCTGCTGCTCAGTCTTCTACTGATGCATCTAGTGCTTCTGCATTTCAGCTGCATATCCTGCTGAATCCATCTGCGGCTGCATCTCCTGCTGCTACATCTCCTGCTGAATCTCCTGCTGCACTTCCTGCTGTAACTGCTGATGCATATGTTGCTACTTCATCTCCTGATGCATCTCCTGCTGAATCTTCTTCTGCAGAATCTCCTGCATCTCCTGCTGTAGAATCTCCTGCTACAATTCCTGCTGATGTATCTCCTGCTGAATCTCCTACTACATCTGCTGCTGAATCTCCTTCTATATCTCCGTCTGCATCTTCTGCTGAATCTCCTAAGGTAGAATCTCGTACGGCATTTCCTACTGCAGTATCTCCTGCTACATTTCCTGCTGATGCATCTCCTCCTGAATCTCCAGCCTCTTCATCTCCTGCTGCTGCATCTGCTGCTGAATCTACTGTGGCTTCATTTTCTTCTACTGCATCTCCTGCTGCAGTATCTCCTGCTGAATCTCCTGCCATATCCCCTGCTGCTGCATCTCCTGCTGCATATCCTGCTTCAGGTTCTCCTACATCTCCAGCAGCTGCATCTTCTTCTGATGTATATCCTGATGCATCTGCTGTTGCCTCATCTCCTGCTGTTGCATATCCTGCTGCATTTCCTGCAGCTGCAATTCCTGCTGCATCTCCTCCTACATCTCCTGCTGCTACTTCTGGAGATGCTACATCTTCTGCTGCATCTGCTGCTGCATCTCATCCTGCTGCATTTCCTGCTGAATTTTCTTCTGCATTTATACTTCATTTCCTGCTTCATCTCCTGCTGCTGAAAATCCTGCTGCTGTGTACACTGCTGCATCTACTGCTGATGCATCTCCTGCGGCATCTTCTGCTTCTACATCTCCTGCTGCTGCGTCTGCTGCATCATCTACTCTTGCCTCTCCTCCTACTGCATCTCCTGCCGAATCTCCTGCTGCATCTCCTGATGCTGTATCATCTGAAGCATATCTTCCTGCAGCATCTCCTGCAGAATCTGCATCTCCTGCTTAATTTGCTTCTGCATCTCCTGCTGCATCTCCTACTACCGCATCTCCTGGTGATGCATCTCCTTCTGAATCTGCTGCTGCTGCATCTGCTGAATCTGCTGCTGCATCTGCTCCTGCTTAATCTCTTGCGGCATCTGCTCTTGCACCTCCTTCTACTGCATCTCCTGCTGAATCTGCTGCTTCAGCTCCTCCTGCATCTCCCGCGGCTGCATCTGCTGCTGCATCTCTTAATGCTGCATCTCCTGCTGCTTCTCCTGCTGATGCATTTCCTGCTGAATCTTCTCTTATATCTCCTGGTGCTGCATCTCCTGCAGCATCTCCTGCTTCACATTCTCCTACATGTCCAGCTGCTACATCTTCTTCTGATGTATATCCTGCGGCATCTCTTATGGCTGTATCTCCTGCTATATGTCCTCCTGATGCCTGTCCTGCTGAATCTAATGCTGCATCTTCTGCTGCTGCATCTCCTGCTGCTGCATCTGCTGCTGAATCTGCTGTTGCTTCTGATTGGGCTGTATGTCCTGCTGCTGGAGATACTCCTGCAGCATGTCCTCCTATATCTCCTGATGCTGCATCTCCTGCTGCTGTATCCCTTGCTGCTTCATCTCCTGCTTCTGTATCTCCTGCTGCTGTATCCCTTGCTGCTTCATCTCCTGCCTCTGCATCTCCTGGTGGTGCATGTCCTGCTGCATTTCCTTCTGCATCTCTTACTGCATATTCTGCTGTTGCATCTACTGTTGCTGTACCTACATCTACATCTCCTTGTGCTGCATCTTTTTCTTTGTCTTGCTAAAGCTCTTGCTGCATCTCCTCCTGCATATCCTGCTGCTGCATCTACTGCTGCATCATCTGCTGCTACATGTCCTGCTAATGCATTAAGTGCTGATGCAACTTCTGCTGCATCTCCTGCTGCATTGCCTGCTGCGACATTTCCTGCTGCATCTCCTGCATCATTAGCTGATACATCGCCATCTGCCTCTGCTGCTGCAACTCCTGCTGCTGCATCTTCTTCTGCATCTCCTCCTTCAGCTCCTCCTGTATCTCCTCGTGCTTCATCTCGTGCTGCATCTCCTGAAGCTGCATTCCCTGCTGCTCCATTTCCTGCTGAATCTCATGCTGGATCTCCTGCTGCATGTCCTACAGATGCATCTCCTGCTCTAACACCTCCTCCTGCTGCATCTGCTGCTGCTGCATTACCTGCTCAATGTGCTTCTGAATATGCTGTGGCATCTGCTGAGTCTGCATCTCCTTCTGCTGCATCTCCTGCTGAATCTCCTGCTTCTGCATCTCCTGCTGAATGTAAGGCTGAATATGCTGATGCATCTCCTTCTAATCATGCATCTCTTGCTGCATCCCAGGCAATTGCATCTCTTGCTGCTGCATAGCCTGCTTCTGCATCTGTATCTTTCTGCATATCCTGCTCCTGCATCTCCTACATATCCTGCTCCTGCATCTCCTGCTGCTGCATCTCCTGCTTCTTCTGCTGCTGCTGAATCTCCTGCTGCATCTCCTGCTGCTGCATTTCCTTCTGCATTTCCTGCTGGTGCAGATCCTGCTGCATCTGCTGCTGCAGCATCTCCTGCTGCATATCGTGCTGCTGCACCTCCTGCTTCATCATCTGCTACTGCATCCCCTGCTGCATTCCTGCTGCACCTCCTGCTGCTGCATATCCTGATGAATCTCCAGCTGCTGCATCACCTGCTACTGAATCCCCTGCTTCATTCTTGATGCATCTCTTGCTGGTGCATCTCTTGCTGCTGCATATCCTGATGAATCTCCAGCTGCTGCATCACCTGCTACTGAATCCCCTGCTTCATTCTTGATGCATCTCTTGCTGCTGCATCTCTTGCTGCTGCATCTTCTTCTTATGAATTTCCTGCTGCTGCATCTCCTACTTCTACATCTCCTGCTTCATCTCCTTCTGATGCATATCTTGCATGTCCTTCTGATGCATCTCATGGTATATCTTATTTTGCTCAATCTCCAGCTGCATATCGTGCTGCTATATTTCCTGCTACTTCGTCTCCTGCATCTTGCACTGATGAATCTTCTGCTACTGCATCTCCTGCTGCTGCATCTCCTGATAAATGTGGTGCTGCATCTGCTACTGCATCTCCTACTACTCCATCTGATATTGCTGCATCTGCTGCTGAATCCTCTGCTTCTGTATCTTCTGCTGTTGCTTATCCTGTTGCATCTCCTGCTGCTGCAAATGCTGCTGCATCCCCTTCTTCTGCAACGCCTGCTTCATCTCCTGCTGCTACATATCTTGCTGCTGCATCTCCTAAAGTATCTCCTGCTGCTGCAAATGCTGCTGCATCTCCTGATTTGGCATCTGCTGCTGCATCTCCTGCTGAATCTACTGGTTCATCTACTGCTGCATTTCCTACTGCATGTTTTTCTGCTGCATCTCCTGCTGCTTCGTGTGCTTTTGCATCTCCTGATTCATCTCCTGGTGCTGCATTACCTGTTTCATCTCCTCCTGCGTCATATCATGCTGCATCTGCTGCTGCATATATTGCTGCTGCATGTGCTGTTGCATCATCTGCTGCTGAATCTCCTTCTGCATCTGCTGCTTCATTTGCTACTGCTGTATCTCCTGCTGCATCTCCTGCATTTGCATCTACTTCTAAATCTCCTGATGCTGAACCTCCTTCTGCTGCATCTCCTGCTGCTACATCTCCTGCTACATCTCCTGCTGCTGCATCTTCTGCTGCATCTCCTGCTGTTGCATATGCCGCTGCATCTCCTGCTGAATCTGCTGCTGCATTTGCTGCAACTGCATCTCGTACTGCTGCATCTCCTGCTGACGCGTCTTCTACCACGTCTCCTGATGAATCTCCTGCTCCTGCATCTCTTTTTGCATCTCCTTCTGATGCATCTCCTGCTGCATCTCCTGCTGAATTTGCTGATGCAGCAGGAGATATAGAAAAATATGACGCAGCAGGATCATCCCCTGTTATTTGATGTCCTCCTGCATCTCCTGCTGCTGCATCTCCTGCTTCTGTATCTCCTGCTGCATCCTCTGCTCATGCATCTGTAGATGCATCTCATGATGCTCCATTTCTTGTTGCATCTGGTGCTTCATCCCCTGCTGCATCTCTTTCTGCTCTATCAGGTGCATCTCCTGCTGCATATGCTGCTGCTACATATACTGCTGCTGTATGTCCTGCTGTGTCATCTCCTGCTGCATCTCCTTCTTTGGCATCTCCTGCTGCATCATCTGCAGCAGCATCTCTGATGCTACATCTCCTGCTGAATCTGCATTTCCTGCTGCTGCATCTCCTGCTGCATCTCCTCCTGCTGTATCTTCTGCTGCATTTCCTGCTGCTTCATGTGCTGCTGCATCTCCTGCTACTTGATGTCCTCCTGCATCTCCTGCTGCTTCCTCTCCTGCTGCATCCTCTGCGGATGCATCTGCAGAAGCATCTCCATTTCCTGCTGCATCTGCTGCTCAGTCTTCTACGGATGCATCTAGTGCTTCTGCATTTCAGCTGCATACCCTGCTGAATCCATCTACGGCTGCATCTCCTGCTGCTGCATCTCCTGCTTCTGGATGTCCTCCTGCATCACCTGATTCTGCATCTGCTGCTGCCTGTCCTGCTGCTGCATCTCCTACTGCTGAATCTGCTGATGATGCATACACTGCTGCATCTCCTGCTGCATCTTCTGCTTCTGCATTTCCTGCTGCTGCTTCTCTTAAGGCATTTCCTGATGCTTAATCTCCTGATGCTGCATCTCCTGCTTCATCTGCTACTGATGCATATATTTCTCCTGCATCTCCTGCTGCTTCCTCTGCTACTGCATCTTCTGCTGCATCCCCTGATGCTGAATCTCATTGTGCATCTTCTTACAATATCCTGCTGCATATACTGCTGCTACATCACATCCTTCTGCTTATCCTGCTGCAACACTTCTGGCTGCATCTCCTGCTGAATGCGCTTCTGTATCTAGAGCAGCATCTGCTGAGTCTTCATCTCCTGCTGCTGAATCTCCTGCTTCTGAATCTCCTGCTGAATGTGATGCTGAATATGCTGCTGCATTTCTGGCTGCACCTTCTGCTGAATATGCATCTCCTGCTGCATCTCGGTCTGATGCATCTCCTGCTGCTGTATCCCCTGCTTCTGCATCCTCTGTTTCATCTCCTGCTGCTGGATGTCCTGCTACATCTTCTGCTGCTGCATACCCTAATTCAATCTCCTTCTGCTGTGTCTGCTGCTGCATCTCCTGCTTCATCACCTGCTACTGAATCCCCTGCTGCATTCCTGCTGCACCTCCTGCTGCTGCACCTCCTGCTGCTGCATATCCTGATGCATCTCCGGCTGCTGCATCACCTCCTACTGAATCCTCTGCTTCATTCCTGATGCATCTCCTGATGATGCACCTCCTGCTGCATCTCCTGCTGAATCTAATCCTACCACATCTCCTGCTACATCTCCTGATGATGCATCTCCTGAGGAATCTCCTGCTAAATCTGCTGCTTCATCTCCTGCTGCTGCATATGCTTGTGCTGCATCTGCTGCTATATCTGCTGCAGGATCTTCTGCTTCTGCATCTCATGCCACATCTCCCGCTGATGTATCTCCTGCTTCTGCATATCTTACTGCATCTTCTTCATATCCTCCTGCATCTCACGCTGATGTATATCCTGCTTCATCTCCTGCTGCTGCTTCACCTTCTGCATCTCTTCCTTCTGTATTTCCTGCTGCTGCATCTCCTCCTGCTGCATGTGCTGTTTCATCTCCTGCTGCTGCATCTCCTGATTCTGCATCTGCTGCTTCGTATCCTTCTGATGCTTCTGCGTATTCATCTCATCATGCTACTCTCCTACTGGATCTCCTGCTGCTTCGTCTCCTGCTGCTGCATATCCTTCTGCATGTGTTGTTGCTGCACCTCTTGCTGCTGCGTCTGCTGATGCATTTCCTGATGCAAGTTCTGATGCTGCATCTCCTGCAGCTTTATCTCCTGCATAATTTCCTGCTTCTGCATATGCTGGTGCTGCGTCTGCTGCTTCATCTCCTGCTGCTGCATCTGCTGGTGCTGCATCTGCTGCTGGACCTGCTGCTGCACCTCCTGCTGCTGCAAATCATAGTGCATCTTCTTCTGCTACAACACCTGCTACTGTATGTACCGCGTAGTCTCCTGCTGGAGAATCACCTGCTGCATCTCCTCCTGCTGCAATTCCTTCTGCTACATCTCCTTCTGCTGTATCTGCTGCTTCATCTCCTGCTGCTGCATCTGCTGGTGCTGCATCTGCTGCTCATATGCTGCAGGATTACCTGCTTTTCCATCTCATGCCACATCTCCCGTTGGTGCATCTCCTGCTTCTGCATATCTTGCTGCATCTCCTGCTGCTGCGTCTCCGGCATTATATGTTGCATCATCTATAGATTCATCTACTGCTGCATCTCCTGCTTCTGGATGTTCTCCTGCCTCACCTGATGCTGCAGCTGCTGCTGCATCTCCTACTGCTGAATCTGCTGCTGATGCATACACTGCTGCATCTCCTGCTGCATCTTCTGCTTCTGCATTTCTTGCTTCATCTCCTGCTGCTGCATCTGCTGCTGCTGCACAGCAGGCTGCTGTGTCTGCTGTTACATCACCTAATGCCTCTCCTGCTGCTGCACCTCCTAAGGCGTTTCCGCCTGCTTCATCTCCTGATGCTGCATCTCCTCCTTCATCTCTTTCTGATGCATATATTTCTCCTGCATCTACTACTTCTTGCTCTGCTGCTGCATCTCCTGCCGCGTCCCCTGATGCTGAATCTCATGGTGCATCTCCTTTCACTATCCTGCTGTATATACTACTGCTACATCACCTGCTAATGCACCTCCTTCTGCATATCCTGCTCCATCTCCTGCTGCATCTCTTCTGGCTGCATCTCCTGCTGAATGTGCTTCTGTATCTTCAGC
This sequence comes from Clamator glandarius, assembly GCA_033459285.1. Classification (NCBI taxonomy): domain Eukaryota; kingdom Metazoa; phylum Chordata; class Aves; order Cuculiformes; family Cuculidae; genus Clamator; species Clamator glandarius. Next base: position 40,051 of record JAUNZM010001521.1, on the reverse strand, counting down.
GGCATCTGCTAAGTCTTCATCTCCTGCTGCTGAATCTCCTGCTTCTGAATCTCCTGCTGAATATGCTGCTGAATCTCCTGCTGCATCTTCTGCTGCACCTCCTGCTGAATATGCTTCTACTGCTGCTGTATCCCCTGCTTCTGCATCCTCTGTTTCATGTACTACTGCTGCATGTCCTGCAATATCTTCTCCTTCTTACTCTCCTTCTGCTGCATCTGCTGCTGCATCTGCTGCTGCATCACCTGCTACTGAATCCCCTGCTGCATTCCTGCTGCATCTCCTGCTGCATCTCCTGCTGCTGCATCTGCTGCTGCTGCATCCCCAGATGCATCTGCTGCTGCTGCATCCCCAGATGCATCTCCTGTTTTTGCATCCCCTGATGCATATCCTTCTATTCTCTTCCTGCTGCATCTCCTGCTGCATTGCCTCCTGCTGCATCTCCTGCATCTGCTGCTGCATCTGCTGCTACATCTCCTGCTGCTGGATCTCATCCTGCTGGATCTCCTCCTGCATCTATTGCTGCTGCATCTTCTGCTGAATCTCCTGCTGCCGCATCTCCATCTGCAACTACTTCTGATGCATCAATGGATTCATCTCGTGATGCAGCTACTCTGTTAAATCTTCTGCTGCTGAATCTCCTGCTGATGCACTCCCTGCTGCATCTACTTCTGCTTCATAACCTACTTCATCTACTCAAGATGCATCTCCTGCTGCATCTCCTTCTGCTGCGTCTCCTTCTGAATCTCCTGCTACTAAATCTCCTGCTGCTAAATCTCCTGCTTATGAATCTCCTGACACTACATCTCTTACTGAATCTGCTTCTGAATCTGCTGCTGCATCTGCTGCGGCTGCATATCTTGCTGCTACATCTTCTGCTGCATCTCCTGCTGCTGCGTCTGCTGTTACATTGCCTAATGTATCTCCTGCTGCTGCATCTCCTAAGGCATTTCCACCTGCTTCATCTCGTTCTGATGCATATATTTCTCCTGCATTTACTGCTTCATATCTTGCTGCTGCATCTACTGCTGCTTCTTCTTCTGCTGCATCTCCTGCTGCTGTATTTTCTAATGCATCTCCTGTACCTTAATCTCGTGCTTCTGTACCTCCTGCTTCATATCCTTCTGATGCATATCTTGCTGCTGCATCTCCTGCTGCTTCGTCTGCTGCTAAATCTCCAGCTGCATCTTCTGCTGCTGCATCTCAGGCTGCATCTCCTCTTGCTAGATCTCCAGCTGCATCTCTTGCAGCTGCATCTCCTGCTACTGCATCTCCTGCTACTGCATCTCCTGCTACATCTCTTGCGGCTGGATCTCCTGCCCCATCTCTTGCTGGTGAATATTCTCCTGATGGATCTCCTTATACATTTCTTTCTGCTGCATCTTCTGCGTTTCCTGCTGCATCTCTTCCTGCTGCATCTCCCGCTGCATCTCTTCCAGCTGCATCTGCAGCATTTTCTGCTGCATCTGATGCTGCTTCATATATAGCTGCATCACGTGCTACATATCCTGCTTCTGCATCTGCTGCTGCATCTGCTGCTGCTGTATCTCTTGCTGCATCTACTGCGGCTGCCTGTGATGCTGCATCTCCTACTGCTGCTTCTCATTCTCTGCATATTCTCTGCATCTCCTGCTACTGTTTCTCATGCTGCCGCATGTGCTGCTGAATCTCCTCCATCTTTTGCTGAATCTGCTGTAGATTCATCTACTGCTGCATCTCCTGCTGCTGCATCTCCTGCTGCTGGATTTCCTCGTGCATCTCCTAATGCTGCATCTGCTGCTGCACCTCCTGCTGCTCCATCTCCTACTTCATCTCCTTCTGCTGCATAGCTTTCTGCTGCATCTACTGCTGCTTCGTCTGCTGCTGCATCTACTTCTGCAGCAACTCATGGTGCTTCTCCTCTTGCTGAATATCCTGCTGCATATTGTGCTGCTACATCTCCTGCTACTGCATATCCTCTGCGTCTCCTGCTGCATCTCTTGTGGCTGCATCTCCTGCTGCATCTCCTGCTGATGAATCTTCTCCTGATGCATCTATTTATCCATCAATTGCTGCTGCATCACTTCCTGCTACATCTCCTGCTGAAAATACTACTTCTGCATTTGCAGCATTTTCTGCTGCATCTGCTGCTGCTTCATATACTTCTGAATCTCCTGCTACATCTCCTGCTGGTGCATCTACTGCTGCTGCATCTGCGGTTGAATCTCCTGCTTCTGCATCTGCTGCTGCATCTGATGATGCTGTACCTCTTGCTGCATCTACTGTGGCTGCCTGTGATGCTGCATCTCCTTCTGCTGCTATTCTTTCTCTGCATCCTCTTCTCTGCATCTCCTGCTATTGCTTCCCCTGCTGCTGCCTTTCCTGCTGCATCTCATGCTGCTGCACCACCTGCTGCTGCATCTCCTGCTGCTACACCTCCTGCTACATCTCTTACTGCATCTCTTGCTGCAGAATCTCCTGCATCCACTGCTGCATCTGCTGCTGCTGCATCTCCTGCCACATCTCCTGATTCTTCATCTCCTGCTTCTGGATCTCTCCTGCATCTCCTGCTGCTGCAACTCCTGCTGCTGCATCTCCTTCTCCATATTCTTCTGATGCATCTGCGGATTCATGTCATTATGCTGCTCTCTTGCTAGTTCTCCTGCTGTTGAATCTCCTGCTGCTGCAAACCCTGCTGCATCTACTGCTGCATACCCGACTTCATCTACTGCTGCTGCATCTGCTGCTGCTGCATCTGTGGCTGCATCTTTGCTGATGCATCTCCTGATGTATTTCCTTCTTCATCTGCTGCTGCATCTACTGCTGCTATATCTCCTGCTACATCTCGTCATGCTGCACATTCTGCTGCATCTGCTGAAGATTCTCTTCTGAATGCCTCTCCTACTGCTTCACTTCCTGCTTCAACTGCTGCTGCATCTGCTGCTGCACCTCCTTTTTCAGCATCTCCTCCTGCATCTCCTGCTGCATCAGCTGATGCACCTCGTTCTTCTGCATCTCCTGCTTCATCTTTAGCTGATACATCTGTGTCTTCATCTCCTGATATTTCATCTCTTGCTGCATCTGCTGTGGCATCTCCTTCTGCTGCATCTCCTGATGCTGCATCCCCTTGTGCATTTCCTGCTGCATCTCCTGCTATATCTCATAGAGAATCTCCTGTTCCTGCATATCCTGCGGCACTTCCTTGTGCTGCACATCCTGCTGCTGCATCTCATAATGCATCTTATGATAATGATACATCTCTTGCTACTGAATCTCCTGCTGCTATATATCTTGCTGCATCTTCTGCTGCTGCATCTGCTGCTGCTGCATCTCTTGCTGCATCTCCTCCTGCATCTTCTCTTGCATTTCCTACTGCAGCTTCTCCTGCTGCATCTATTTCTGAGCATCTCCTGTTGCATCTCCTGCTGCTGCATGTCCTATTGTGAATCTGCTGCAGCATCTTTTGCTGATGAATATGCTACTGAATCTGCACCTACTGCTGCATCTCCTTCTGCTGCCTCTCCTCCTGCTAAATCTCCTCCTGCATCTGCTGGTTCATCTTCTGCTGCAATCTCCTGTTGCATCTCTTGCTGCTGCATGTCATGCTGCTGCATCTCCTCCTACTGCATCTCCAGCTGAATCACAGGGTGTCTCTCTTGCTGCTGCATCTCCTCCTACTGCATATCCTATTGCATGTCTTGCTGCTACATCTCCTGCTTCTGCGTCTCCTACTCCTGCATCTCTGCTGCTGCATCTCCTGCTTCTGCATTTCTTGCTCCTGCTTCTCCTGATGCATAGGCTGCTGCATCTCCTGCAGCATCTTCTTATGCTTCATCTCCAGATTCTGCATCTCCTGCTGCATCTGCTGGTAGTACATCTTATCCTGCTGCATCTCTTGCTCCATTTTCTTGTGCATCTGCTGCTTCATGTACTGCTGTATCTTTTGCTGCTGCATCTCTTGCTGATGCTTCTGCTGTTGAATCTCCTGCTGCTGCATCTTCTTCTCTGCATCTCCTGCTGCTTCATCTCCTGCTGTGGAATCTCCTGCTGAATACACTGCTCATCTCCTTCGGCTGTACCTCCTGCTGTTTCTCCTGCTTCTGCATCTTCTCTGCATCTCGTGCTACTGTATCTCCTGCATTTACTGCTGCATCTGCTGCTGATTCATCCACAGCTTCATTTCCTGCTACATCTCCTGCTTCTGGATCTCCTCCTGCATCTCCTGCTCCTGCATCCTCTGCTGCAACCCCTGCTGCTGCATCTCCAGCTCCATATCCTTCTGATGCATCTGCAAATTCATCTCATGATACTGCTATCTTGCAGGTTCTCTTCCTTCTGAATGTCCTGCTGTTGCAAACTCTGCTGCATCTACTGCTGCTGCATACCCTACTTCGACTGCCTCTGCACCTCCTGTTGCTGCATCATCTACAGCGGCATCTTCTGCATAATCTGTTGCTGCATCTCCTGCTTCTGCATCATCTGCTGCTGAAACCATTGATTAATCTCCTACTGCTGCATCTGCAGCATTTTCTGCTGCATCTGCTGCTGCTGTGTCATATACCTCTGCATCTCCAGCTACATCTCCTGCTGCTGCATCTACTGCTGATGCATCTGCCATTACATCTTCTGCTGCTGCACCTGCTGCTGCATCTGCTGATTCTGTATCTCCTGCTGCATCTCCTTTTGCTGCTTCGAATTCTCTGCTTCATCTTCTGTGCATCTCCTGCTATTGCTACCCGTGCTTAGCATATCCTACTGCATCTCCTGCTGCTGCACCACCTGCTGATACACCTCCTGCTGCTGCATCTCCTGCTGATACACCTCCTACTGCTGCATCTCTTGCATCTCCAGATGCATCATATGCTGCAGCATCTCCTCTCGCATCTCCTCCTGCACTATCTCCTGCTTTACAATAGCCTGCTTCTGTATCTCCTGCTGCATCTCATGATGCTTCATCTCCTTGTGCTGCATCCCCTGCAGCTGTGTCTACTGCTGCATCTCCTGCTATATATCCTTCTTCTGCATCTCCTGCTTCTGGATCTCCTCCTGCATATCCTGCTGCTGCATCATCTACTGCTGCATCTCCTGCAAAACCTGCTGCTGCTGCATCTCCTCTTTCTCTATCATCTATTGCTACATCTCCTGATGAATCTCCTACTGCTTCATCTGCATCATTTTCTGCTGCATCTGCAACTGCTTCATATACTGCAACATCTCCTTCTACATCTCCTGCTGCTGCACCTCCTTCTGCATCTACTGCTGCTGCATCTCCTGCATCTGATACTGCATCACCTGCTACTGAATCCCCTGCTGCATTCCTGCTGCATCTCCTGATGCTGCAGCTCCATCTGCTTCATCTCCTGCTGCATCTCTTGCTGTATCATCTGCTACTGAATCCTTGCTGCATTCCAGATGCATCTCCTACTCCTGCATCTCCTGCTGATGCATCTCCTGCTTCTTCTCCTGCTGCTGCATCTCTTGATGCATCTCCTGCTGAATCTAATCCTACCACATGTCCTGCTACATCTTCTGCTGCTTCATAACCTGCTGCATCTCCTCTTGATGAATCTCCTGCTTCTGTATCTATCGATGCTAAAATCTGCTGCTTCATCTCCTGCTGCTGCATATGCTTTTGCTGCATCTGCTGCTGTATCTGATGCAGGATCTTCTCCTTCTGCATCTCAAGCCACATCTCTCTCTGATCTGTCTCCTGCTTCTGCCTATCTTACTGCATCTCCTGCTGCTGCAAGTCCTGCTGCATCTCGCTGCATCTCTGGCATCTATTGGTGCATCTGCTATAGATTCATCTTCTGCTGCATCTCCTGCTTCTGCATTTCCTGCTGCTGCTTCTCTTAAGGCATTTCCTGATGCTTAATCTCCTGATGCTGCATCTCCTGCTTCATCTCCTTCTGATGCATATATTTCTCCTGCATCTCCTGCTGCTTCCTCTGCTGCTGCATCTTCTGCTGCATCCCCTGATGCTGAATCTCATTGTGCATCTTCTCACAATATCCTGCTGCATATACTGCTGCTACATCACATCCTTCTGCATATCCTGCTGCATCTCCTGTTCAATCTCTAGCTGCTGCGTCTTCTGCTGAATGTGCTTTTGTATCTGCAGCAGCATCTGCTGAGTCTTCATCTCCTGCTGCTGAATCTCCTGCATCTGAATCTCCTGCTGAATGTCCTGCTGAATCTCCTGCTGCATTTCCTGCTGCATCTACTGCTGAATATGCATCTCCTGCTGCTGTATCCCCTGCTTCTGCATCCTCTGTTTCATCTCCTGCTGCTGGATGTCCTGCCGCATCTTCTCCTGCTGAATCTCCTTCTGCTGTGTCTTCTGCTGCATCTCGTGCATCGTTACATGCTACTGAATCCTTTGCTGCATTCCTGCTGCACTTCCTGCTGCTGCACCTCCTGCTGCTGCATATCCTGATGCATCTCCGGCTGCTGAATCACCTGCTACTGAATCCCCTGCTTCATTCTTGATGCACCTCCTGATGATGCATCTCCTGGTGCATCTCATGCTATTGCATCATGCTTATGGGGCAGCCCCAGAGCAACTCCAGCCCCATAGAGCACCTCTCAAAGTCACTCCTAGCCCCACAGAGCAGCCCCTAGAGTGACCCCAGACCCTTTATCAGTTATGAGGCAGCCCCCAGACCCATAGAGCACCCCCCAGAATCACTCTCAGACCCTTTTTCAGTTATGGGGCAGCCCTCAAAGTGACCCCAGCCCCTTTATCAGTTACGGGGCAGCCCCCAAAGTCACTCTCAGCCCTTTATCACTTATGGGTAAGCCCTAAAGTGACCCCAGACCCATAGAGCACCCCCACAGTCACTCCCAGCCCCATAGGGCAGCCCCCAAACTCACTCCAGCCCCTCAATCAGTTATGGGGCAGCCCCCAGAGTGGCCCCAGCCCCTTTATCAGTTATGGGGCAGCCCCCAAACTCACTCTGAGCCCTTTTACCAGTTATGGGGAAGCCCTAAAGCGACCCCAGCCTCATAGAACACCCAGCAAAGTCACTCCCAGCCCTTTATCAGCTATGGGGCAGCCCCCAAAGTGACTCCAGCCCCACAGGGCAGCCCCCAGAGTGACCCCTGTCCCTTTATCAACTATGGTGCAGTCCCTAACCTCACCCCAGCCCCTTTATCAGTTATGGGGCAGCCCTAAAGTGACCCCAGCCCCACAGAGCACACCCCAAAGCCACTCTCAGCCACTAAATCGGCTATGGGGCAGGCCCCCAAATGCCACCAGCCCCCCTGACCGGTGATGAAGCTGAAGAGGGACTGGATGTGGGCCCGGTCCTTGAAGTAGGAGTGGCTGAGGCTGTTCCAGATGACGTTGGAGACTTTCTTGACCAGCTAGCTGGAGGAGAAGCCGTCACAGCATGGGTAGAGGGAGAGGTCGATGGTGCCACGGATCTGGGCTGTGAAGCAGGTATAAAGCGCAGCCACAATGGAGAGTTCGGCCACGGGGAAGTAGGAGAGAATGTGGGGCTCGGGGCCCGGGCGAGCCTCGAAGCTGATGCCGGGGACATTGGTGGGGAGGACACGGTTGACGGCCAAGAAGTGCTTGATGAAGCCGAGGACGAGCGAGAGCAGCACCAGGTCCGGCTCCGGCTGCCGCAGCTCGGCCTTGAAGAGTCGCACCATGGCGCCCACTGAGCGCAGCGGGAACAGCGCCTTCTGCCACGGCTTCAGCCCCATGGCCGGACCTAGGGGGCAGCGGGGCTGCCGTGGGGCCAAGGGTCCATTGTGGGGTGGGATGTGGGGCCAGGGAAGGGGTGTGGGGTGGGATGTGGGAGGAAATGTGGGGCCAGGGATCCAGTGTGGGGTGGGACGTGGGGCCAGGGAAGGGGGTGTAGGTTCCCACGTCCCCCCCTTTGCCCACCCCAAATCCCAGGACCCCCCCAAACCCTCAGGATCCCCCCACAAAACCTTCAGGACCCTCCTCTAAATCTCCCCAAACCCTTTGGACCCCTCCAACAGACCCCCCCAAACCTTCAGACACCCCACAGACCCCCTTAAACCCTCAGAATCCCCCCAGACTCCCCCCAAACCCTCAGAATCCCCTCCATATCCCCCCTCAAACCCTCAGGAGTCTCCCCAGCCCCCCCCCCCAAGCTCTCAGAACCCCCTCACACCCTCAGGACGCCCCATCAGTTTCCCCCTCAAGCCCTCAGGACCCCCCCAGGACCTCCAGGACCCCCCTCGCCCCTCACTGTGGCTGCAGCTGCTGCGGGCAGCTTGGGGCATGTTGGGAGGGGGCGGGGCCCTCGACGCGGGGCACGATGGGAGTTGTATGCCAGGGGGGCTCAGCACAAAGCATGACGGGAGTTGTAGGCGGCGGTGCCACGCAAGGCATGACGGGATCGTGGAGGAGCCGCCATTTTATCAAACCACCCCCACACACACACACACACCCCTGAGCCCCAATTTCACCAGAAATGAACCCAAAGACTGGAAATCGACCCCCCAAAAACTGCCGGTTTACCTCTAATTGAGCCAAAGGCAGCGAATTCCACCCAAACTGGCCCCAAACCCTTCGAACTCCCCCGGATCACCCCAATCTCCTTCTCTTTGCCCCTCAAACCCCCCTCTTTGCCCCCCTAAATCCCCCTAATCCTCCCAAATCCCCTCCAGCCCCCCAGCTGCCCCCAATCCCTCTATAAATTCCCCCCAATGCCCCCAGTGTTATAAACTGAGGCGAATAATTTGATTCAGCCTTTACGGATCAATTAATCGTTTATTAATTACAGCAAGCAATGACAAACAAACAGAGCTGGGTGCTGCCGGGGAGCCCGCACTCTGCCAACGGCTCACACTGACTTCCCCGCCCTTCAGTCCTTTATATGTTTCCACCTCCGTGTTCGTGGGGTACTCTGCGTCTGCGTCGCCAGTTAGACAGTTCTTCTTATCTGTGTGTCCAGGCTCGCTGCAACACTTCGGCAACTCCCTCCGAATTCTTCCATATACCCGACTCCCTGGGTTTCTGTAGTTCAATCAGTTTTAGCAAAAGGCAATTTTGACACAACAACCCTTATCTACAAATATATTCTGTCTTTTAATCTTTATCCATATATGGTTATACAACCCAATTTGCGCCTAGGCAAACACAAAACTGTCTCTGTTTTCTGTCTTGTGGTTTCTTGTTATCTACACAAGCCCTCCTCCCCATTTGATTTATTACTTGATGGATAAAGGGTCATATCTATCACAGTACACAAGCTTTCCTCCTTATTTAATTTTCTACTTGATTAACAAAGGGTCCTATCTATCACAGTCCCCTCTCTTCTTTTTCTATATTTTGTTCATCAAATCTTTTTAATTCTTGGTAGCTTAGAGCAAGGCTTTCTCCGATTTCAGGGTCTTCTGATATTGGTTCATACTTGGCCCTTATTAACATAAGGTGAGCTGCTTCTAATCTTCCTTTGACTATCTCTAGGACTTTGTTAAAAATTCAAGGACCGAAGGTCAGCCTTAAAATTAGTAAAATTACAGGCCTTGCAATTGTTGATAACAAGGTAGTTAGCCATGGGGAGCTGTTGAACCAAGTCTCATACCAACTTTGTTGCACCTCTCTCTCTCTTTTTCGTTTCTCTAATCCTTCTCTCAATTTAGTCATGGTGTCCCTTACTACTCCTGTGTGGTCTGCGTAAATGCAACACTCCTCCCGCAAGGCTGCGCAAAACCCCCCTTGTAAAAACAATAGGTCCAGTCCCGTCCTGTTCTGCAGGACTACCTCTGACAGTGACCGTACTGATTTTTCTAGTGCTGATATGGACGGCTCTATTCTCGCTAAATCCTCATCTACTGCTATTCTCAAAGAATTGAACTCCTTAGTTTGCTTCACTGGTGAGGCCACCCCCGTTCCGATGCCTGCCCCTCCCATGGTCATCAAGACGGCCACAGTAAGGGCTGTAAAGGGTTCTCGCTTTTGCAAATGATGAACAGGAGTAGTTTGGACCTCATATACATACTCGTTGGGATGGTACATTATTTTGGGGATCACGGCTACTTGTATACTATAGTCAGAGGCCACATTGAATATCTCTAATGAAATGCTTGGTGATAGCCCTGTTTTAGAACATATCCATTTAGTATTTCTAGCAGGGATTAGCCATTTAGCTTGGTTATCTTCTCGTCTGGCTTTGGTAATAGTTTCACACAAGTGCTCCTTATGCTCTGGGATATTTCTAATGCATCGCCCTTTCTCAGCCACCGATGCCAAAGTTATCCCCTGGGCCTGTGTATCTTTTTAATTGCACTGCGTAGGATTGCTGCCGTCAAGTCCCCCAGCCCTTTCCGACATCCTGACGGCTTCACAGAAAGGAGGCCTGATGTCAAAGCAGAGCCAACAATGCTCTGTAAACAAGGGGTTGGCCACATTAAGAACCCGATATGCCCCCTCTATTAATTTCCAAAGAGTGTTAAGCCAAAGGTCATGAGGTGGGGGTGCTATGGTCTGACTATCACTCTCAATTTCTGGACCGGTTAGACCCGCAACTGTCTCCGAGTAGAACCACCCCTCCTCAGCTACCACAGGACTCGGGCTCAGAGCCTGTACATCACAAGGAACAGGTTCCCTCCCCATGGTAAATATGTTTCCTCTATTCCTACCAGGCTCTTAACACCTGAAACTCCAAGTTTCTCTCACAACCCAACCCTGGTCCGCCGGGTTTGTTACACCTAGGTACATGAAGCTGCAGTCTTCTGAATCAATGACACCCCCCCCACCCCCACATCTCGCTTCGGGGGCCTACACCCATAAGGCCCCCAGGATACTCTAAGGAATCTTTTGCCGGTGTCTAATCCGAAGCTACAGCTTCGCAGCCCCAGCATCCACAGAAACATTCTCTAGGATAACTGCAACACCCTTCTCCAGGGTTTGATGCCAGACACACACAAAACCCCTTTAGATTCAAACAAGGTTTTACAGGGGCCAAGGCACATAACTGCAGGTTAAAGCTTGGAGGTCCAGATGTTATCTGGGTCTGAACTTCCACGTCATCTACTCAAGTCAGTGACCACTTAAAAGGCTGATGTGAAGTTTGAGAGGCCCGCCCCACATTTAAAATATAACATATTATAAGGCTTCTAATTTGCCAAAAAGGGTGAAGTACTAGCCTTGTTGTGTTAAATAAATGAGATTTTCTTTTCCTTTTCTGATTTCATTGCCCTCCCAGTGCTCCAGAGGTAGTTACACTAATTTCTTTAAGGGGTTTAGTACTTAGCTGGCAGTTTCCAGAGTGTTTCAGCAGTATCCCAGTCTTGGGAGGCTTCCTTTTCATGGTTCTTACCCCTCTGCCTCGCCCACCGACTCAGGTGCTTCGAGCCGCGGGGTGCACCATCTTCTCGGCAGCAGTGGTATTTGCCTGGAAGCTCATTTCTCTGCTCCTGCCTCTTCTTGTACTGCTCCCAATTCTTATTTTTTTACTAAGGGTGAGTTGCATGAAACTCCCCTTACTTTCCTCTGGCAGCACCCTTTTATAATTTGGGCAACAAAGGGAGTGGGTTCGTTGGGGTGGAAATAAAAATTCTCCGGGTGTATTCCTTTGGTATTGGTTTTCCACCACTCCCCAGTCTCAAATCGTACCCACTGTCCTGCCAATTCCCCTAGCCTTAAGGCAATCTCTGTTAGGTCCCTTTCAATCTTGTAACATCCCTTACAAATCTCAGTGGGTGGCCTCCCCCAATGGCAATGGACTCACCAACATTCTTGGCAAATTTTACAGACAAAACACACAAAGGGGTAACACCCACAGCCCTGCTTCCCACAAACAACTGTGTAGTCGCTGACAAGGGAATACGTGTATCCCTCCTGCTCTCCCTTCTGATTTGTTTGTGTTACCAATACTAAATTCATCAGTTCTTCTTCAGTGTGACCCTCAAGTCCCCAGGATGACTTGTTACTTTCCAATGGTCATCTGCGGCGATTGGTCCCTTGACTCGGCTCGCGTGGGTCTACCCCTTCTCAGCGGTTCGTATTGCAGTTTCTGTAGCGAGCAAAACAACATACGGGCCTTCCCGACAAGGTGTTAGGGAGGTTTCCTTCCATGATTTAATGAGCACTTTGTCCCCAGGTTTAATCATATGTATTGCCAAATCCAGAGGGGGTCTTTGTACCAAAAGTCCCTTTTCCCTCAATTCTTTTCTCCTGTTCTTTTCTCATGTTCATATAATATAAGTATTAATTTGAGAGTTATCTAGACAGGGATGATCAGCAGGGGCTTCAATATCATAAGGCATCTCAAACAACATTTCAAAGGGGGGAATTCCCACATCTGTCTGGGGCTGCGTACAGATGTTTAATAAAGCCAGTGGTAAGCATTTTACCCAAGACATTTTGGTTTCCAGCATCAACTTGGTTACTTCGGGATTCTTACAGGCACACCTTATAGAGTCTATCCCGAATGCTATCCAACACCAGTGGCACGGTTCTTTTTCTAAATCTGCCCCACAGATGGTGCATTCTTCCCTCCTTGTAACCACCGCTCTATGCCTTAGGGTCAGTAATGCCTCTCTTTTGGCCGCCTGATCGGCTAAGTTATTTCCCCGTACAGTGGTCCCCATTCCTGTTTGGTGTCCCCGTACGTGTACTACTGCTATTCTTTTGGGATATCTAAGAGCCTGTAAAATTTTTTGTATTAGTTCCTCATGAATTAACCCTTTTCCCTGGGAATTTATCAGCCCCTTCTCTTCCCAAATTTTGCCGAAGGTGTGCACTATGCCATAAGCATACTTTGAATCTGTATAAACTGTCCCCATCTTTCCTTTTAATAACTCCAGGGCTCTAAGTACAGCATATAATTCACATGCCTGGGCTGACCACCTGGGGCTCAGGGGACCAAACTCGATTACCTCTAAGGTTTTCCCATTTATTACAGCATATCCAGATTTCCATCTACCCTCTATAACTCGGGAGGACCCATCTACAAATAGTCCGTCTCCCAATTCCAGCTCCTCTTCTTCTAGATCCAGTCAGACCTTTGCTTGTTCCTCTATTTGTTGGAGGCAATCATGGGTTAAATCAGTGATTGGTTCCCCATACAGAAACTGAGCAGGATTTTGCAGACCTGTGGTTTCTATTGTTAACTTAGGAGATGATATTAAAATGCCCTCATACTTTAAAAGTCTGGCATCTGTGATCCACTTCTCTGCCTTTTGCTGTAACACTCCCCTTATATTGTGTGGGGACAGGACTCGTAGGTCACTCCTGAATGTGATCTTACCCACCTCTTCCACCAAAAGGGCTGCTGCCACTATTACTTGTAGGCAGGTGGGCCAACCCCGGCTAACGGGCTCCAACAGCTTTGATAATTAAGCCACAGGTTTTTTACTTCCAGCCCAATCCTGGGCTAAAACCCCATATGCAGTCCCTTCATCTACATTAACAAATAGGCAGAATGGTCTTTTCAAGTCTGGGAGGCTGATGACAGGTGCATTGACAAGTTCGGTTTTAAGGACTTCTAGCTGTTCTTCGTCTTCCTGAGACCATTTAATTAGTCCTTCTTTGATCAACTTGTCATATAGAAATTTGACTTTTCCACTGAAATTTTCGATCCACTGCCTGCAATACCCAGAAAGGCCCAATAATTACCTCACCTGCCGTTTAGTCCGGGGAGCCTGAAGTGAAAGTATGCCTGGGACCCTCTCGGGGTCTAGTTTCTTAGTACCCTTGGTCAGTCTGTGCCCCAGATACTTTACTGCCTCTTCTACAAACTGCAGCTTAGACTTAGACACCTTCAGCCCTTTCAGGCTGAGGAAATTCAGCAGTTTTATACTTTCCTGTCTCACCACTTCTTCCTCTTTCCCTGCGACCAGCAAGTCATCCACATATTGAACTAAAACTGCTCCTTCACCCAGTGTGTAACCCTCTAAAATTTGTTCTAAAGCCTGTCCAAATAAATTAGGGGATTCTGTAAACCCCTGAGGAAGCACAGTCCACCTCAGTTGCTGTTTCCTGGGGGTGTCTGGATCCTCCCATTCAAAGGCAAAATAGTCTCTGCAAATTTCTTTAAGGGGACAAGCCCCAAAAGCATCTTTTAAATCTATTACACTATACCACTGATTTTCAGGTCCCAGTTGACTCAAGAGGGTGTAGGGGTTGGCAACCACGGGAAATCTCTCAATAGTCCTTTTGTTGATTTCTCTTAAGTCATCTACCAGCCTATAACTACCATCTGCCTTTTTTACGGGTAGAATGGGAGTATTAAAAGGGGACATGCATGATTCAAGCAATCCCTGTTTTAAAAGCCTATCGATCTCGGGCTCTAATCCTTGTCTTCCTTCATTGGACAGGGGGTACTGCTTGACACTTACAGGAATTTCAGGGTTCTTAATAGTCACCTCAAAGGGTTCAATTTCCAATCGTCCCACCGTAATGGGGGTGTACCAAACTTCAGGATTTATTTTTGCTTCATCCACAGCACGTAAGGGACATAATTTAACACTCAATTTATTTTCAGTTATTTCTACCCCAATTCCCAATTCTACCATCAAATCTCGTCCGAGGAGCTTATAATCTGCCTCTGAGACCAGTAGCAATGATCCCACTCTGACTTTGGAGTGAGTTTCTAGAAAAACATTTTTTATTACAGGTACTCCAAAAGGTTCTCCTTTTGCCCCGACTACCTGCACCATTTCAGATGATATTTTGCACCCTTGGGGAAGGGTTTGGACGGTAGATCTTTCCGCCCCTGAGTCCACAAGTAACTCATATTCTTGTTGCTGGGGACCTATTTTCAGCTTTACCAGGGGCTCCGTTCGTTCTTGTGTCCCCAGCAGGTAGAGCCCCTGACCCCCCCTAATCTTCATGAAACTGCTTCTCATCCGCCATCCTTTGCCGGCACTCCCGCTTCATATGCCCTTTTTTACCACAATAATAACACACTATACGATCCCCTTCTATTCTCCTGCTCGTCCACTTTGCAGTATCCATCCTTTTACTCGGAGCTGTCCCCCTTAGTGGAGGGGCAGCCCTCTGTCCTTCCCGGACTGTTGCTACCATCATTCTTACTTGTTTCTTATGGCTCTCCTCTAATCTGCTCCCTCCCCCATACTTCCATACAATAATGTACCATTTTTACCTTGTCCTTTCCCTTCCTTGAGGGGAAATCATCCCAATACTTAATCATTAAGCCTGATGGACTGTCTGGCGGTATCTGGGGAAGTTTCACACGGGTCCCCCCACCCATGGGACCAGAGGGCTTGCTTTTCCCCTGTCCCATCTTCCGGGGTGCCTTCACACGCACTCAGCAACGCTTCCCCCAATTCGTGGCCCAGCCCGTCACTGGGTATGGGAACCGCACTACTAAGGGGTCCGCACTTGCCTCGTCTTGCAATGAGACGTCTCACTCATCACACTCCGGGATCCCAACCCCAACCGGACGGTCCCCAGTCCTTCCCTGGACGGGGCCACCTCGATGGTCCCAGAGGACTATCGCGATATACTTACACAGTCCTGTGTCTTCGCTCGGGACTTCGTGCACAAAAATGAAGGGGTTGCCGGCTATTCTTTGCTTGCCATCGAATTTGGGTTTGTCACTCAGGGCTCCGGAGGAATAGCACCTGAACAGGGCCACTGTCCAAACAGTGGGGCGCCTCCCTGAAAAGGCCTTTCTGCCAGATTGCCCTGATCCGAGTCACGGCACCAGATTGTTATAAATTGAGGTGAATAATTTGATTTGGCCTTTATGGATCAATTAATCGTTTATTGATTACAGCAAGCAATGACAAGCAAACAGCGCTGGGTGCTGCCGGGGAGCCCGCACTCCGCCAACGGCTCACACCGATTTCCCTGCCCTTCAGTCTTTTATGTGTTTCCATCTCTGTGTTCGTGGGGTTCTCTGCGTCTGCGTCGCCAGTTAGACAGTTCTTCTTATCTGTGTGTCCAGGCTCGCTGCATCACTTCGGCAACTCCCTCCGAATTCTTCCATATACCCGACTCCCTGGGTTTCTGTAGTTCAATCAGTTTTAGCAAAAGGCAATTTTGACACAACAACCCTTATCTACAAATATATTCTGTATCCATATATGGTTATACAACCCAGTTTGCGCCCACACAATCAGCTTAGGCAAACACAAAACTGTCTCTGTTTTCTGTTTTGTGGTTTCTTGTTATCTACACAAGCCCTCCTCCCCATTTGATTTACTACTTGATGGACAAAGGGTCCTATCTATCACACCAGTGACCCCAAATGCCACCCTGAGACACCAAAACACACCTCAAGACCCCAAAAGTTACCCCGAGACCCCAAAACCCACCCTGGGAGATAAAAATCCACTCTGAGAGCCCAAAAATCCACCCCAGCAACCCAGGTTTGGGGGACTCTTACCCAGTATTTGGGGGTTGGGGGGGCTTCTTACCCAGGATCTGGGGCTTTGGGGAGTCACACTCAGGGATTTGGGGGTTGAGGGGGTCTCTTAGCCACGATTTGGGGTTCAGGGGGGTCACACTCAGAGATTTGGGGGCTCAGGAGGGGCTCTTAGCCAGGATTTGGGGGTTCAGGGGTGTCACACTCAGGGATTTGGGCTCCAGGGGTCTGGGGGTGGGTCTTGCCCCAGGATTTGGGGGTTCAGGGTTTTGTGGGGCTCTTAGCCAGGATTTGAGTGTCTGGGGGGGTCACACTCAGGGATTTGGGGTCTGGGGGTGGCTCTCACCCCAGGATTTGGGGGTTCAGGGGGGGTCACACTCAGGGATTTGGGGGTTCAGGGGTCTGGGGGTGG
Source organism: Clamator glandarius (assembly GCA_033459285.1). Taxonomy (NCBI): domain Eukaryota; kingdom Metazoa; phylum Chordata; class Aves; order Cuculiformes; family Cuculidae; genus Clamator; species Clamator glandarius. Next base: position 23,344 of record JAUNZM010001521.1, on the reverse strand, counting down.
CTCTTACCCCAGGATTTGGGGGTTCAGGGGGGGTCAGGCTCAGGGATTTGGGGGTCCAGGGGTCTGGGGGTGGCTCTTACCCCAGCATTTGGGGGTTCGGAGGGGGTCACACTCAGAGATTTGGGGGTTCAAGGGGAGCTCTTAGCCAGGATTTGGGGGTCTGGGGGGGGTCACACTCAGGGATTTGGGGGTCCAAGGGTCTGGGGGTGGCTCTAGCCCCAGGATTTGGGGGTTCGGGGGGGGGTCACACTCAGTGATTTGGGGGTTCAGGGTCCTGGGGTGCTCTTACCCCAGGATTTGGGGTTCAGGGGGGGTCACGCTCAGGGATTTGGGGGTCCAGGGGTCTAGGGGTGGCTCTTACCCCAGCATTTGGGGTTTCGGGGTTTCCGGGGGCTCTTACCCAGGCAGTGGGTGCGTGAGGGGTTGGGCTGTAATCCGGGGAGGCAGTCACAGGGGGGGCAGTGGCAGCGCCCCCCGCCCAGGACAGGGGCACTTGGCCGAGTCCTCCTCCAAGCTGTCCTCACCGGGGGGCACGCGAGGGGCTGGGGGGGGTCTCCAGTTTTGGGGGGGGTCCCAGGCCAAGGTTTGGGGTCCATGGGGGGTGGGTACAGTTTGAAGGGGGGTCCCCAGTTGGGGGGTGGTGCCAAGTCAAGTTTTGGGGTCCCGAGGGGGGGGTCATGGATTATGGGGACCCAAGACAAGGTTTGGGGTTCATGGGGGGGGTCCCCAGTTGGGGGGGTGTCCCAAGCCAAGTTTTGGGGTCCCTTGGGGGGGTCGTGGATTGGGGGGATCCCAGGCCAAGTTTTGGGGTGCATTGTGGGGGGTCCCCAGTGTGTGTGTGTGGGGGCCCCCAGGGTTTGGGTTCCCTGGAGGTGGGGGGGTGTCACAGTTTGGGGGGGTCACTGGGGTTTTGGGATCCCCAGTTTGGGGGTTCACCTCTGCGGGGCCCCCCCAGTCTGAGGGCACCGACATCCCAGAAGTTGTTGCTTTCACACTGCGAGCCTGGGGGGGGCAGGGGGGAGCGTCACCCCCACCCCAAAACACCCCCCATAGCCCCCCCCCCCCAGACTCCCTCAGACCCCCCATCTCCCCCCATAGCCCCCCAAATCCCTCCAGGATCCCCCATCTCCCCCATAGCCCCCCCCAGACTCCCCCAGTGCCCCCCACTCCTGGGGGCCTGGGGGGGCAGGCCCGACAGTGCCCCCCCCAGCCGGCGCCCCCCCAGCAGCAGCACTCGTCCATGGGGAAGGCCCCCCCCCCCCGAGGGGCGCCCCACAAACCCCGTCCTCACCCCAGTGCTGCCAGGACACGTCCCGGCACTCTGGGGGGGGGGGCATGTCCCATAGGGCCCCCCAAAACCCCTTAGGGCCCCCAAACCCCCATATGGCCCCTCAAACCCCCCATAGGGCCCCCTAAACCCCCATAGAGCCCCCCCATAGCCCCCCCATATCCATAGAGCCCCCTTTGTCCCATAGAGCCCTCCCAAACCCCTAGGGGCCCCCCTCAAACCTCCATAGGCCCCCCAAACCCCCATAAGGCTCCCATATCCTATAGGGCCCTCCCCCAAATCCCCACAGGGCACCTCTGTATCTCATAGGGCCCCCCTCAAACCCCCACAGGCCCCCCCAAACCCCCATAGGGTCCCCCATTTCCTATAGGGCCCCCCAAAGCAGCCATGAGGGGACATGGGGGTCTGAGGGTGCTTGGAGGGCACTTGGGGGGGTCCTTGCACACCCCTCGCACACTCACACCCCCTTACACACTCCCAGCCCCCTCTTGCACACTCCTCACACACCTCCAAGCCCCCTTGCACACCCCTTGCACACTCACACCCCTTACACATCCCCAGCCCCCCTTGCACACCCCTCACACACTCCCAGCCCGCCTTTCACACTCCCAACCCCCTTTGCACATGCCTCACACCCTCCCAGCCCCCTTGCACACCTCTTACACACTTCCAACCCCTCTTGCACACCCCGTACCCACTCCCAACCCCTCTTGCACACCCCTCACACACTCCCAGCCCCCCTTGCACACTCCCAACCCCCCTTGCACACCCCTAGGACACTCCCACCCCCCATTGCACACGCCTCACACCCTCCCAGCCCCCTTGCACACCCCTTACACACTTCTAACCCCTCTTGCACACCCCTTACACACTTCCAACCCCCCTTGCACACCCCTCACACACTCCCAGCCCCCCTTACACACTCCCAACACTCCTTGCACACCCCTAGCACACCCCCAGTCCCTCTTGCACACCCCTTGCACACCCCTTACACACTCCCAGCTCCCCTCCTTGCACACCCCAGGCCCCCCCAGGCCTTGCAAGCCCCTTGCACGCCCATCGCATGCTTTGCACACTCAGGTACCAGTGTCGGGGAGGCAGCGGTGATGCCGGGGGTGGTAGCTGGAGCCGGGGGGGGCAGCGGCAGCGGAATGACCCCCGCGTGTTCTCGCACGCCGCGTCCACGCAGTTCAACTCGTCCAGGCACTTGTCCACGTCTAGGGGGGCACCAGTAACCCCACTGCCTCCCAGTATCCCCCCAGTGCCCCCCCAGTACCGCCCAGTGCTCCCCAGTGCTGTCCAGTGCCTCCCAATGACCCCCAGGTGCCACCCAGTGCCTCTCCAGTGCTGCCCAGTTCCCCCCAGTACCACCCAGTCCCACCCAGTGTGCTCCCAGTGCCTTCCAGTGCATCCCAGTGGCCCCCCCACTGCCTCCCAGTGCTCCCCAGTGCCCCTCCAGTACCACCCAGTGCCCCCCCAGTACCTCCCAGTGCCTCTCAGTGGCCTCCAGTGCCACCCAGTACCCCTCCAATACCAGTCCCTCTCAGTGCCCTTCCAGTGGCCCCCAGTCCCACCGAGGCACTGGAGCAGGGCGGTGTTGTAGTCGAAGCCCCAGTCCCCCCCAGTCCCCCCAGTCCCTCTCAGTGCCCCTAGTCCCACCGAGGCACTGGAGCAGGGCGCTGTCGCAGTCGAAGCCCCAGTCGCCCCAGTCCCCCCCCAGTCCCTCCCAGTGCTCCCAGTGCCCCCAGTCCCATCGAGGCACTGGAGCAGGGCGCTGTCGTAGTCGAACCCCTGTTTGCAGTAACACTCGTATCCCGGCTGCGTGTTCACACATTTCCCTCTTTGCAGATCTCAGCCCCGAAGAGGCCGCACTCATCTATGTCTGCGGGAAGGGGGGGGGTCAGGGGGCACCCCAAAACCCTCACAGACACCCCCAAACCCACACAGACCCCCAAAACCCACACAGATGCCCCCAAACCCACACAGATGCCCCCATATCCCATAGAGCCCCCCAAAACCCTTACAGACCCCCTAAACCGTCACAGACCCCCCATATCCCATAGAGCCCCCCAAAACCCACACAGACCCCCCATAAACCACACAGACCCCCATATCCCATAGAGCCCCCCCCAAAACTCATACAGACCTCCCCCATATCCCACAGAGCCCCCCCAAACCCACACAGACCCCCACAAATGCCCCCAAATCCCATAGGGACCCCCCAAACCCACACAGCCCTCCCCATACCCATAGAGCCCCCCAAAACCCTCACAGACCCCCACAAACCATGCAGGCTGAGGCCTTGGGGGACTGTGGGGGGATTTGGGGGCTGAGGGAGGGGATTTGGGGGGCTGGGGGAGGATTTGGGGGTCTCACCCCGCAGGCTGGGCACTTGGGGGGCTGGGGGGCAATTTGAGGGGCTGAGAGAGGGGATTTGGGGGTCTTACCGTGCAGGCCAGGGCCTTGGGGGCTCGGGTGGGGTTTGGGGGTCTCACTGTGCAGGCCGGGGCCTTGGGGGGCTGTGGGGGGTATTTGAGGGGCTGAGGGAGGGGATTTGGGGGGCTGGGGGGGGTTTGGGGGTCTCACCCCGCAGGCCGGGGCCTTGGGGGGCTGAGGGAGGGGATTTGAGGGGCTGGAGGTGGATTTGGGGGGCTGGAGGGGGTTTGGGGGTCTCACCGCGCAGGCCGGGGTCGGGGTTGAAGCCGCGGCCGTCGGGGCAGAGAGCGACGAACTCGGCTGGGGGGACATGGGGACCCTGGCACCGCTGCCCCATAGCACCCCACAGCGCCCCATAGCGAGACCCATAGGGACCCCATAGAGCCCCACAGAGACCCATAGAGACCCCATAGGGACACACAGGGCCCCATAGCGCTCCATAGAGCCCCATAGAGCCCCACAGAGACCCATAGAGGCCCATAGGGCCCCATAGAGACCCATAGAGACCCCATAGAGACCCAAAGAGACCCATAGGGACCCCATAGAGCCCCACAGAGACCCATAGAGACCCCATAGAGACACACAGGGCCCCATAGTGCCCCATAGAGCCTCACAGAGACCCATAGAGACCCCATAGTGCCCCATAGAGACCCACAGCGCCCCACAGGGCCCCATAGCGCCCCACAGAGACCCACAGGTCCCCATAGAGACCCATAGAGATGCTGGCAAAGGAGCCCTCGGTGTTGGTGCAAGTGCCGGGGGGGGGGCAGAGCATGGTGTCCAGTGCACACTCGTCGATGTCTGCGGGGGGGGGGGGGGAAGTGAGCAATGGGAGCCCCAAAACCCCCTCGTGCAAGGGGAACCCAAAACTTCCTCGTGCAAGGGGAGCTAGAAACCCCCTCGTGCAAGGGAGCCCCAATACCTACTCGTGCAAGGGGAGCTGGAAACCCCCTCGTGCAAGGGGAAGCAGAAACCTCCTTGTGCAAAGGGAACCCCAAAATGCCCTCATGCAAGGGAACCCAAAACCCCATCGTGCAAGGGGAGCTGGAAACCCCCTCGTGCAAGGGGAACATCAAAATCTCCTTGTGCAAGAGGAGCCGCAAAACCCCCTCGTGCAAGGTGAACCCAAAACCTCCCTTTGCAAGGGGAAGCAGAAACCCCTTTGTGCAAAGGGAACCCAAAACCTCTTGTGCAAGGGAACCCAAAACCCCCTCGTGCAAAGGGAGCCCCAAAACCCCCTCGTGCAAGGGGAAGCCCTAGGCACCCCACCTCTCCTCGTGCAAGGGTGAACCTGGGGCCCTGGCAAGAGGGTGGCCCTCTCGCACGAGGGCCTCAGCCCTTGCACATGGAGCCCGGGCCCCGGTACGAGGCCTCGCACACGCGTGTGCGCTCACTGAGGCAGCGGCGGCCATGGCGGGGGGTGAAGCTGGGGCAGCAGCGGCAGCGGAATGAGCCGGGGGTGTTGACGCAGTTGCCCCCCCCACACGCCGACCCCAGCGCACACTCATCCACGTCTTGGGGCGCACAACCCACACGTGACCCACGGGGGCCCTGGACCCAGAGAGGCCCTCCCAGCCCCATAGTGACCCCCTGACCCATACAGACCCCCAGCCCCATAGTGACCCCCAGCCCTATAGATCCCCCCAGCCCCATAGATGCCCTCCAGGCCCCCCCAGCCCCACAGATCCCCCGGGTACCCTGGCGGGGGGGGGCTCGGCCGTGCGGCGGGTGCCGGGGGGGCACTGGCACTGGTAGGAGCCGGGGGTGTTGACGCAGACTCCGGGGGTGCAGAGACCCCCCACCTCGCAATCATTCACGTCTGGGGGGGCCCCATAAGTGAGCTGGGGGGGGTCCTCATGCGGGCTTTATGGGGTCTGGGCGGGGCGGTTGGGGAGGGTTCCAAGGGGGGCACGTGTGAGGCTGGGGGCAGGAATAGGGGGGTATTGGTGGGGGCTTGGTGGTCCCAGGGGTCAGGGGGGTCTGGGGGGGGTCCCAGGGTTTGGGTGGGTCCTGGGGGAAGTGGGGGCGGGTAGTGAGGTGTCCTTGGGGTTGGGGGGTCCTGGGGAGTCCCACGAGGTTCTTGGAGGGGGGGGGTGGCTGGGCGGGAGCCCAGGGAGGGTCTGAAGGGGGGTTTGGGGAGGTTGGGGGGGGTTCCAAGGTTTGGGGGGGCTCTAGGGGAACCGGGAGGGTTTGGGGGGAGTCTCAAGGGTTCACGGGGGGCAGGGGGGGCCTGGGGGGCTCTGAACCAGTGCAGATGCCGTTGAGGCTGCAGAAGCCGGGGGGGGGAGGGGCTGCAGACGAAGCCCCCGGGGTGGTTCTCGGATTTCCAACGGGGGCACGAGCCCCCAAGGCCCTCGTTGATGTCTGGGAGGGGGACAATGTGTCTGTCTGTCCATGTGACCGTCTGTCCGTGTTCATGTGTCTGTCTGTCCGTGTGTCGATGTATCCGTGTAATTATGTGTCCGTGTGTTCATGTGTCCGTCTGTCTGTGTAAACATGTGTCCGTGTGTCCGTGTGACCACGTATCTGCATGTCTGTCTGACCATGTGTCTGCGTGTCTGTCTGACCATGAGTCTTTGTGTCCGTGTGTCCAGGTCTCCGCGTGTCCGTTTGATCATGTGTCCGCATGTCCATGTGACCATGTGTACATGTGTCCGTGTAACCATGTGTCCGCATGTCCATGTGAACATGTCTCCTTGTGTCTTTGTGACCATGTGTCCATGTGTCCCTGTGTCCGTGTGTACGTATGTCCATGTGTCTGTGTGTCCGTGTGAACATGTGTCGAAATGTCCGTGTGTCCATGTGTCCATGAGACAATGTGTACCTGTCCCTGTGTGACCATGTGTCCGCGTGTACGTGTGACCATGTGTCCGCTTGTCCGTGTGACCATGTGTCCGATTGTTCGTGTGACCATGTGTCCAAGTGTCCATGAGACCATGTGTCCGCGTCTCCGTGTGACAATGTGTCCGCGTGTCCATGTGACCATGTGTTTGTGTGTCCGTGTGACCATGTGTCCGCGTGTCTGTTTGACCATGTGTCCGACTGTCCATGTAACCATGTGTCCGCGTGTCTGTGTGACCATATGTATGCGTGTCCGTGTGACCATGTGTCCACGAGTCTGTGTGACAATGTGTCCGCGTGTCGATGTGACCATGTGTCCGCGTGTCCATGTGACAATGTGTCCGCGTGTCCATGTGACCGAGTGTCCCTGTGACCATGTGTCCGAGTGTCCATGTGAACATGTATTCGCGTGTCCGTGTGACCATGTGTGTGAGTGTCCGTGTGACCATGTGTCCGATTGTATGTGTGACCATGTGTCCGCGTGTCCATGTGACCATGTGTCCACGTGTCCATGTGAACATGTGTCCGCGTGTCTGTGTGACCATGTGTCAGAGTGTCCATGTGACCATGTGTCCGAGTGTCAGTGTGACTATGAGTTCGCGTGACTGTGTGACCATGTGTCCGCGTGTCCATGAGACCATGTGTCCGCATGTCCGTGTGACCATGTGTCCACGTGTCCATGTCTCCATGTGTCCGCGTATCCGTGTGAGCATGTGTCCGCGTGTCCGTGTGACCATGTGTCCGAGTGTCCATGTGACCATGTGTCCGCATGTCCCTGTGACCATGTGTACATGTGACCATGTGTCCGCATGTCCGTGTGACCATGTGTCCGAGTGTCCGTGTGACCATGTGTCCGCGTGTTCGTGTGATCATGTGACCATGTTACCATGTGTCCGCGTGTCTGTGTGACCATGTGTCCGCGTGTTCGTGTGATCATGTGACCATGTGACCATGTGCCCGCGTGTCTGTGTGACCATATGTCCGAGTGTCCATGTGACCATGTGTCCGCGTGTCCATGGGACCATGTGTCCTCGTGTCTGTGTGACCATGTGTCCGCGTGTCCGTGTGACCATGTGTTTGCGTGTCCGTGTGACCATGTGTCTGCGTGTCCGTGTGTCCATGTGACCATGTGACCATGTGTCCGCGCGTATGTGTGACCATGTGTCCGCGTGTTCGTTTGATCATGTGACCATGTGAACATGTGTCCGCGTGTCCATGTGACCATGTGTCCGCATGTCCGTGTTAACATGTGTCCGCATGTCCGTCTGACCATGTGTCCCCGTGTCAATGTGACCATGTGTCCGCGTGTCCGTGTGACCATGTGTACAAGTGTCCGTGTGACCATGTGTCCGAGTGTCCGTGTGACCATGTGTCCGCATGTCCGTGTGACCATGTGTCCGTGTGTCCTTGTGAACATGTGGCCGTGTGTCCTTGTGACCATGTGTCCGTGTGTCTGTGTGACCATGTGTCTGCGTGTCCGTGTGACCATGTGTCCGCGTGTCTGTGTGACCATGTGTCCGCGTGTCAATGTGACCATGTGTCCGCGTGTCCGTGTGACCATGTGTCCACATGTCCGTGTGACCATGTGTCCACGTGTCCGTGAGACCATGTGTCCGAGTGTCCGTGTGTCCATATGTCCACGTGTACATGTGACCATGTGTCCGCTTGTCTGTGTGACCATGTGTCCGTGTGACCATGTGTCCACATGTCCGTGTGACCATGTGTCCACGTGTCCGTGAGACCATGTGTCCAAGTGTCCGTGTGGCCATATTTCCGCGTGACTGTGTGACCATGTGTCCGCGTGTTCGTGTGACAATGTGTCCGAGTGTCCATGTGACAATGTGTCCGCGTGTCCGTGTGACCATGTGTCCGAGTGTCCGTGTGACCATGTGTCCGAGTGTCCGTGTGACCATGTGTCCGCGTGTCCGTGTGACCATGTGTCCAAGTGTCCGTGTGACAATGTGTCCGCTTGGCCGTGTGAACATGTGTCGGAGTGTCCGTGTGACCATGTGTCCGTGTGTCCGTGTGACAATGTGCCCGTGTGTCCGTGTGACCATGTGTCCGAGTGTCCGTGTGACCATGTGTCCGCGTGTCCGTGTGACCATGTGTCCGCTTGTCCGTGTGACCATGTGCCCGCGTGTCCGTGTGACCATGTGTCCGCTTGTCCGTGTGACCATGTGCCCGCGTGTCCGTGTGACCATGTGTCCGCGTGTCCGTGTGACCATGTGTCCAAGTGTCCATGTGACAATGTGTCCGCTTGGCCGTGTGACCATGTGTCCGCGTGTCCGTGAGACCATGTGTCCAAGTGTCCATGTGACAATGTGTCCTCGTGTCCGTGTGACCATGTGTCCGAGTGCCCGTGTGACCATGTGTCCGCGTGTTTGTGTGACGATGTGTCCGACTGTCTGTGTGACCATGTGTCCGAGTGTCCGTGTGACCATGTGTCCGCTTGTCTGTGTGACCATGTGTCCGAATGTCCGTATGAACATGTGTCCGCGTTTCCGTGTGACTATGTGTCCGCGTGTCTGTGTGACCATGTGTCTGCGTGTCCGTGTGACCATTTTTCCGCGTGTCTGTGTGACCATGTGTCCACGTGTCAATGTGACCATGTGTCCGCGTGTCTGTGTGACCATGTGTCCAGGTGTCCGTGTGACCATGTGAACGAGTGTCCGTGTGGCCATGTTTCCGCGTGTCCGTGTGACCATGTGTCCAAGTGTCCGTGTGACAATGTGTCCGCTTCGCCGTGTGGCCATGTTTCCGCGTGTCCGTGTGACCATATGTCCAAGTGTCCGTGTGACAATGTGTCCGCTTCGCCGTGTGACCATGTGTCCGAGTGCCCGTGTGACCATGTGTCCGCGTGTCCGTGTGACCATGTGTCCACGTGTCCGTGAGACCATGTGTCCGAGTGTCCGTGTGGACATGTTTCCGCGTGTCTGTGTGACCATGTGTCCGCGTGTCCGTGTGAGCATGTGAACGAGTGTATTTGTGACCATGTGTCCGCGTGTCCGTGTGACCATGTGTCCGCGTGTCCGTGACACCATATGTCCGCGTGTTTGTGTGACCATGTGTCCGCGTGTCTGTGTGACCATGTGTCCGCGTGTCCGTGTGACCATGTGTCCGAGTGTCTCCGTGACCATGTGTCCGAGTGTCCGTGTGACCATGTGTCTGCGAGTCCGTGTGACCATGTGTCCGCGTGTCCGTGTGACCTTGTGTCCGCATGTCTGTGTGACCATGTGTCCGCGAGTCCTTGTGACCATGTGTCCGCGTGTTTGTGTGACCATGTGTCCGTGTGTCCGTGTGACCATGTGTCCGAGTGTCTGTGTGACCATGTGTCCCCGTGTCCGTGTGACCATGTGTCCGTGTGTAAGTGTGAGCATGTTTCCGAGTGTCCGTGTGACCATGTGTCCGCGTGTCCGTGAGACCATGTGTCCGCGTGTTTGTGTGTCCATGTGTCCGACTGTCTGTGTGATCATATGTCCGCGTGTCCGTGTGACCTTGTGTCCGAATGTCCCTGTGACCATGTGTCCGAATGTCCGTATGAACATGTGTCCGTGTTTCCGTGTGACCATGTGTCCGCGTGTCTGTGTGAACATGTGTCCGCGTGTCAATGTGAACATGTGTCCGCGTGTCTGTGTGACCATGTGTCCGCGTGTCTGTGTGACCATGTGTCCGTGTGACCATGTGTCCACATGTCCGTGTGACCATGTGTCCACGTGTCCGTGAGACCATGTGTCCGACTGTCCGTGTGGCCATGTTTCCGCGTGTCCGTGTGACGTTATGTCCGAGTGTCCTTGTGACCATGTGTCCGCATATCTGTGGGACGATGTGTCCGACTGTCTGTGTGACCATGTGTCCGAGTGTCCGTGTGACCATGTGTCCGCGTGTCTGTGTGACCATATGTCCGCGTGTCCGTGTGACCTTGTGTCCGAGTGTCCGTGTGACCATGTGTCCGAGTGTCCGTGTGACCATGTGTCCGTGTGTCTGTGTGACCATGTGTCTGCGTGTCCGTGTGACCATGTGTCCGCGTGTCCGTGTGACCATGTGTCCACATGTCCGTGTGACCTTTTGTCCACGTGTCCGTGAGACCATGTGTCCGAGTGTCCGTGTGACCATATGTCCACGTGTACATGTGACCATGTGTCTGCGTGTGTGTGTGACCATGTGTCCGAGTGTCCGTGTGACCATGTGTCCGCGTGTCCGTGTGACCATGTTTCCGAGTGTCCGTGTGAGTATGTGTCCACGTGTCCGTGTGACCATGTGTCCGCGTGTCTGTGTGATCATGTGTCCGTGTGACCATGTGTCCAAATGTCCGTGTGACCATGTGTCCACGTGTCCGTGAGACCATGTGTCCGATTGTCCGTGTGACCATGTTTCCGCGTGTCTGTGTGAGCATGTGTCCGCGTGTCCGTGTGACAATGTGAACGAGTGTCCTTGTGACCATGTGTCCGCGTGTCCGTGTGACAATATGTCCGAGTGTCCGTGTGACCATGTGTCCGCGTGTCCGCGTGACCATGTGTCCTCGTGTCCGTGTGACCATGTGTCCGAGTGTCCGTGTGACCATGTGTCCGCGTGTCCGTGTGACCATGTTTCCGCGTGTCCGTGTGACCATGTGTCCGCGTGTCCGTGTTACCATGTGTCCGAGTGTCTGTGTGACCATGTGTCCGAGTGTCCGTGTGACCATGTGTCTGAGTGTCCGTGTGACCATGTGTCCGCGTGTCCGTGTGACCATGTGTCCGCTTGGCCGTGTGACCATGTGTCTGAGTGTCCGTGTGACTATGTGTCCGCGTGTCTGTGTGACCATGTGTCCGAGTGTCTGTGTGACCATGTGTCCGCGTGTCCGTGTGACCATGTGTCCGAGTGTCTGTGTGACCATGTGTCCGCGTGTCAATGTGACCATGTGTCCGCGTGTCTGTGTGACCATGTGTCCGCGTGTCTGTGTGACCATGTGTCCGCGTGTCTGTGTGACCATGTGTCCGAGTGTCCGTGTGACCATGTGTCCGCGTGTCTGTGTGACCATGTGTCCGCGTGTCTGTGTGACCATGTGTCCACGTGTCCGTGTGACCGTGTGTCTGCGTGTTTGTGTGACCATGTGTCCGCGTGTACGTGTGACCATGTGTCCGAGTGTACGTGTGACCATGTGTCCGCGTGTCTGTGTGACCATATGTCCGAGTGTCCGTGTGACCATGTGTCCGCGTGTCTGTGTGACCATGTGTCCGCGTGTCCGTGTGACTAGTTGTCCACGTGTCCGTGAGACCATGGGTCTGCGAGTCCGTGTGACCATGTGTCCGAGTGTCTGTGTGACCATGTGTCCGTGTGACCATGTGTCCGTGTGTACGTGTGAGCATGTTTCCGAGTGTCCGTGTGACCATGTGTCCACGTGTCCGTGTGACCATGTGTCCGCGTGTCTGTGTGACCATGTGTCCGTGTGACCATGTGTCCAAATATCCGTGTGACCATGTGTCCGCGTGTCCGTGAGACCATGTGTCCGATTGTCCGTGTGGCCATGTTTCCGCGTGTCTGTGTGACCATGTGTCCGCGTGTCCGTGTGACAATGTGAACGAGTGTCCTTGTGACCATGTGTCCGCGTGTCAGTGTGACAATGTGTCCGAGTGTCCGCGTGACCATGTGTCCTCGTGTCCGTGTGACCATGTGTCCGAGTGTCCGTGTGACCATGTGTCTGCGTTTCCGTGTGACCATGTTTCCGCGTGTCCGTGTGACCATGTGTCCGCGTGTCCGTGTTACCATGTGTCCGAGTGTCTGTGTGACCATGTGTCCGAGTGTCCGTGTGACCATGTGTCTGAGTGTCCGTGTGACCATGTGTCCGCGTGTCCGTGTGACCATGTGTCCGCTTGGCCGTGTGACCATGTGTCTAAATGTCCGTGTGACCATGTGTCTGCGTGTTTGTGTGACCATGTGTCCACGTGTCCGTGTGACCATGTGTCCGCGTGTCTGTGTGACTATGTGTCCGCGTGTCTGTGTGACCATGTGTCCGAGTGTCCGTGTGACCATGTGTCCGCGTGTCTGTGTGACCATGTGTCCACGTGTCAATGTGACCATGTGTCCGCGTGTCTGTGTGACCATGTGTCCGCGTGTCTGTGTGACCATGTGTCCGAGTGTCCTTGTGACCATGTGTCCACGTGTCCGTGTGACCATATCTCCGCCTGTCCGTGTGACCATGTGTCCGCGTGTCTGTGTGACCATGTGTCCACGTGTCCGTGTGACCGTGTGTCTGCGTGTTTGTGTGACCATGTGTCCGCGTGTACGTGTGACCATGTGTCCGAGTGTCCGTGTGACCATGTGTCCGCGTGTCTGTGTGACTAGGTGTCCACGTGTCCGTGAGACCATGTGTCCGCGTGTCCGTGTGACCATGTGTCCGAGTGTCTGTGTGACCATGTGTCCGTGTGTACGTGTGAGCATGTTTCCGAGTGTCCGTGTGACCATGTGTCCAAATGTCCGTGTGACCATGAGTCCACGTGTCCGTGTGACAATGTGTCCGCGTGTCTGTGTGACCATGTGTCCGCGTGTCCGTGTGACCATGTGTCCGCGTGTCCGCGTGACCATGTGTCCGCGTGTCAATGTGACCATGTGTCCGACTGTCTGTGTGACCATGTGTCCGCGAGTCCTTGTGAACATGTGTCCACGTGTCTGTGTGACCATATGTCCGCGTGTCCGTGTGACCTTGTGTCCGAGTGTCCCTGTGACCATATGTCCGAATGTCCGTATGAACATGTGTCCGTGTTTCCGTGTGACCATGTGTCTGCGTGTCCGTGTGACCTTGTGTCCGCCTGTCCGTGTGACCATGTGTCCGAATGTCCGTATGAACATGTGTCCGCGTTTCCGTGTGACTATGTGTCCGCCTGTCTGTGTGAACATGTGTCTGCGTGTCCGTGTGACCATGTGTCCGCGTGTCTGTGTGACCATGTGTCCGAGTGTCCTTGTGACCATGTGTCCACGTGTCCGTGTGACCATATCTCCGCCTGTCCGTGTGACCATGTGTCCGCGTGTCTGTGTGACCATGTGTCCGCGTGTCTGTGTGACCATGTGTCCACGTGTCCGTGTGACCGTGTGTCTGCGTGTTTGTGTGACCATGTGTCCGCGTGTACGTGTGACCATGTGTCCGAGTGTCCGTGTGACCATGTGTCCGCGTGTCTGTGTGACCATGTGTCCGCGTGTCCGTGTGACTAGGTGTCCACGTGTCCGTGAGACCATGGGTCTGCGAGTCCGTGTGACCATGTGTCCGAGTGTCTGTGTGACCATGTGTCCGTGTGACCATGTGTCCGTGTGTACGTGTGAGCATGTTTCCGAGTGTCCGTGTGACCATGTGTCCACGTGTCCGTGTGACCATGTGTCCGCGTGTCTGTGTGTCCATGTGTCCGCGTGTTTGTGTGACCATGTGTCCGACTGTCTGTGTGACCATGTGTCCGCGAGTCCTTGTGAACATGTGTCAACGTGTCTGTGTGACCATATGTCCGCGTGTCCGTGTGACCTTGTGTCCGCCTGTCCGTGTGACCATGTGTCCGCGTGTCCGTGTGACCTTGTGTCCGACTGTCTGTGTGACCATGTGTCCGCGAGTCCTTGTGACCATGTGTCCGCGTGTTTGTGTGACCATGTGTCCGTGTGTCCGTGTGACCATGTGTCCGAGTGTCTGTGTGACCATGTGTCCCCGTGTCCGTGTGACCATGTGTCCGTGTGTAAGTGTGAGCATGTTTCCGAGTGTCCGTGTGACCATGTGTCCGCGTGTCCGTGAGACCATGTGTCCGCGTGTTTGTGTGTCCATGTGTCCGACTGTCTGTGTGATCATATGTCCGCGTGTCCGTGTGACCTTGTGTCCGAATGTCCCTGTGACCATGTGTCCGAATGTCCGTATGAACATGTGTCCGTGTTTCCGTGTGACCATGTGTCCGCGTGTCTGTGTGAACATGTGTCCGCGTGTCAATGTGAACATGTGTCCGCGTGTCTGTGTGACCATGTGTCCGCGTGTCTGTGTGACCATGTGTCCGTGTGACCATGTGTCCACATGTCCGTGTGACCATGTGTCCACGTGTCCGTGAGACCATGTGTCCGATTGTCCGTGTGACCATGTGTCCGTGTGTCTGTGTGACCATGTGTCTGCGTGTCCGTGTGACCATGTGTCCGCGTGTCTGTGTGACCATGTGTCCGCGTGTCAATGTGACCATGTGTCCGCGTGTCCGTGTGACCATGTGTCCACATGTCCGTGTGAGCTTTTGTCCACGTGTCCGTGAGACCATGTGTCCGAGTGTCCGTGTGACCATATGTCCACGTGTACATGTGACCATGTGTCTGCGTGTGTGTGTGACCATGTGTCCGAGTGTCCGTGTGACCATGTGTCCACGTGTCCGTGTGACCATGTGTCCGCGTGTCTGTGTGACCATGTGTCCGTGTGACCATGTGTCCAAATGTCCGTGTGAACATGTGTCCACGTGTCCGTGAGACCATGTGTCCGATTGTCCGTGTGGCCATGTTTCCGCGTGTCTGTGTGACCATGTGTCCGCGTGTCCGTGTGACAATGTGAACGAGTGTCCTTGTGACCATGTGTCCGCGTGTCCGTGTGACAATATGTCCGAGTGTCCGTGTGACCAGGTGTCCGCGTGTCCGCGTGACCATGTGTCCTCGTGTCCGTGTGACCATGTGTCCGAGTGTCCGTGTGACCATGTGTCCGCGTGTCCGTGTTACCATGTGTCCGAGTGTCTGTGTGACCATGTGTCCGAGTGTCCGTGTGACCATGTGTCTGAGTGTCTGTGTGACCATGTGTCCGCGTGTCCGTGTGACCATGTGTCCGCTTGGCCGTGTGACCATGTGTCTGAGTGTCCGTGTGACTATGTGTCCGCGTGTCTGTGTGACCATGTGTCCGAGTGTCTGTGTGACCATGTGTCCGCGTGTTTGTGTGACCATGTGTCCGAGTGTCTGTGTGACCATGTGTCCGCGTGTCAATGTGACCATGTGTCCGCGTGTCTGTGTGACCATGTGTCCGCGTGTCTGTGTGACCATGTGTCCGAGTGTCCTTGTGACCATGTGTCCACGTGTCCGTGTGACCATATCTCTGCCTGTCCGTGTGACCATGTGTCCGAGTGTCTGTGTGACCATGTGTCCGCGTGTCTGTGTGACCATGTGTCCACGTGTCCGTGTGACCGTGTGTCTGCGTGTTTGTGTGACCATGTGTCCGCGTGTACGTGTGACCGTGTGTCCGAGTGTACGTGTGATCATGTGTCCGCGTGTCTGTGTGACCATATGTCCGCGTGTCCGTGTGACCATGTGTCCGCGTGTCTGTGTGACCATGTGTCCGCGTGTCCGTGTGACTAGGTGTCCACGTGTCCGTGAGACCATGGGTCTGCGAGTCCGTGTGACCATGTGTCCGTGTGACCATGTGTCCGTGTGTACGTGTGAGCATGTTTCCGAGTGTCCGTGTGACCATGTGTCCGCGTGTCTGTGTGACCATGTGTCCGTGTGACCATGTGTCCAAATGTCCGTGTGACCATGTGTCCGCGTGTCCGTGAGACCATGTGTCCGATTGTCCGTGTGGCCATGTTTCCGCGTGTCTGTGTGACCATGTGTCCGCGTGTCCGTGTGACAATGTGAACGAGTGTCCTTGTGACCATGTGTCCGCGTGTCCGTGTGAGCATGTTTCCGAGTGTCCGTGTGACCATGTGTCCGCGTGTCCGCGTGACCATGTGTCCTCGTGTCCGTGTGACCATGTGTCCGAGTGTCCGTGTGACCATGTGTCTGCGTTTCCGTGTGACCATGTGTCCGCGTGTCCGTGTGACCATGTGTCCGCGTGTCCGTGTTACCATGTGTCCGAGTGTCTGTGTGACCATGTGTCCGAGTGTCCGTGTGACCATGTGTCTGAGTGTCCGTGTGACCATGTGTCCGCGTGTCCGTGTGACCATGTGTCCGCTTGGCCGTGTGACCATGTGTCTGAGTGTCCGTGTGACCATGTGTCTGCGTGTTTGTGTGACCATGTGTCCACGTGTCCGTGTGACCATGTGTCCGCGTGTCTGTGTGACTATGTGTCCGCGTGTCTGTGTGACCATGTGTCCGCGTGTCTGTGTGACCATGTGTCCGCGTGTCTGTTTGACCATGTGTCCGCGTGTCCGTGTGACCATGTGTCCGAGTGTCCATGTGACCATGTGTCCGCGTGTCAATGTGACCATGTGTCCGCGTGTCTGTGTGACCATGTGTCCGCGTGTCTGTGTGACCATGTGTCCGAGTGTCCTTGTGACCATGTGTCCACGTGTCCGTGTGACCATATCTCCGCCTGTCCATGTGACCATGTGTCCGCGTGTCTGTGTGACCATGTGTCCGCGTGTCTGTGTGACCATGTGTCCACGTGTCCGTGTGACCGTGTGTCTGCGTGTTTGTGTGACCATGTGTCCGCGTGTACGTGTGACCATGTGTCCGAGTGTCCGTGTGACCATGTGTCCGCGTGTCTGTGTGACCATATGTCCGCGTGTCCGTGTGAACATGTGTCCGAGTGTCTGTGTGACCATGTGTCCGCGTGTCCGTATGACTAGGTGTCCACGTGTCCGTGAGACCATGGGTCTGCGAGTCCGTGTGACCATGTGTCCGAGTGTCTGTGTGACCATGTGTCCGTGTGACCATGTGTCCGTGTGTACGTGTGAGCATGTTTCCGAGTGTCCGTGTGACCATGTGTCCAAATGTCCGTGTGACCATGTGTCCACGTGTCCGTGAGACCATGTGTCCGATTGTCCGTGTGGCCATGTTTCCGCGTGTCTGTGTGACCATATGTCCACGTGTCCGTGTGACAATGTGAACGAGTGTCCTTGTGACCATGTGTCCGCGTGTCCGTGTGACAATGTGTCCGAGTGTCCGTGTGACCATGTGTCCGCGTGTCCGCGTGACCATGTGTCCTCGTGTCCGTGTGACCATGTGTCCGAGTGTCCGTGTGACCATGTGTCCGCGTGTCCGTGTGACCATGTTTCCGCGTGTCCGTGTGACCATGTGTCCGCGTGTCCGTGTTACCATGTGTCCGAGTGTCTGTGTGACCATGTGTCCGAGTGTACGTGTAACCATGTGTCTGAGCGTCCGTGTGACCATGTGTCCGCGTGTCCGTGTGACCATGTGTCCGCTTGGCCGTGTGACCATGTGTCTGAGTGTCCGTGTGACCATGTGTCTGCGTGTTTGTGTGACCATGTGTCCACGTGTCCGTGTGACCATGTGTCCGCGTGTCCGTGTGACCATGTGTCCGCATGTCTGTGTGACCATGTGTCCGAGTGTCTGTGTGACCATGTGTCCGCGTGTCCGTGTGACCATGTGTCCGAGTGTCCATGTGACCATGTGTCCGTGTGTACGTGTGAGCATGTTTCCGAGTGTCCGTGTGACCATGTGTCCACGTGTCCGTGTGACCATGTGTCCGCGTGTCTGTTTGTCCATGTGTCCGCATGTCAATGTGACCATGTGTCGGCGAGTCCGTGTGACCATGTGTCCGCGTGTCCGTGTGACCATGTGTCCGAATGTCCGTATGAACATGTGTCCGCGTTTCCGTGTGACTATGTGTCCGCCTGTCTGTGTGACCATGTGTCTGCGTGTCCGTGTGACCATGTGTCCGCGTGTCTGTGTGACCATGTGTCCGAGTGTCCTTGTGACCATGTGTCCACGTGTCCGTTTGACCATATCTCCGCCTGTCCGTGTGACCATGTGTCCGCGTGTCTGTGTGACCATGTGTCCGCGTGTCTGTGTGACCATGTGTCCACGTGTCCGTGTGACCGTGTGTCTGCGTGTTTGTGTGACCATGTGTCCGCGTGTACGTGTGACCATGTGTCCGAGTGTCCGTGTGACCATGTGTCCGCGTGTCTGTGTGACCATATGTCCGCGTGTCCGTGTGAACATATGTCCGAGTGTCTGTGTGACCATGTGTCCGCGTGTCCGTGTGTCCGTGTGTACGTGTGAGCATGTTTCCGAGTGTCCGTGTGACCATGTGTCCACGTGTCCGTGTGACCATGTGTCTGCGTGTCTGTGTGTCCATGTGTCCGCATGTCAATGTGACCATGTGTCGGCGTGTCCGTGTGACCATGTGTCCGCGTGTCAATGTGACCATGTGTCCGACTGTCTGTGTGACCATGTGTCCGCGAGTCCTTGTGAACATGTGTCCGCGTGTCTGTGTGATCATATGTCCGCGTGTCCGTGTGACCTTGTGTCCGAGTGTCCCTGTGACCATATGTCCGAATGTCCGTATGAACATGTGTCCGTGTTTCCGTGTGACCATGTGTCTGCGTGTCCGTGTGACCTTGTGTCCGCCTGTCCGTGTGACCATGTGTCCGAATGTCCGTATGAACATGTGTCCGCGTTTCCGTGTGACTATGTGTCCGCCTGTCTGTGTGACCATGTGTCTGCGTGTCCGTGTGACCATGTGTCCGCGTGTCTGTGTGACCATGTGTCCGCGTGTCAATGTGACCATGTGTCCACGTGTCTGTGTGACCATGTGTCCAGGTGTCCGTGTGACCATGTAACGAGTGTCCGTGTGGCCATGTTTCCGCGTGTCCGTGTGACCATATGTCCAAGTGTCCGTGTGACAATGTGTCCGCTTCGCCGTGTGACCATGTGTCCGAGTGCCCGTGTGACCATGTGTCCGCGTGTCCGTGTGACCATGTGTCCACGTGTCCGTGAGACCATGTGTCCGAGTGTCCGTGTGGCCATGTTTCCGCGTGTCTGTGTGACCATGTGTCCGTGTGTCCGTGTGACCATGTGTCCGAGTGTCCGTGTGACCATGTGTCCGTTTGTCCGTGTGACCATGTGTCCGAGTGTCCATGTGACCATGTGTCCGCGTGTCCGTGTGACCATGTGTCCGCGTGTCTGTTTGCCCATGTGTCCGCGTGTCTGTGTGACCATGTGTCCGCGTGTCTGTGTGACCATGTGTCCGCGTGTCTGTTTGACCATGTGTCCGTGTGTCTGTGTGACCATGTGTCCGAGTGTCCATGTGACCATGTGTCCGAGTGTCCGTGTGACCATGTGTCCGCGTGTCTGTGTGACCATGTGTCCGCGTGTCCGTGTGAACATGTGTCCGAGTGTCTGTGTGACCATGTGTCCGCGTGTCCGTGTGACTAGGTGTCCACGTGTCCGTGAGACCATGGGTCTGCGAGTCCGTGTGACCATGTGTCCGTGTGACCATGTGTCCGTTTGTACGTGTGAGCATGTTTCCGAGTGTCCGTGTGACCATGTGTCCACGTGTCCGTGTGACCATGTGTCCGCGTGTCTGTGTGTCCATGTGTCCGCATGTCAATGTGACCATGTGTCGGCAAGTCCGTGTGACCATGTGTCCGCGTGTCCGTGTGACCATGTGTCCGCGTGTCAATGTGACCATGTGTCCGACTGTCTGTGTGACCATGTGTCCGCGAGTCCTTGTGACCATGTGTCCGCGTGTCTGTGTGACCATATGTCCGCGTGTCCGTGTGAACATATGTCCGAGTGTCTGTGTGACCATGTGTCCGCGTGTCCGTGTGTCCGTGTGTACGTGTGAGCATGTTTCCGAGTGTCCGTGTGACCATGTGTCCACGTGTCCGTGTGACCATGTGTCCGCGTGTCTGTGTGTCCATGTGTCCGCATGTCAATGTGACCATGTGTCGGCGAGTCCGTGTGACCATGTGTCCGCGTGTCCGTGTGACCATGTGTCCGCGTGTTTGTGTGACCATCTGTCCGAATGTCTGTGTGACCATGTGTCCGCGAGTCCTTGTGAACATGTGTCAACGTGTCTGTGTGACCATATGTCCGCGTGTCCGTGTGACCTTGTGTCCGCCTGTCCGTGTGACCATGTGTCCGCGTGTCTGTGTGAACATGTGTCCGCGTGTCAATGTGAACATGTGTCCGCGTGTCTGTGTGACCATGTGTCCGCGTGTCTGTGTGACCATGTGTCCGTGTGACCATGTGTCCAAATGTCCGTGTGACCATGTGTCCACGTGTCCGTGAGACCATGTGTCCGATTGTCCGTGTGGCCATGTTTCCGCGTGTCTGTGTGACCATGTGTCCACGTGTCCGTGTGACAATGTGAACGAGTGTCCTTGTGACCATGTGTCCGCGTGTCCGTGTGACAATGTGTCCGAGTGTCCGTGTGACCATGTGTCCGCGTGTCCGCGTAACCATGTGTCCTCGTGTCCGTGTGACCATGTGTCCGAGTGTCCGTGTGACCATGTGTCCGCGTGTCCGTGTGACCATGTTCCCGCGTGTCCGTGTGACCATGTGTCCGCGTGTCCGTGTTACCATGTGTCCGAGTGTCTGTGTGACCATGTGTCCGAGTGTCCGTGTGACCATGTGTCTGAGTGTCCGTGTGACCATGTGTCCGCGTGTCCGTGTGACCATGTGTCCGCTTGGCCGTGTGACCATGTGTCTGAGTGTCCGTGTGACCATGTGTCCGCGTGTCCGTGTGACTATGTGTCCGCGTGTCTGTGTGACCATGTGTCCGAGTGTCTGTGTGACCATGTGTCCGCGTGTCCGTGTGACCATGTGTCCGAGTGTCCGTGTGACCATGTGTCCGTGTGTACGTGTGAGCATGTTTCCGAGTGTCCGTGTGACCATGTGTCCACGTGTCCGTGTGACCATGTGTCCGCGTGTCTGTGTGTCCATGTGTCCGCATGTCAATGTGACCATGTGTCGGCGAGTCCGTGTGACCATGTGTCCGCGTGTCCGTGTGACCATGTGTCCGCGTGTCAATGTGACCATGTGTCCGACTGTCTGTGTGACCATGTGTCCGCGAGTCCTTGTGAACATGTGTCCGCGTGTCTGTGTGATCATATGTCCGCGTGTCCGTGTGACCTTGTGTCCGAGTGTCCCTGTGACCATATGTCCGAATGTCCGTATGAACATGTGTCCGTGTTTCCGTGTGACCATGTGTCTGCGTGTCCGTGTGACCTTGTGTCCGCCTGTCCGTGTGACCATGTGTCCGAATGTCCGTATGAACATGTGTCCGCGTTTCCGTGTGACTATGTGTCCGCCTGTCTGTGTGACCATGTGTCTGCGTGTCCGTGTGACCATGTGTCCGCGTGTCCGTGTGACCATGTGTCCACGTGTCCGTGAGACCATGTGTCCGAGTGTCCGTGTGGCCATGTTTCCGCGTGTCTGTGTGACCATGTGTCCGTGTGTCCGTGTGACCATGTGTCCGAGTGTCCGTGTGACCATGTGTCCGTTTGTCCGTGTGACCATGTGTCCGAGTGTCCATGTGACCATGTGTCCGCGTGTCCGTGTGACCATGTGTCCGCGTGTCTGTTTGCCCATGTGTCCGCGTGTCTGTGTGACCATGTGTCCGCGTGTCTGTGTGACCATGTGTCCGCGTGTCTGTTTGACCATGTGTCCGTGTGTCTGTGTGACCATGTGTCCGAGTGTCCATGTGACCATGTGTCCGAGTGTCCGTGTGACCATGTGTCCGCGTGTCTGTGTGACCATGTGTCCGCGTGTCCGTGTGAACATGTGTCCGAGTGTCTGTGTGACCATGTGTCCGCGTGTCCGTGTGACTAGGTGTCCACGTGTCCGTGAGACCATGGGTCTGCGAGTCCGTGTGACCATGTGTCCGTGTGACCATGTGTCCGTTTGTACGTGTGAGCATGTTTCCGAGTGTCCGTGTGACCATGTGTCCACGTGTCCGTGTGACCATGTGTCCGCGTGTCTGTGTGTCCATGTGTCCGCATGTCAATGTGACCATGTGTCGGCAAGTCCGTGTGACCATGTGTCCGCGTGTCCGTGTGACCATGTGTCCGCGTGTCAATGTGACCATGTGTCCGACTGTCTGTGTGACCATGTGTCCGCGAGTCCTTGTGACCATGTGTCCGCGTGTCTGTGTGACCATATGTCCGCGTGTCCGTGTGACCTTGTGTCCGAGTGTCCCTGTGACCATATGTCCGAATGTCCGTATGAACATGTGTCCGTGTTTCCGTGTGACCATGTGTCTGCGTGTCCGTGTGACCTTGTGTCCGCCTGTCCGTGTGACCATGTGTCCGAATGTCCGTATGAACATGTGTCCGCGTTTCCGTGTGACTATGTGTCCGCCTGTCTGTGTGACCATGTGTCTGCGTGTCCGTGTGACCATGTGTCCGCGTGTCTGTGTGACCATGTGTCCGCGTGTCAATGTGACCATGTGTCCGCGTGTCTGTGTGACCATGTGTCCAGGTGTCCGTGTGACCATGTAACGAGTGTCCGTGTGGCCATGTTTCCGCGTGTCCGTGTGACCATATGTCCAAGTGTCCGTGTGACAATGTGTCCGCTTCGCCGTGTGACCATGTGTCCGAGTGCCCGTGTGACCATGTGTCCGCGTGTCCGTGTGACCATGTGTCCACGTGTCCGTGAGACCATGTGTCCGAGTGTCCGTGTGGCCATGTTTCCGCGTGTCTGTGTGACCATGTGTCCGTGTGTCCGTGTGACCATGTGTCCGAGTGTACATGTGACCATTGTCCACCTGTCCGTGAGACCATGTGTCCAAGTGTCCATGTGGCCATGTTTCCGCATGTCTGTGTGAGCATGTGTCCGCGTGTCCGTGTGACCATGTGTCCGAGTGTCCGTGTGACCATGTGTCCGTTTGTACGTGTGACCATGTGTCCGAGTGTCCATGTGACCATGTGTCCGCGTGTCCGTGTGACCATGTGTCCGCGTGTCTGTGTGACCATGTGTCCGCGTGTCTGTGTGACCATGTGTCCGCGTGTCTGTTTGACCATGTGTCCGCGTGTCTGTGTGACCATGTGTCCGAGTGTCCATGTGACCATGTGTCCGCGTGTCAATGTGACCATGTGTCCGAGTGTCTGTGTGACCATGTGTCCGCGTGTC